>VXBX01001292.1:0-136078 GCA_013400415.1 Scytalopus superciliaris
GGGGTGTCCGTGGAGAAGAAGATGACAGATAAAAAAGAGATAAATGCTGTACAAAGAGGCCTGGCTTCAAATAGAGGCAGGTGGGCTCTGAGCTGAAAGTTGTCACTCAGGAGCAAGATCTCATTCCCATAAAAGTATCAACTCAATGCACTGTACCATCTTCAAGCCACCAAGTTCAGTTTTACCATATCCTATCCTTGAGTAGTACTAGATCTAGTTTAAACCACTAGCTTATGCAGAAAAGCCTAAGAGCATTCTATTACTCACCTTCAATGAAACAAACTAATTTACCAAATTTGACATAGTTTAGCCTAACAAACACACTCAAGTATTACAACTTGTACAGGAAGAAAATTAATTTACTCCTGAGATTTAACTTTTTTTTTTTCCTCATTCTTAATGTTCTAATTCTGTCAGCAGCTCATTCATGTACCACGTAGCGGGCTGAGGCTTTGAGCTGGTGAGCCATTTCAGCTCCCACCAAATTAACGCTAAGGAGATTGCTCAGCTTCCAGAGCATGCTAACTCTGTGAAGAAGGGGCCCAGGATAAAAAAAATGCTGTTTGTTTTTTACCTCCTCCATGAATCAAAAGTACACAGGCTAAAAAGTCTAATCTAAGATATGAAGAAGTGTTAAGGGGGCTTTCAGTGAGGTGACAGTACTTAAAAATGTCACAGACAAAAAGGAAATGAGATGGTGGTGCTAAAGTATGTTTGTTTCTTTCAAAAGACAAATAGCTTCAGGTACTGAAAATTCTTTGCAAAACTCTTAGTAAAATAAACTACTACAAAGTTAAGGTGAAAGAGTAGTACACAGAAATGAAATTGACATTGGGCAGCAATTTTTGGTTGTGTCTTTTAAAAAGAGCTGCCATATCAGTTTGGACAAAATGAAATAAACAGCATAAAAACCTCCTCTCCATTGATACTGTAGTAAGCAGAGTGCCCTATCGATGCACACAGCCTACTAATCACGTATTTCAGCCCTTCATCAGGAAAGATTCAAGATTTGTTTGGACTGCTGTGTGCAAATTTTACTCAGCCTGTTTGGCTTGATTGGTAATTAATTGCTGCCGTCACAATTGCAGCAGCCGTGCAGATCCCGAGCAGAAAGGTGTCTTTGTAGCATCAGCAAACTAAGCATTGTTTTTAACTCTCCATGTTTTGTAGTCCTGGTGCATGTGATTGCGTAGCCACAGCTTGGTTTGCTTAGATACCCGATAATATTGATACCAGAACAGGCTGACACCCAAGCTTTCGGCAGGAATAACAAGCCTGTGTGCTCCAGTCCAGCTCGGTCCCCCAAACTCTGCAGTCTCACGATTTGTAAAAACACAGATTTATACACAGGTTTATACTGAGCTTTATTAAGCGTGCAGCCAGCCAAGACTAAAGCCTCGGTGGCTTGGGNAGCCCCGCGGGCAGCGCCCCTGCCCCACACCGGCCGTCCCGCAGGTGCGCCGGGGCCGGGAGGGCCGGGAGGGGAGCGGGGCCGGGCCCGTGTGCCTGTCCCTTCTGTTTGTGGGACTGTGGGGAATTAGTGACTTTTATGGGGCGGGGGGGGNATGTTCTAATTCTGTCAGCAGCTCATTCATGTACCACGTAGCGGGCTGAGGCTTTGAGCTGGTGAGCCATTTCAGCTCCCACCAAATTAACGCTAAGGAGATTGCTCAGCTTCCAGAGCATGCTAACTCTGTGAAGAAGGGGCCCAGGATAAAAAAAATGCTGTTTGTTTTTTACCTCCTCCATGAATCAAAAGTACACAGGCTAAAAAGTCTAATCTAAGATATGAAGAAGTGTTAAGGGGGCTTTCAGTGAGGTGACAGTACTTAAAAATGTCACAGACAAAAAGGAAATGAGATGGTGGTGCTAAAGTATGTTTGTTTCTTTCAAAAGACAAATAGCTTCAGGTACTGAAAATTCTTTGCAAAACTCTTAGTAAAATAAACTACTACAAAGTTAAGGTGAAAGAGTAGTACACAGAAATGAAATTGACATTGGGCAGCAATTTTTGGTTGTGTCTTTTAAAAAGAGCTGCCATATCAGTTTGGACAAAATGAAATAAACAGCATAAAAACCTCCTCTCCATTGATACTGTAGTAAGCAGAGTGCCCTATCGATGCACACAGCCTACTAATCACGTATTTCAGCCCTTCATCAGGAAAGATTCAAGATTTGTTTGGACTGCTGTGTGCAAATTTTACTCAGCCTGTTTGGCTTGATTGGTAATTAATTGCTGCCGTCACAATTGCAGCAGCCGTGCAGATCCCGAGCAGAAAGGTGTCTTTGTAGCATCAGCAAACTAAGCATTGTTTTTAACTCTCCATGTTTTGTAGTCCTGGTGCATGTGATTGCGTAGCCACAGCTTGGTTTGCTTAGATACCCGATAATATTGATACCAGAACAGGCTGACACCCAAGCTTTCGGCAGGAATAACAAGCCTGTGTGCTCCAGTCCAGCTCGGTCCCCCAAACTCTGCAGTCTCACGATTTGTAAAAACACAGATTTATACACAGGTTTATACTGAGCTTTATTAAGCGTGCAGCCAGCCAAGACTAAAGCCTCGGTGGCTTGGGTGGCCTTGCTACAGACCCTTCTGTGAGGCGCCAGGCGGGGTCGTGCCGGAGAAATGACAGGCCAAAAGTTATCACAGATTTTAACTGAATCACAGGTTCAGGAGAATCCAAAGATCGTCCGTGACAGCAGTGATGTAACAGGAAGAAAGTTTATAGGGGAAAGGCCCTGTGTTTCAGCGTGCCCGGGGAGCGGGCGGGCCTGCGGGGCGAGCTCCGAGCGCGGCGCTGTTGCCAGGCGGGGCCCGAGGGGCGGCAGGGCCGGGCCTGCCCTGCCCGGGGATGGAGCCCGGGCGCTGCCCCTGCCCCNTAAATCCTTTACTACGCTGTGCAGTGAATGTCGTAATTCTGTTCGCTTGAGTTTGTTAGGTCAAAGCTGGAGCCGTCCTTCGGGCTGAATGTTTCTGATACAGTAGTTAACTTGCACTTTAAATGAAGCTACGTAGAAAAACCGGAGGCATATTTTTTATTTCCTGTTCATATGGACCTGTATTATGCGCCACAAATGCTGGATTTGTCTGGTGCTGTTTATAATTGCAGAACCATACGGTCTATGGACAGCTTCACTTGAAACTGAGAACATTTAAATAAGTAAATTTTTCTTCAATTCCACTGCAAGCGTGCTGGCTAAAAGGGTAGTATGTCTCTAGTGTTGGGAAGCAATGATTAAAGCTCCACTACGTGTTTAAACCTGCTGGTTTTGTGACAGTTCTGTTTGGTGGGCATCCTGTGAGGGTACATGACAGATGCCTGATGTGTTCCTTTTCCCCAAATGGTTTAGGGACTGAGAAAAAGGTTAATTAAAACACCTTGCTCAAGAGCTTCCTCAGAGCATGAGCATGTATTCTTTGCTCTCTCTCACCTGCGTTCTCTTTAGGTGCCCTTCCAGTGGATTCCCTGTGGGCTTAGTCTTAGATGTGTTGAACACTTCGAATACAGAGCCTGCCAGAGCAGCTGAGAGCTCCAAGTCAGTCTTTGGGAAAAGAAAGATAGGAAGAAATGTGAATGCCTTCAGGCCTCCTACCTTGCACTGCCTGACTGTAAGGCAGTAAAGTCCAATTTAGTTCCCCAGTCTCCTCTCTAGTTCCCACTCTGCTATTTGGAATCTGCAGTGTTCTTATCTTTGTTGCTGTTGTTTGTATGTGGATACAGTAACTCGTGTTAGGGGAGTTTGCATCTGTAATTCAGGTGTTTTGGGAAAAGAGAGTTGTACATCCCTTTGCACAGATAATGTACACTGGAAGCACCTCCTTTGCCTTGTGATGCTGCTGGTAGTACTTTTTGAACTGTTGTGCCTAACAGTGAGTAGTCCTGATTGTTGTCATCAGTTTAGTGGATTATGACTTGGAAGCAGAAGTGGGGAGAAACTTTCTTGTCTGTTGTCTGTGCTTTCACAACCAGTACCATTCCTGAGATATTTTTACAACTGTTTACAATCTAGGTGTCATGGAGAACAGCTGTCCAGTAGCTGTTTGTTAAATTTTAGTAATGGTGTATTTAAATTCCTTTCTTCTGTATACCCTGTTATTACTCTAACTTGTAAATTTCATCAAGCTTGAGGAAAACACTGTGGAAGTATATTGTCAAGAACTTGGAAACTTTATTGCCACAGCAACTGTCTGCTTTGTTGGACCCAGCTGTACCTCTAGTCAGCCAGATCACTGAGAATATGTATGTATTTTTAAAATCAGTGTGCTAAGACTATATGAAGAGATGCTGAATTTGGGTCCGGATAAGGTTGATTTTGTGTTTGTATGACTCAGGAATATTATAACCTTTAATTTTATGTTTTCCTATCCTCGTGTTATATCTCCATCTGCTTCAGCAGCCCTGTAACACAACAATTTCATGTGGCATTTGAAAATTTTCTGAACCAAACAATGAAAAAGAAATACTTCTGAAGGCCGTCCTGTTTTAGGAGTATGATGGCTTCCTTGGGAGTTTTATGGCTCTTTTCCCCATCAGCTGAGTAATCTGCTTGAGATCCAACTCACTTTTAACACAAAGACATGATCTTTTCTTTCTTCTCTGGATAACTCTTCTTCCCAGCTGAGCTTCATATTAATCAAACTTGGTGTACTCTGCTTGGCACAGCATTCAGTAATCCAGGCAGTGATTTACACTGTTGCAGCCATGCAGTGTATCTGCACAGGGCAGAATACTGTAATTTCATCTTTATTAGGGTGACATTTGTCTTTTGGGAAGGTACATTCATCACATCATCCTGCAAGTGCATCTTGCAGCTCAGCAAAAATGGCTTTGGCAAAGAAGTCACAAAGAGTAATTGGGAACTCGGCATGTCCTGAAACCACAAACATAGTTCACTTGCTACATATTCTAAAAAGGAATGTTTGTGTTCATGTGGAGAAGGGGTTTGAGTTTTGGATCCCTGTTAGATGGTGTCCACATTTCTGTGAAGTCATATACAAGCTTGCTGGTGAAATTAGTGTAAAAGCCCCTGGAAATTTCAGTTTGGTTTAGGTAATCTGGTACTTTATTCTAGTGAAACATATTGCTTTCTTTTGATAACACTGCTTTTTCTGTTTAAATGTGGCTTCATACAATAAGTTTGTTTGTTCCATGGGTTCATCAGTGCTGCATCTAACACTAGGGTGTTGGAGCTTAACTCCCACCAGAGGACACTGTTTGTCTGAGGCCTCTGTTACAAAATAGGAAAAATTGCTTCGATAGGATTAGCAGTTTTGGAGGGAAAATCCTGTGGAAGGAGAACGAGATGTGGCCACCTCCAGGTGAGCTGCCAGAATTCAGGAAGGAACACTGGTCCATTGTCTGAAGCATGCTGGGCTGGTTGGACATGGACTTGTGCTGGTCTTGGAGAGGGGAGATATGGGCTGAGTGTCACCCATGTTTGGGGAAGGGAGTTTGAATGGGGGAATGCTGGCTCAGAATGGGGCATTTCATGGCTGCCAGCTGGAGAATGAGCAGACTGTGTTCTTCCTTTCCCCTCCAACCCATGTGCTGCCACTGTGGTTTTTTGTGATGGTGGGAAGGAAAGGGGAGAGGAAAAGGGTGCTGAGCAAGTATGTCTGACCTGGGGGAAGAGGTATATATTTTACACTGAGGGGTGCTGGGGAGTGCAGGGAAAAAGCTTGAGAATGATTGTACTGAACTACATTATGTAGGAAAAGGGAAGATCCTTTTGATTTGATCAGAGGATCACCGTTTTTTTTTGTTTATTTTTAAACTGCCAAACCCCCCAAATTCTGCTATTTTGTGCTCTTAGTCCTAGAATATTTATCAGCACCAGATCCATGCCTGACTTCCTGTGCTAAAGCTGCTAAGTTCCTCACAGTTCTCTTGTATTATTCTTCCTGAGACAGTAAGAGTAGTTTGATTTTTTAAAAAGAAGTTTTTTTTTTGGTATTTAAATTTGTTCTGACTAGCCGTCTTCTGAACATTTAATCTGACTTCTACACCTTGCAGCAGTATCATAAATGCATGGTATAACAACCAGAGCAAGTAGGGTAAATCCAGCACTTTAAATGTGTTTTATGTGGAACTTTAACATATTTTTGCATTTAACTGACACTGGGCCTTTTTGTTTTTCTTTTTCTTGAAGCCTCATTCCACCTTTGGGGATGGTAGTTTTTGTTTTACTGTTTATGTAGGATGTGTAGAAAATTTAAGAAATGCACATGGGATTGTGGAGAGTTGGATAATACCTTCAGAAACTCTTAGAATTGATTTCTTGCATTTAAAATTCCACTCTTTAGGTATTATGTTAAAAACATAACACTTAGGTGATCTCTGTTCTCCATTTTTAAGAACAGATATGCAGCTTAGTGGACAAACATTTGGAATTCACTGCAAGTCTTTTCAAGATGGTTCTTCTTTGGAAGACATGATGACTGCTTTGAAATATCAGTGGTGTCTTTTCTATTAAAGGAGATATTCCTAGTAAGAGGTTCTGTTCTGTCTGCAATAATAATTCTTCACAGAGAATGAGACCTCCATGTATAGTCTGTTTAGGATCATTTATTGTAAAGCACCGGCCTCTTTGAAACAAGTAACTGTCTTTGCACATGCGTTGGTGAAAGCAGGTAAGGTATGAAGACTGCTATAAATACTTCTCTATGATGTGTGAGATGATAGATGTATAGAAGTATAGATGATTCATGTATTTGCAGGATTAGAACCTAATAAAGAAAATAGGTTATATTGAAAACCTGAAAATGAAGGTAAAATTTTATTCTAGCAAAAGGAAATTTCATGATTCAATGCAAACTTTTTTTATTTTTTTTTTGCAGAGCCAGCAGGATTGTGACTTGCACTTACACAGTCAGCAACTGGAAAAATGCCAAGTTCTGAAAGTAACTTGGTGTCTTCACACAAGGATGTTATAAATGTTATGTCAGACTTGAGTGAAATTAAAATTTCAGATAAAAAAGGATCTGTTGCAAAAAGAACAATGACTCTGATTGAGAAGAATGGCTATCCTGACTTTGTATACATGAATGCAGCCAAGATTTTTCAAGGCATTCATACTGAAAAGAGTAAGGATAAAATGCTGGTGCGGTATGGCAGTAACTTAGAATCTCCCATGCTGGCTTTGAAAGATGAGCATTGCAGGCGTCTGTCTTATGAACTGGCTTTCAATGCTCTAAAATGTAAGTACAAAACTTTTCCAAGAGTTGCCAACAGAAATGGTGTAGCTGGGAAAACACAGGAAAGCAAAACGTTCAGTGTTTGTCTGACAGCAGAGATCTGGGGAGTTTTTTGTTAAACTGCAAGTTACTACTAGACTACCCATATCCCTCAAATGTTTAAATATAGCTAAGTGTTATTAGCATTTTGTGAAATCAAACATTTAAACCCTGTACTTTTTCATGTAAAGGGATTATTTAGGGTTGCTACTGTTTGGGATTGAATTTGCCCTTAATTTTTGTGATGTTTAAACTTACGACTTAGTAATTTATAAGGTTTTCTTTTTCTACCATAGGATCTTGTAGATTTCATAGCATAACTTGTCAACATTTTCTTTTTTTTTTTGCAGATCAAGATCTTCTTGAAGAAATATTGTTAGATAGTAGTGTTTACCCATGCCAGTCAATAGTAAGTGAATGTTATTGTGAGAAAATAAATTTTATATTTTCTGCATTGATGTAATTAGAATCTTTTCTGAGGATTCTGCAACATTCTTCAAAACAGCCTTTGTTGTTTTGAATTATATGGCAGTCTCAGACTGAAATATTGCTGACCTTTTTAGATAGTTGTCTAAAGCATCCATCTCCAAAGTACTAGATATGTTGTTTGTGAGGTTCTGTTACCCCTTACTGCTGGGAGTCAAAACCTTCAAAGAAAGAAGGTGGGAGAGTGAGCCATAATCTTTACTGCAGTGTACTACTTGCTCAGTGATATTGCCCCTGTCCATGTACTTTCCTTTCCACCTGTGCCCTCTTGTGAGCAGCGGAAAAAATCATGTGCCCTTCCTGTCCTTTGGAGTTAGAAAACATGGAGTGAACCCCATCAGACAAAAAAAAATGCATTGAACCCATGTTTCATTGCCTGGGCAAACTGTACTGTTTACAAATATTGTACTGGCATAAATTGGTTCAGTTTACCCTCTCACACACTTTGCTGCTTTGACATGAAAAGAAATTCTAGAGCTCACAAAGTAATTTGCTGTTCTTTCCAGTTTAGTCTTTGATGCCTTTGAAAATTGCAAAATGAACTTGAACTCATGTTATTTGTGGAGGTTGATGTGAGCAGGCAAACGATCTAACACATTTATCTTTGTCTTGTTTTTGTAAGGAAGTAAGAGACTTATATGCTAACATTCTGTGTTTGGTGGTATTTCCCTAATAACTTGAGTTTTCTAACGAATTTTGGTCATATTTATGAGGAGGGTGAGCATTTTAGAAGGCATAACTGTAGGAATTTCATGGAAAGAGGTAGACAATTGTAACAGAAGTGCTACTAATTATTGTTCTTAAGCAAGCGATGCTCCTTGGTTTAAACATTTAGACGCGAGAAGGACATTTTACATAAATCCCAACAGCAGAATGGTTATTACAACTGAGTGCATTGATTGCTACATATTCCACAGGAGATGAACTGATAGCCAAGAAGTTTTTGTTAGCTTTGCTCAATTACTTTATGAGGAGAAAATAATTTCAATGTTTCAATTATGATAATTTTAGAAGTTGTTAAGATACAGTGTTTTATCTGTGTATCTAGAATGTTTAATTTTGATAAACTAAATAACTCACAAGATGTGTATTTGAATTTGAATAAACACCAAACTTCAGTGTTTTATTAGCTCTCCACAAGGAATTACTTTTGTATTCTTACAAATAAGCATTTCACGGAAGTTTTTAATGCCTTTTACATGGGAGACTTCTGCTTGATTTGCAGAAGTAAGGCATGCTTTGTGACACTCCTGCTATCCATCTGCTTTTCTGTTGCAGCCAGATGAGTTAACCAGCTTGCTTGTTGTGATGCTTTATGACCTACAAAGCCGAAAGTTTGAAGCACGAAAGATTTTTGATGAAGAGGAACCTGTAGCAGAAGTTCAGGAAGTAGGGCATTATCTGTACAGGTATATGTGCAATGAGCTTTTTTTGTTGATATGTATGAGCAAAAATGCAGATTTCTGTAATCAGTGCCTTTTAAAAATAATTATTAAATATGTCTTTCATCTTCAAATTTAGTGGGCTTTTTTATTTTAATGAGAACCTTGTTTGAAGGGAAACTTTCATATTTATATAGTTAAGAAAAATACAGCTAAAAAACCATCCTGATATTGTGGATTATTTTGCTAGCATCTTATCTTATTTTGGCATTGTTGAAAGTTTTTTTATACAATTTTAGGAAAGAAATCAAATATTCAGTAAATGTTCATAAATATGAGTGTAATAGAACCAAGAGGTCATGGAATGGAATAACATCCATCTATTTAGCAGTACTTCTATTGTGGAGCTTTGTTAAATATTTATTATTTTAAAAAATTGGAACAAGAAAGAGGGTACATAAACATTTTAATATTTATTATTTCTTTCATCAGTCAGTTGATGAACTCTAAAGGCATTTATTAAACAAAATTGTGTTGCAGCTGGATTTAGAATAGCCCAGGAATAGCTTAAGTGCAAGGTATTTCTGGAGGGCAGTAAGCAGTATATCTGAAGTAGTTCACCAACAATTTTTATTTGCTTTGAATTATCATGTATCAAGAGTATGCATAAAGTTTGTGGGGAGAAAAGACTGGGAATATTTTCTCTGACATTTTCATGTAATGATAATAAAACTGACTGTTGGTTGCCATGATACTGTACACATTTATAGGTCACCTTTCATCAGATGCTCATTCTGCACATACATATATTTACATCTTCAAACATGCAAATGAGTCTGATGATTGTATTCCACAGATAGCGGTTCCAAAACATATTGGGGTTTTTTTAGCTGTTTGAGAAAGTAAGTGTATTTGAGAATCACCTGTCATAATTCCAGTCCCACCTGCATTTAAATGAAATAATCTTAGCTATGGACTACTACCTTGCATCTACTGTTGTGTGGGGTAGGAGATGTTCTTATTAAACTTGTGACTATGTTTTTGTAGTTGTAGGACCAAATTGGCAGCTGCACTAGCACGATGTCGCATCAAACATGATGCTCTTTCAATTGAGTACTTTGTACCAAAAACCATATGGAAGCAGGAACAAAGGGTTTCTGCTTTACCTTTCTGTGTTTGGGTAAACACATATAAAATCAGGTAAGGTCTTTAAAGTAATCATCTGATACTGGTGTTTTTACATATGAAGTATATAGTTTTCTCCATGCTTGTTTTAGAATTTCCAGGTTATTTTATTACCAATAAATTAAAATTCTTACAGGAAGTACTGCTTAGTCCAGTGCCATTGTGTTATGTTTGTCTGTAGTTTTAATATATTGCAGTAATGACACTCATACACTGTAACAAGTTTGTGAAACAGTTTTTCTTACTATTTTGTTGCTGGTGTGGGGCTTTAACTAAATAAACAAGGAAATAAAATTAAAAAAAATATGGGTGAGTAAACTTGGTGACAAAATATAAAGGAAACATCTTTAAAATTGGGTGTATTAGTGTAAGCCATAATCTTGACAAAGGGTGTTAAGATAGATACAATACTTAAACTTAGTGTTTATTCTCTAAGGATAGTGTAAACTTGCAGTAAAAATACACTTTTAAAAATCCTTATCTTCCGTAGACTACTATATATGTAACACTAGTGTTCCCAGTTCTGTACTAACTGTGATACATGAACCGTACTAGATTATCCTGTTACCTGTTTTGTTGGGCAGGTAATCAATTTTAAACTGTTTTCAAGAATTTTGTTTTCCTGCTCTTGTCTTGGACCAGTGTTTGGTGCTTAGATGATTATGTGTCTTACTCTGGTTGTGACTTTGCAACCCTTAAATAAACCTGAACTAAAAGCTACTGCATTCATCCCACATTTAATGTACCATACAAGGCTATGGCACTGTCTGAAATTGCATTTCAACAAACAAGTGTTGCTATATATACCTTTAAATCTTTATGATATTTCAATTGCTAACCTCAGCAGTTACACCTCCATTACATTTACACAAGGATTCTTTCAGTTATCAGCCATTAAACTCATTGGTGAGTTGGGCTAAATTGAAAGCAACTGAAAGAACTAAAGCATTCCAGCAGTAAATTTACTATGATGTGTCCTGAGCACATGGACATATCTGTTTTGATGCTTTGAATCATCCTCTGGAGACACATACCTCTTTCTTAATTAATTTTGTCAGACTTATTAACTTAATTGTTTTAAATCAGAACTTACATGCCTAAAATAGAGTAAATTCCCCTCCTGCAGGCAGCATGTCATTCTACACCTATATATTTATGCATATGAATACACACACTCAGAGAAATAAAAATTCATATAATCAGTGTGAACTATGTTGTTTAAGTAACTCTTGTATATTTAATGGTCAGAGTTGTATGTTAACAGCCTTCAAGATGTTATCAGAGATTTGGAGACGAAGGGACTCACAAAGGTTGAATCTGTCTCAGACTTTGACCATTACACGTATGCTATGGACCAACATTGCCATGATGTATTGGTTTTTCCTTCCTCTCTTAAAGAAGAATTGCTTAATTTAGATCTTTTTGCAGATTGCAAACTCTTACTGCAGGTGAGTTGATGTCACCCTTGAGTCAGATGATCTACAAACTAAAGTAATTGCTTTGCATTTGAATGAGGTCGTGTATTGTGTATCCTATTAAATCAGTCAGGCAGCAACATACTCTCATAAGGCTTTGGACATTTTTAGTAATTAAAAGGTTACAGACTGATTCACTTACTAAATCTAGCATTCAAATGTCAATGCTTATAATTGATAGGTACAATTAAGTTAGTATAATGTTGTAAATTTAATCTTGAAAGTGTAAATTAAATGTAAGAAGTGATCAAAGAGGCAGTCTCACTTTTGAAAATGTGAGCAAAGTTTTGATGTAATTCCATATGCTTTCTCCCAGTTAGTAGATAGTGATATGCTATTGTAACGTATCTTCCTCTTAAGCTGCATGTTTGTGATGGAATGATCATGCTTCTTTGTATTTTGTGCAGTGTGGTTTCTAGTTCTCTGTAAACCCCACTGGTTATTTCTCCTGACTTGCCATCATTAGACTCTCCAGGCAAGACTGGTTGGAGATTCCTGTTGTAGAGAAGTGGTTTGGAGTAACTGCAACGGCACACAACCACAAGTTACCTGAACTGTCTGATGATACTTGAGTGCCTAGCAGGAACATATCAAACTGGCATTTTCACTAGATTTCACTTCATTTTCTGCAAACTTTAGCCTCAAAATTTTATTTATCACCCAATTAAAAAAGTAATTCAGTGTTTGATATTCAATTTCAGTGTGTATATTTTTAATAGAAGACTTACTGAAAAGAACTATATGTGAGAGCCCCATAGGTGATCAGAACAGCTATCCCTGATTAGTTTTTTCCTCCCTTCTTTTCTATTTGCCATAAAAACAATGAAATACTTTCCTAATTTGGAAAAGATGGTTGGCATTCATAGAAACTAAAATAGCTGGTTGTATTTAATTTTTGTGCCATTGTTTTCTAGGATAAGTCTCGCAGCCTTGCTGTCCACTCTGCACAGGCACTGCTGAATGCAGGGGATGACATTATAGTGGCTCACATAGGTTCCCATCTGACCATTGCCCATATGTCAGTGCTGACAAATGACGGCATGTCCACAATTTTTGCTTGTGGTGTGAAATCTTCAGCAAAAGAAGAGGAACTGAGGAATATTTTCAGTCATATGGGATGTGAAAGTAGGTGCTGAAACAGCTGGTATGCGAAAAGTATTGTAATACAGATGTTTGTGATATCTATAAATACAGCATAATTCTATCAGAGTTCAGGGGTCACTTCTTTGTAGACTTGGGGAGGGCAGTAACAACGTATTTTTGGCACAAGTTGAACTGACAGCTCTTCAGATATAGTCAAGTTAATTGAAGTTTGCAGATTAACCCAGTCATAAATGGGAACTCCTGGAATGTCAGGATGAATTTTTCTATTGAAGTACTTACTGTATAGCAATTGGTGTCACTGGTAGTGTTTGGGTCCATTTATTTGGTGCCTTGGCTGTTGCTTTCAGTCTGATTTTCAGCTGAGAGTGTTAGTTCAAAACACATGCACTTGTCTGGTTTATCTGGAGGACACGATCAGAACAGAATGCAGCAGGACTCTGCAACCCCATTAGCTGTATTTTCAGTGGAAGATGCAAGTCTAGCTAGCCATTCAATCCTTTTGAAATCCATAGGGCATATTTTGGAGGATCTGGGTTTAGCAGGCTCTAGCCCTGTCGAAATTTGTGTAACACCACAGTCTCCTCAACTGTATGACGTGTAGGCAGACTTGCTTGCAATGCATAACTGTTGAGTTTTTCCTTTTTTTTTTCAGATATTCAGTTGTTACATGACGATTTTACTGAGCTTGAACCAACAGACCCAAGACTTCAAAAGGCAACAGTTATTTTGCTGTTACCACAATGCTCTGGACTGGGTGTTGGCAATCCAATCGAGTTTATTTTAAGCGAACACAGAGGTAACTTTTGTTACAATATTTAGCTCATGCGTTCTGGTAGAAATAAATTCAGGTATTGTGGTCTAAACAGTGTAAGTGCTTGAGTAAATTGTATAATTTTATTAACCCCCCCTTATTTTAATTACTATAAAACATATATATTAACTTGAATAATTCTCTTCTGCTTCAAGTTGGTAGTATGAAGTTTGAGGGTTATTCTGGGGAGCAGAATGTATATGGCTTTATTTAAGTAAAAAGGCTGTAAGCAGAAAATTTATTTCAAGATACCAATATGTATATAATTTTCTATTTGCTACACTCCTTTATTGACTGTTTGTAGAAGTCTGTTCACTGTACAGTTTTCGTTGAGCAGAATCAAATAACAGACATCAGTAATAACAGGTAAAGAAGGAAAGTGAATAAATTAGGCATTCCTTGTATTCTAATTTGTAGAACCCACCTTCTAACTTCACCAGTAATAACTAGGTCTGTTTCTGCAAACAACTGAATTTTAAGACACTGCTACAAGTTGCAATACAAAATTTACAACTCTCTGCCTTTAGATGCAGGATTGCTACGAGATCTTTTCCAGGGATTTGTGTCTGAGGATAAACTCAGTATTCTTGCTGAAAGGCAGCTTAAGGAGTTGATTCATGCACTGAAATGTAAGTGTGCTAGTTCTCCAATTTCTGGGAAAACCTTATACTATCAATTCTGTTGTACTATCACCAGTTTTTATATAGTTAAAAAGACATGGATTACTTTATTAATTAACAATAAGCATGTAGCCAAAATGTCTGAATAATGATCTCCTCCAGTCTGAAGGTGTTTCTGTTGTCCTAGTGGTCAGCAGACATTAATACAACAGTCTTCAGTATTGTGTATAGAGCCAACTTATGGCTTAGTCATGCTCAGCTTTGGAAATGCTGCAAATGTAGTCAGACTCCATCTGCATGCTGCCACTTTCTTCTTCTCTACTTTAGTAGCTCTGTGAAAACACTGGATACAGCTTGGAATTTGTGCTGCAATCTGTAAATATTTAATATTTTAATTATTAAAAACCACTAGAAATTGCATACTAATGTGTGCAGGAGGGTATTTTTACTGGTAAAAGTGACAGCCAGGCATAATTTTTATGATGATTTCAGTCCTTACCAAGCCACTGTCTGTATGAAGAATCTGAACAGTAGAAAATTTGTTTTGTTTTGTAGTTAACAAAGTACAAGCTATTGTTTACTGCACATGTTCAGTTTACCCACAAGAAAACGAACTAGTAGTGAAAAAAGCACTGGAATATGGAGTGGAAGGAGAGAAAGTAAAACCATATAGGTATGGAATGAGTAGTTTTATCTATGGAAAAATTAAAGTATAACTTTAAATTGTAGCATAATTCTTATCTCCTAGACTGATACGTGTTGTGCATTAAATTAATATTTAAAATAGTTTTTGCTGCCTGTCATGCCATTCTTTCTGATGTTTATGAAAGTACTTAGCAGTGTTCTATGGACTTTTTAATATTTTTGTTCACCTGAAATTGAGATGGGAGGAAAGCATCACTGGTTGGAAATAACAGTCTTCTGATAGAGCTATTGCTTTTATTGTGTGGATATTCAGAAAATGAAGCTAGTGTAAGCTAAAATGGAGAGTAGAAGTTAGGGTACTTGCTAGTATGCTCTCAGCTTCTGACCTAGAATGATCAGTTTCAAAGGAAAAAGAAATTATATCTTAAATTGTGAGAATAATATAGAACAGTAAGGACCCTTGCTGTGGGATTGCTCATTCCTCTATTCAGCTGAATGCCTTCTGGGGAGGACAGCTTACAGTAAGAGATCATCCTGAGCAATCACAACAAATACAAATATATATGAAAAAGTTATGTGTTCTGTATATTTTATATGCAGTTAAAACCTGTCAGCTGTCACCCCTGTCAGATAGAGAAATTGTTAAAAGACTGGTGGGTACTTTCTGGATTTTCCTTTCAGGCACAGTAGATGAATGCAAACAGTTGGCACTCCCTTGCACATAGACACAATAGTTGATTATGAGATGCAGATTAAGAAAGTTTATGTTGCCAAAAGCACAGGAGAGTAATACTATTTTTTTAGATTTTCTACTGCCTTAGATGATGGTGATAACCTGGCTATCACAGGGAAAGTTACTGTGGCTCAAGATATTCACTGTAATTAAATTTACATGATTAAAATTGTGTTAACTGTGGCCAGTCCAAAGAATTTTTAAAAGTTGTATGTTATTCGTAAGGTTAAGACATAGTGCAACAAAATGCATCTTTCTTGCAATTGACTGATAAAAATAGCAGCCTGCTTGAATTTTTACACTAAGTGGGATGAAATCAGGGTTTGTCTTGCCAGTGATACTATGCTAGTCCAAAAGCATCTATGGACTCTTGCTGTAACCTGTGTTTTCCTTCGGAATTTGAAATGTGGTCTGTCATGTCTTGATCTCTGTGCAGCTATTATTCTATGGGAGAACTGGGGGGACCTTGGAAGGTAATGGTCTCCAAATTAATTGAATACAAATAATACATAAATTCATAATACATAATAAAATTTGTATTAAAAAGAAAAGTTCACAGAGCCTTAATTATTTTAGGAAAAAAATCCACCTTGTGTAAAACACCTCCCCTTCCCCCAAAGGCAAACCAAACTCTATTCAGTGTTTTGCAAAAACATCATGAAACTTGTCAAACCACCAAATTATACTTTTACTTTCAAATACAAGGCAATCTCAGATGGTCAGAAAGGGACAGTAACATTACATTAGGATTTTTGCAGACCTGAGCATATTTGTGACTGAAGACTGAGCTTTGTGGATAAGGATTTTGGAATCCGTTTCTCCCACACTGTTATGCAGTAGCTTGGATGTTTTCATGCACAGTTCTTGGTACAATAAAGCTGCTGGGAATTAGCATGAACAGAGCAGTAATAGAACACCATAAATAAAATATATAGCATGATTATGCTTGTCTTAAGATGAAAGCTCAAGCCATTTAAGATGCTTGTACTACTTACAATTCCTTTTGCACTTTCCTTAGAGAACTTATTTGCGTAAAACAGTGCAGTATAGAATGAAAAAACTGTTGCAGAATTACTAGCCCCAGTGTCCACAGTAGTGTCTTTGAGAGGCAAGTTACACTAATAAAACATCCTGTATGATCATTGTAGATCTACTTAATATTAATTTCCTCTTCAAACAAAATTGAGGGCTTCCAGGAAACTCTTATACCAGTTGTGCTTATGTGCATAATATCTTCTGGAATTACTCTGCAGTACTGCAGTGGTGCCAAATGAAACCAGGCTGGAGTTTGGGGTCATACAGCTGGTCTTAGGGCTGTGCAGTTGTAAGGGTGATTTCAAACATGTACCCACTGGCTAAGCTGAGCTTACCTTAATTATATGACACTCTATAGCAAAGGCTTCACTTTAAATAAGGGTACACATTGCAGACAGGTGTGTATAGAGAGGAATTTAAACCACTCACGCATTTCTCTTATACAGTAATCTGTATACATAAATAAAAATTATCACTTTTTCTTTTTTGCATTGAGTAGGTGATCTAAAATGAAAAATCTCCTGTGTCACAGGTAATAGTTTATTTAGTAACGTGAGGAGGATGTGAGCCTTGTAGTCTGTTCTATCAGTTCCAAGGAACATAGAAAAAAAATCCAGTTTTGCAGACTTCCCATTAGAAATGAACTAGTCAGCCAAATCAGGATATTGCTTACAAATATCGAATGCATCTGTCTGTAACCATCTTTGAATAAAGCTCTCTCTCAAGAGGATTAATGTAGCACTGAGGAGGGGCTCTATCTTGCCCTCAGTGACATGAAGAAGGAGGGGTGTTATAGTTGCAAAAGGACACTCTGAGAGTCTTTTTTCTGTACTGAGACCACTTTAGTTTAGCAGCCTTATGAGCCAAGTCCCTGAGGCCTCTTTAACAGCTAGGCATTTCTGGAATACAAAAAAAACATGAGAAAAAGCTAGTTCTTCCTTCCCCACTGATGCACTGCAAAACTGTAAAATTGGGAAAACATCATTCGATTATTAAAAATACTTCTGGGTTAGCAAATTTTGCTAAACTAAGGTTTTTAGCTTAGACAGATATATTATTTATTATGAGCATATAATGTTAACTCGAAGTCAACAGCGCTAGTTTCTGTGAGCTGCTTAATGTTTTCAGATCATTCCCCAGCTTCATGGGCAACTTGATAACCCAGTAATTCCACACATGAGAAAGAACATCGTTTGACATTATATTAATATGTATTTATTACTTAGTCATTAATATACTTAATAAAAGGAAAAAAATGGGAATTATTGAAAAAAAATTGAAAAACGCTAGTTATTTCTAAAAAGATGTAATTCTTACTCCTTTCTTGAATTGCAGTTGTTTAAAATTAATGTAAATCTATGTCTTTGCAAGACGTAATTTGGAAATTACTTTAAATGCATCATTGTTTGTTTCCTTTTATATCCTTAAATGTTATTTTTTGGTATTTTATTTAATTTTTACAGGACTATCCCTCCTGTTTTTGATACTTGCTCCAGTTCAGAGGCTTCCACTGAAATTTTTTTCAAAATGGAGCCATCAGAAATTTCCAGTGGCTGTTTTGTAGCTGTTCTAGAAAGAGAGGTAAGCTAAGAAAGTTACCATTTAAAATAACTTCACAGAAGATGACTACTGCAGTTTTCCACAAAAGAATACATGAAATTGAACATTTGAAATCAAATTCGTGGATGTTCTTTAGTTGTCTTAAGACCAAAGGATAGGGAGCAGTTGAAATGTGCCACTTCTGGAATTTTATGCTGAGTGCAGCCTTCCAACATGTGCCTGTTGTTCTGGAGCCGTTCATGATCAGAGCAGGCCCTTTATCCATGACGGTGCCAGCAACATCTATAGGGAATGTATTGTTGTCACACCTTGGAATTAAATACATAGGTTGATTAGACTTATGATAAATGGTGTCTAGTGGAGTTATTTGTTATATGTGTCATCAAGATTTTCCAGTGTCCAAGCAGACTCTTAAACCCTATGGATGACACTATTAGAATTTGAATAAAATAGGTATGAATATGTTTCCTTCACAAACTAAGGCATATGCAAATCTGGCTTGAAAGGCAGGGGGATTTTGCTGAGTAAAGGGAAAAGTCTTGGCACAATTCCTGAGGAAAGGCCTTAAAGGGCTAGTTTGCATCTCTGAGCATCACCATTTTCTTCTTGTGTCTCAGAAAAGCAAGAATTTTTTAACTGGAAGAGGCAGGGGGGCAGCTAATTAGAATTCTACTGCATATTAAAGATCTTATTTGGTCATTTGTGCTACTTTCTGTCATACTGTTATTACAGTGCTTGAAAGAAGCCTGTCTCTTGGGGAAAATTGAAAGAGATTTCATTAAGAGAATCACATAGGAAAAAGCCTTTCAAGTTACCTATTATTGACCTCTTTCTTTTCAATATAAAATATTTTTAACTTGGCTCCCTGAGTTTTAGCTAATCATGCTGTGTACATCTGTCTACTGTAGTGTCTCCCTTCACAGAAACAGTTTTGTTTCAGGTAGTTAATTTCAGTAATTTTTGTCAAATTCTAATGCACAGAAGCAATTGCTCCAATGGCAAATTTTTAGGTGATTCAGGAAATGAACATTTTCCGCAAGGCAGAAAACAAGTACTTACATGTTTGAACTTAGTCTGGCCGTTTCTCTTAAGGATAACAAAAAGTGCTTTTATAAATACATAAATAGCAAAAGGAGGGTCAAAGAAAACCTCTATTCCTTGTTGGACATGGAGGGCAACATAGCTACCAAAGCTAGGAAAAGGCTGAGGTACTTAACAACTTCTCTGCTTCCATTTTCAACAATAAGACAGATCCTCCTCAGGACAACTGACCTGCTGAGCCAGTGGACAGGGACTGCGAGCCAAACAGCCCCCCTGTAATCCGGGAGGAAGCAGTGAGTGCCCTGCTGAGCCACTTGGATCCATCCTCACAAGTCTATGGGACCAGATGGATCCATCCTAGGGTGTAGAGGTTGCTGGCAGAAGAGCTCACCAAGCCACTCTTCATTTATCAACAGTCCTGGCTCACTGGGGGGGGGTCCCAGATGATTGGAAGTTGGCCAGTGTGATGCCCATCCACGACAAGGGCCGGAAAGAAGACCGAGGAAACTACAGGCCTGTCAGCCTGACCTCAGTGCCCGGCAAGATTATGGAGCAGACCATCCTGAGTGCCATCACAGGGCACCGACAGGATGGACAGGGGATCAGAGCCAGCCAGTACAGATTTAGGAGGGGCAGGTTCTGCCTGACCAACCTGATCTCCTTCTATGATCAGGTGACCTGCCTGGTGGATGAGGGGAAGGCTGTGGATGTGTCTACCCGGACTTCAGCAAAGCCTTTGACACCATCTCCCATAGTACACTCCTGAAAAAGCTGGCAGCCCATGGCTTGGATAGGGGCACTCTGTGCTCGGTTAAGAACTTATATATTATGAGGAAAGATTTTCATTATCATGAAAATTAGTCATGTTTAATGTTACTGTTTCTGTAGTAACTGTTTCTCATACACATATGTCACGTATATGCATGTTATTACAGACAGATTACAGAGCAGATCAGTGTGGCAGTGTGCTGGTTTTGGCTGGGGTCGGGTTAATTTTCTTCCCAGTGGTTGGTATGGGGCTGTGTTTTGCATTTGTGCTGAACACAGGTTTGACAGAATAGAGATGTTTTTGTTATTGCTGAGCAGGGCTTACACAGAGCCAAGGCCTTGTCTGCTTTTTGTACTGCCATGCTGGGGAGGAGGCTGGGGGTGTGTAGGAAACTGGGAGGAGACACAGCTGAGACAGCTGAACCCAACTGACCAAAGGGATAACCCATACCATGTGACATCATGCTCAGTGTATAAGGTGGGGGAAAGGAGGAAGGGGGGATGTTTGAACTGATGGCTGTTGCCTTCCCAAGTAAGCCCTGTCTCTGGCTTTTACCCTTCTAATTCTTTCCCTGATCCTGCTGGTGGGGGAGTGAACGAGCAGCTGCATGGGACTTGATTGCTGGCTGGGGTTAAACCACAAGTCAGACATACAGTACAGAGCCCAGAACTGAGCTTCCCGTTTGGGTTGGTAGAGAACAGTCTCTGAAAAACAAATGCTCTGATGCCTCTTTACACAACAGTCATGTTCTTAATTTTGGGAATAATAATTTGGTTAGCAGTTATCACATGTGACCTTCTGCTAGATTCTGCTGTAGTTGTCTCATGGAGTAAATTCTGAGCAACTCTGTGTTGTGACTTAGATTCATTGTTGTTTCCTTTGAAATTTTCAGAAAGATCCTTCTCAAAAACTGTCTGCTAAAGACATTTTGGCTTATGCTGCAGAAAAAGGACTACTAGATGGCCTTTATGAAGAAAAACCAAAAGAAGAGAAAAAAAAGCAGAAAGTAAAACGATGTAGACGTAATGTTTCTGTTACTGACAGTAAGCCAAAGGCTGCACAGCCCCTTCGCCAGCAAACTGGAGCTCATGTTAAGGCTGAAGTTCCCATGTCTAAAGCAGCCAGTAACAAACAACAGAAGAATGTGCGCAGAACAAAAGCAGTCAGCAGCATACAAAAAAAGCATGTGCACCAAACAAAAGCAGTCAGTAACACACAACAAAAGCATGTGCACCAAACAAAAGCAGTCAGTAACACACAGCAAAAGCATGTGTGCAGAACAGCAGCAGTCAGTAACACACAGCAGAAGCATGTGTGCAGAACAAACACAGCCAGTAATATATCTGTGTCTAAAGCAGTTTGTAACACACAACAGAATGTGCACCGAACAAACAGCCACGTTCAGCTGAAGGAATCTCCCACCCCTGATTCACGCAGAACTCTGCCTGAAGTGCCAAAGCGCACACTGCATTTGTCACCTCTGGGCAAGGTGTCTGAGAGACAGACACCCACTCCAAGAGCACGCGGGGGACACAACAGGGTTGTATTGAAGCCCACGACAATCACTTTTCCTCCAGAGTGGTAACACCAAGGAAACAAACCCAGGGTATCAAATCACTTCTAGAACCAGACTGGAGCGCAGGGTCCAAGTGGTTGAATCTTTCTACAGCCCTGTCAAAAATGTTCAGCCAACATCCTTAGACATCTTTGACTGTGGCTGTACGAACCTTCAAACTGCCCTTCCTTTACACAGAAGATTCGCGTATATTAATCAGTGCTCTTTGATTATAGTATATCTTTATGCAGGATAATCTTGCTGTGGGAAAGAGATATGGGCTATTTGTGTAGAAATATCCATGTTAGATAGTAATTTTTATTCCAGTAGTCACACTTTCAAATGAGTGGAGCTCAGCTGCCTAAAGCTGATAGACTGTTGCTAGGAGGTCAAAAAACTGTAACTTCTTGCTATACACTTTAAAGTGACAAGTTAAATCATACATCTGAACCCCCATCATGACCTAGATCTGTAAGAATAATCAATTTCAAATTGATTTTTTTAAAGTAAGATGGCATTTTTAAATTGGCTGTTTTTCTTTACAAATGCTAGGTACCATTTTTGTGAGTTTTCACTTTGACTCATGCATGAAAAACAAGCCTTGAATGGTAAGCCAGTTGGCTCGCCTTTTTTTCTACAACTAGATGTGAACTTTTGTACAGGAAACTGACTAAGTACACTAAAGTATATGCATAGGCTTTCTAGTACTTAATCCCTTGGTTTGCACTCAGGTGTGCTTCAAAATATTAACAAGGAAAGACAGATACAGTGTTTTCATGTTAAAAACCGAACTATCATCATAATAGCATGTCATACTATGTCATGACTCATAATTGCTTTTCATCAGTTTCTTAACACAAGTTGAAAAGAGCTGCTATTGTCAAAGTAACTTATTTTTATAAATGTTAGTCCTAGTCAGTTGAATAATAACCAAACACAGAGTAGTTTGTCTTTGGAAGCAGCCATGGGCTTCTAACCTGCTCCCTCTTCCTAGCAAAGATAAAATAACTGCAGAATATCTACAAGTAGTTTAATAATCTGAGCTGAGGATGAAGGGAGACACAGAGGTACTTTTAACAATAATCTGATTTGTATTTAGAAGTGGTGTAAAAATGAGACAGCATAGCAATACAGAAAGGCCAAGATATCTGTAGCCCAGAAATTTTCCTCTAGGCAATCATTTAGGATACTTGGCAAGACTGTCAACAACGTAGTATGGGGTCTTAACCAATATGACATTAGTCTGGATTTAGATCCATCCAGAGAAATTGTTTTAACATCTTTACTTTTTCTTCACCCACACCAGTTAGTGTCACTAGGTCAGCAGTGCCTTCATAAGAAAGGATGTGAATGATTCTCCACCACAGCGTAAACAGCTGGCTCGTGTGCATTGGCTACTGTTACTTCACTGAATGAGTGAAAATTTATTTTAGCATTTTAATCTGAGCCAGCTTTCCTACACAAAGACATCCCTCACCTCCTGCACATCCCTGTGACCAACCTGTGCTCCTCACCCATTCCATTAACATGGTGAATTCTGCTCTTGTTTTTGAACTAACTTGTAAGGATGGATTCAGACCCGTGCACATGCAATGCATAGAACTGGAAAAAAAGAAATTATTTTATTTCAAAACCATCTAGGAGGAGGAGGGATTCTACATGTTAGATAGCAGGAATGGATACTGAGGAGATTTTTTTTTTTCCAAATATGATTGTTAAATGCTTAAAATAAACTTAGAGATTCTACAGTTAGAGAATGATTTTTTTTAAATCAAGATCTCTATCATTCATTATTGAAGTTTAAATTATTTGTAAAAGAACATATATATGTATGTGTCTGATGACAGACTTTCTGGGCTGCTCATGGAATATGTGTCATGATGTCCCACAATTGGCCTCATCTTGCTTGCAGGAATTTGCATTTTTTAAGTGGTATGGAGGCTAAACCAGTTAGGCTCTTGCTGTCTTACTATCAGAGCGGATAGTTTGACTCTGCAGCTCAGCAGCTTACTTTGTAAGCGCTGAACTTCCCCTGGAGGCAACTCCAGATGGCTTGTAGGTAGACGCCTGTACATGAAGTTAAACACTCAGTGATTCTTTACAGTAAAACTGTATCTTATGTAACTATTTTTCTGCATTCCAGTTATTTGTAATTTTCAACTAGAAACTTGTTGTTTCATCTTTCCAGATGCAAAAATCTCCATTGTACTGCTGTTGCCTCTAAACCACCCCAATGTTTTTCCCTTCCCTCAACCACCATTTGGAACAGAAAAAATAATTTCCCAGTTTCATGGAGCAGTAACAATTGAGACAATCACTTTATGCAGCTAAATTTATTCTCAGAACAGGTTACATTTAAATGTGGGGAAGTGGCCAACAGCAGGGAAAATTGTCCTTTTCTGTGTCAGTCAGGTGCTTTATGTAAGATTGGGCTCTGCTAATAACAGTGGATGTTTCCTTCTTTCTTACTGCTGGTAAATCAAACCTGCTTTGGCTGACTGCACAGCACAAGTTGTAGCAATGTCTTAATTAACCTGCCCAAGAAACGAGTAATGTGGTCAATGGTAATACTGAAATGCTGAGACCAGACTGGCTGTTGAAATGAGAATGTTCTCATTTCCATGGGTGATATACTAACAATTTTAGATCCCTAGCTAAATGATCTATGAAATGCTTGATAAAAGAAAAGAGATGTAGAACTCTTAGTGACACAGAACTGGTGTAAGCTATTAGATACTCTGTAGTTTTTGTTCTCTGTTACAAAAGGGCATATTACTTCTGTAGGTATATGTGACTTTGCACAGGAAGTATATCACTAAAACCTCGTTTTACTGTGAATGGATTCTATGCCCTTCCATGCAATTTTTGTTATTCCCATTTAACCACCCTGTAGGTGGCCTCTGTAGTCTTACATCTCTCACACCACCTTGCTCCCCTTTAAGTGAAAAAGTAAGTGGCTTAAATAAAACCTACAGCCAGCACTGCAGATTTCAAAAGAAAGGCTTTTATATCTTAGTCATTGACTGTGAATATAAATTTCCTTGCTTCTGCAAGGAGTGTGTTAATGACATGACTGACTGACACGTGATACTTACCTCTAACTTGGTACTTGCATTGAAAAAAATGAAGAAATTAGCTTTGCTTTACGTGATTTTTTCTACAGACTTCAATAAAAATGTGGCTACAAATAATTACAAAGCCTGCCTTTTTGTAGGCAACCTATAGTATACAGAGCGGAGAATGTTACAACAGCATGTCCCATAAAGACAATACATCAACATAATAATGCAGGAATTTCAGTAAAAATAGAATAAATAAAATAAAAATATTTTAAGCTGTATTTAACAGGTTAAGTTAGAATATGGCATCAGACATACAAGGCATAGTGAACATGGCTGCCAGTCTACAGAATCACTAGGTATTATAAAAAATGCATAGATAACTGAAGGGTTGCTATAACATCAACTAGAACAGTGGCAGTTGCTCAAACACACACACCCCATACATACTTTTTTGGCCATGGTAAAAAGAGTGTCTGAATATATTGTTCAACAAAGGATAACGGGCTTTGCAAATATTAGGCTCTGACTCTGCAAACATCTGGGTGCATATTAAATCTTTTGGAGAATAAGGAGCTCTACTGAAGCAAAAAGGCCACATATAGTCAGACCATTAAGCACACTACTTGAATACTTGCAAAATCAACAACATTTTGTTAACAGACACAAACCTCTTAAAACATACATTGGTGAGTGACGTACAGCTTTTCAAATACCCTTCTATGTTCTCAGCCCTTCCTGCAATTGCACACATCGCTCATGAAAGCTAACCAGATGTTCATAGCCTTGACAACACTGGTGCAGAACCTTCACACTGCTGTTTGCTGAGTGTTGGTTTAGTTAAAAAGAGTCCAGATCTCTCTTGGGGAGAATCAGCACTGTGCAGATGCAGTGCCAAATTTAATTATACTGTTTAAAATTATTTCACTGTTACACAACAGTTGCAAATCCCGAATCATGGTGTTCCTAGATGGAACTTTAAAAAGACACTGTAAAAGTATTTAATTTAAAATAAAATTTGAATCACTAGCACAATGACGAGAAAGGAAAGTTTCATCTCTTAATTTCACAATCCTACCTAGAGGAACAGTGTTAGCTACCACATTTTGAGGGCAGTCATCCCTGGAAGTGCTCATTGCCAGGTTGGATGGGGCTCAGCAACCTGGTCTAGTGGAAGGTGTCTATGGCCATGGGATTGGAACCAGATGATCTTTAAAGTCTCTTCCAACCCAGACAGTTCTGTGGTTCTCTGACAAGAAGTGAGTTTTCACACTGCTCCTAGCAGAGGTGATTTGGATCAGTATTAGAAGCTACAGAAGCAGGAGTGCAAGCTGCCATGCCCATGCTTTGTGATCTGGCTGCGTGGTCAGTTAAACCACTGGTACTGCTAACGGGGGTGGGTTTGTTTGTGTCCCCTCACCTCCAGCTCTCCCTGCACACTCAGCACAAGCAGCTTCTCCTCCAGCTGTAAAATAGGACTGGTGCAAAGAAGGTGCTGAGGACTTGAGCTTTGCGAGGGGAAGCAATTGCTTCGGTGCCTGAGGTGCAGCATCGTGGTCATGAAGAGATCAGAGACTGGTGGAGGATCAGCTCTTCAGAGGGTATTGCAGAGAGCTAAATTTAATTACAATAGTTGCATAGCTAGCCTTCACCTGACACTTGCTCATACATCACGTTGAGTTTAGTTTAATGATTTTTCTGCATTTTTCAATGCCAAAACTTCTTGAATCATCATTCTTCGCCTGTTGTGTTCCTAAGTTGCTTTGCCCAGGTGTTGTCATTAATTTCTTTAAACAAGGAAATAAAAAGGAAAGTAGTTTCTTTGTAATAGTTTCTTGCATAGTAAAATAAAAAAGGAGTTATTGTAACAACAGACTTGGGAGACAGTTAGTTTGGAACTTATAGATACGTGGAGGAAAAACATTTTTAAGACTAGTTAAAAATATCTTTTTAATTTCCAAAGTATGTACCAATCTGCAGGTCTAGGCAGAAGATGGCAAAGGGAAATACTGAAGATGCATGACTGCATTTCAAAATTACCCTGAGGTAAAATTTTGAGGGCAATGCTGGGCTGATTTGTGAGGGTCTGCAGGTGTGTAAATAAAAGCAATCAGATGAAGCCTTTGGAGCAAAAGCACTGAAATCAAATTGTACCACCTGAAGCACTACCTTGTTAGAAAACAACTCTCTTCTTACTTTGTTACAAGAGCACTGAAAGTAAAATAAATTTCATGGAATTTTGTACATAACAAAACCCATAATTGTTTGTTTTCTGGCATGCTAAGTATTCAGCAGCAAACTCTGAGGGGACGGGGGAACTGTACAACCAGACACTGAATTGAACTTTTCATCAAACACTTGTATGGAAAAGGTATGGAGTAGTTTAGTCTCCATAACAGCTGTAAGACACTATTTCTTTTTTTAGTCCTGATTGGTTTGAGCCCTGTGTGAAACAAATGGTATTTCTGATGAATGAATTTTGATGAATGATTTAGGAGAATAAATTTAACAGCCAACAGTTTCATTTGTATGTTTAAAGATGAAAAGTTTCAATGGATCACCCTGCAACTCAATTCCTAAAAACATTTCTGGATTTTTCATCATTGGTTTGGTTTTAAACACACTTCTTCTCTAAGACCATAATGTGCAACCAGAAGATTAAATAGTGACACCATGATTCAAAAGCATGTCAGGGAGATGTTGAAGTGGTTGCTAGACCAATGCTGACAAGCAGTTTGAAACTAACAGGTGTAGTTCTGTAAAAAATAAAACTTGTTATTTAATCTACAGTAATTCCATGGCAGCTAATACTTGGTACCCATTCCAGTGTTGAAAACACAGCAAAGTGCTGTAGGATTTAAGATTGGTTTGTGACAAATCCAGCTCAAGAAGGTGAAACTTTAACTCAGGCATCATTCACTCCAAGGACTTTAGCATGAGTTCACTGGGAGGGACATGGCCATATTCTTTTTTTGTGTGAGTTTAGGTAATGTTCATGTATTTACAATCAAACAGACCTTCCATTGCCCATGATGTAACTCACTGACAGCAAAAATATTATTCATGCTTCTTTTCATATCACACGATGGTGGCAAGAACGAGAGAACATGCTTGTCTAACATTGTTTTGATAAGGGTAAATTCTCTGAAGACAAAGCATCAGCAATTGAAATGGAAGGCCAGACATCCTCAGTTCATTTTCCTTAGTGTAGCTACTGTTATCTTCAGTTAAATGTGAGGAGAATCCTCTCTTATGCAGCTACGGCATCTCAGTGACCGGACGTTTCTGTTTCAAAGTGTCAATGAGAGACAACACTCCTCTTTTTACATTAGTTGTAACTCTTCTAGTCACCGAGTCTGCAGGAGGTGGGGGCGGCCGAACCTTCTGTGAAGGAGGTCTGGCTACTAAGCACTTCTGATACCGTAACTGCAACAAAGCAAAACCATTCTGCAGTCATTATCCAGTAAGTTCACAGAGCATTTCAAATACACTCCTAGTACCTTCTCATTAAATACAGTCAAACCTGTTTTGGCTGTGACAGAAAGCTCAGCTGAAGTTAATGGGACATTGATCTGTCAATGTGTGGGCAGAAACTGTTTGTTAGCACACAATAGATACTAAATCATACAAACAGCCATCTGAAAACTGAAAAATAAGTTTTCTGAGTTCAGCTACTCTGGAACAAGGATTACTTTCAGTATATCATCACTAGACTGTATCACAACTGTGTAGTGAAATAAAAGATTTCTAATTTACATAGACACTGCAGAGGTTAGGAGGGAAGGTGATTAAAGGGGCATTGTTCACTAAACTGGCATTTCAAACTTTAAAATGTTTGGATTTTAGTTGATTAAACATATTATAATACCAATTCCTATTTTTATCTGTTCTTTCTGTTTCTGTCTCGAAATCAATATAATTGCATATTTGGAGAGATGATTATTTATGGAAGCAGTGAAAAATCTAAGTGCTATTAAATGCCTTTGAAGAAGGTCACTTACCATGCAAGCAGCCTGAACAGCTTCTGATACATTGCCTGCATTTGGTTCGCACCAAAAAACGTGGCACTCAAAATGCTGGTTTCCTGTATCCATAATGAAGGCGAACGTGTGAATGTCTTTGCCCACTCCCATGAAGGACAGGAACCGCACACGACACTCCACCATGACTTCCTCTTCATTCTGGTAATGAATCAAATGATCATTACTCTTGGATATTCTGTGGAACTTCCCATTTTGATTAAATAGGAAGACACACTGAAACAGCACTGTAATTCCTTCTGATCTATCTGCATATACTCAGTATCCTTGGGTCTGGGCTGGATCTCCTTCTGGGCTGTCACTGGGAAACCAAGGCTTTGGATGTTAGCACTGAGTATGCTGTGCATTTTACAAACTGCTTGTTTTGTGAAAAAACAAAACAACAGAGCTATAATGACTCCAAAACATGCTCCCCTATCACTAGTAGGTTATAGAGACATTGGTTTAGTACCTCATCAAAGGACATATATAAAGGACTTTCTTCAAAAGTTTCACTGCATTAATCTCTATGGAAAATGCTCTACATTTTCCTCTGTAACACAGATTTAAATATTACTCTTGGCTTTCATACCAAGAATTAGGTAAATACAGTTTGGAATTTAGAATTGTTACTTAGGGCTTAACCTACAACATTTTAGGCTCCAAATTCCTAGAAAGAACAACACTGAATTTAAATGAATACTTATAATGATTTATTTCTGAGAATATGCTTGGAATGCTAAAGAAAGCTGAAGCTGATACAAGCAGTAAGAGCCAATGCAGATTCTGGAAAGAAATCAAACACAAAACAAGCAAATGAATTCCAGTGTAAATAAACTCTACTAGCATTTCTGTGTTCCTGGTTTTCAACACTCATGTTATGTTAAAAGTGTTTTAAACAAGACAGTCTGCCTTACTGTTTCATTGATTACTGTGACAGTAGCATCAGCAACATTCATGGTAACTGCCATCCAGTCATCTTTGCTAGAGGAAGCCATTAGACTCTCAATGGCACTATTCAGAGTATCCATTCCTAAACGAGAAGAAAATGCAATAATGAAAAATCAATTAAAATATGCAAACAATCACAAAACTTTTTGTCTTCACATTGTACTATAGAAAACGTTGGTTTGGACTCCTTATTAATTTGATGATGGAAGGAAATACTGTGAAGTTGTATTTCTTCATCTGCAAAATGAAAACAGGTGCCTCTGGCTTATAAAAACCAGGACAGTATCTTGTTTACCTGCTGCACCATTTCATTTCTCTAGGCCCCTTCTCATTAGCAGAGCTCATATTCAGAGAAAGCTGCAGAAAGAAACTTCACCTTCTTGGCAGCTCCCCAAATACCCTGGCTGCAAAACACATGTTCATATGATGCCCTGAATATTAGATGTCTTCACTCCTGATTCATATGACTGAAACACAAGGGTTGCTACCCTTCAGAAATCATGCATTTACACTTGGCTAGCCAGAGTGCAGCTTTCAGAGCTTACACAAGGTACTTTGGAAAACACTTCAGTGTTACATACCCACAGGTTTAGCTACAGGTAGCATGCCCAGGTACTGGACGTGGAACTTCTGTACCAGTTCTGTCTTTGGTGTTGGGAAATCTACTGCATGGGAACAAAAGTCAATTTCTGTTAATCAGCATGAACAGCAGGGAAAACCACCTTTATTTCATCAATTACAGCTTACCCAGTAATTGTACTCTGAAGGTATTGTATTGATTAAAACCAATTTTTACTCCTTTTAACAAGAACAAACCTCAATAATTTCTAAAGTAATTAGGAATAAATTTGCATCAGCTAATTTTTGGTCTGTGCTAAGAATAAGGTCATGTTACATTGCTGGCATATTAAAAACCAGAAAACATAGATGAACAGGTCTCTGAGACACACAGACCTGAGTTTCACTAAAATAACTATGTAAAATCTGGAATCTTCTTTTAATACCATCCTTGCTAATATGTTTAAATATAGTCTCCAAGTAATCAATACTACTGTCTGAGCAGTACACATTACACAGACCATTACACAAGTTGATGTATGGATTAGGAGTAAGATACTCAGTACAAAAACTGGTGGAACTAGAAGCATATAATGTCCTGTAAAGCTAATACAAAGTAGGTTCTCCTGGAATACTTTCCAAAGTAGCAACTGCTAAGGTATGACTAATAAAGGCAGGCAAAGGCAACTTCCTTCTATCATGCAGCAGAGTGCACAAAAGACCCTTCAGCTGGATGACAACCCACTTGCACCCCTTGCCTCAGAAGTTTCTAAAATACATGCTGAAACATAGGAGGGGTACTCCTACCACTCCTCTAAATCCAAGTGATTAACTGGAGCATATTCTGGTTTTAAGTGTGAGAGACCGAAATGGTTAATGGCTTAAACATTGTTAGATCACCAAAGCCTATTCCCTGCCCGAATATGCCTCCTGGATTCCAGGGAACTGGACTGTGAGTTAAGCCTCCTGACTGGAACTTGAGATAAGAAAAATGTGTGGGACTATTGTCTAATCACCTCAGGTTTAAGCCGAAGTAAACAAGGCTGGGGGGAGGCCAGGGCCCACAGACTCACACTCTCTCTGTCTCCTGAGAGACTGGACTGTTCATGGCTCCGACAATCAGCAGGGTGCTTTGCTAACCATGTGCAGAGCGGCCACCCAGGTGCTGAGGGCTTGTGTACCCAGCACCTCAGGCTATGAACTGGGTGTTGAACAAGGTAAGAGGCAAACCCTGCAAGGCAGGGTAGGGTTCCTTTATCCTTACACAAATGACTCAGCTGTGCTAACTCCCCTCCGGGGAAGCACTTGAGACATTCACGCATGGCCCCGATGTATTCATCTCTGCTATGGGCCAAAACAGCCATAAGGGACTCACCTGTGCTGACGTAACAGGCAGCCTTAATGTCTGAGGAGGTCTCAAAGACTCATGAAATGTCCCATGATCCAGGATTGTATCATCCACTGTAAAACTCCCAGCCCCAGGGGCAGTATTAGGCGTTCCTACCTGAGCCTGGGTGTATGTAACTCATGAAAATCTCTGAGTTTGGTAGGCTTCCCCCACCAGATCAACACCATCACTTCAACCAACACTGAAATTGCAACTACCAAAAGGTGGTGACTATATATCTTTCTACTTTTATCCTTTTTTTCCTCCTTCTTTTCCTTGTACATTTTCTTCAGCGCTATTTTTATGCTTTTTTATGGCTATATTATTATAGATAATACCAACGAAAATGGCTACATGTTTTCCTTTGCAACCAAACTGTTCTAAAATAAACCCTACATATATATAGTTACTAATACCAATCACTCATTGTGTTTCCCTCAAATCCACCAGTATCCACAAATAAGTAAGACTGAATTTGCAGCATTTGCACTTCAAAATAAAAGAGGAAATGCACAAGACATAACTGAGTAGGAGTCTATTACTGTCGACATAACCAATACAAATATTTAAAGCAATACAGGAACAGGTTACAGTCAGATACATTAATTCAAAGACAGGATTGCTCTCCACTCAGCATGCTCAATTTTTGTCAAAAGCCGCATCAGAAACAAAATGTATCCGAAAGAGGACCATCCTGTGGATATGAGCTGTAACACACTGTACCTTGCAGAGGAACATCAAGGGTGACATTAGTCCTGTCTTGCAACGAGCTGCAAGCCATAGCTTTAGCATTCTTCCGTTCAGCCATAATCTGAAGAGGACAGTGATAATAGATCATTAAAAAAAAAGTGCAGAAGCAACTACAAATTTACTCCTATTACAATCCTAGTTTCTGAGAGCTGAAGTCAGAAGCCACATGACTAAGCTGGTTATTCTTTTTAAATAGCAGCTTTAATTTTCCTCCACTTTATTCACCATTCCTTAGCTACAGAAGGAACTTAAGTGGTGTCCGAGCCTAGATGAAAGACAGATGGAAGAGGAAAAAAACTCTAGCCATTTTTATTAACAGCAAAATTGCAGCAAGGAGTAATATAGCAAGAAATATAAATATTTGACACACAGAGAAGAGTGTTCATTATTAATGTTCCACCCTGAACTATGTTCTGCTGTGTATAATTTTTTCCTCCATTTTTACATTTATTCTGGAATTAAAAATCCCACACAAAATACAAACTGTTCTTCCCCCAAAATGTACAATATTAGCAAAAGAGGAAAAAAACCCCACACTTCAAAATAACCATTTTGGATGGTTATTCCGTATAAATATATGACTGAGAAGGTATCCAGGGAAGCTAACAGAGGTTTCCCAAAGCTCATCTATGAACCACTGCTATGTGCTTCCTTATGCTATGTCTGTTCATTGTAATTACACTATAAAGATAAGTGGTGTTACAGCAGATGACACTTGGTCTGAAGATGCTTCTAGTACATTTCTCTCCCCTGCTCCCCTCCTTTTTTGGGGGAGGGTTTATATTCTGAAAATATTTTCTATTGCAGGGACACATGGGAATATTCCTACCCACTCTGAGAAACACAATACACACTAGCTTAGAAGAAACCCTGATTCAGCAAAGAGGTCCAGTGTGTCAGCACATGCCAAGAGCTTCCCTGAATCAGGATCACATCTATTGCTGAATTAACTGTTACTGTTAGCTATAGTTTTAAATACCTAATTGTACTGTTATCCAAAATTCATGTCAGAAGTTTCGTGTTGTAGTTACTTATGTGACAGCTCTACTCCCCTTCTGATATCCCTGTGCATTGCTACCACAGCATTTACTTGATGTTGACCTTCCTGCATAAAAGCAGCTATGGTAGGGCCTGTGTAGCACATTTTTCTCTACCAGGCTTGGTGGAAACACCTGTATGAACTGGGGAGTTGGAGGAAAACTAGGAGGAGCATAAAAGGTCTAGGCTTCTCCAGTCAGCCACTGCTGCAATCCCTGGTGTTAAACTTCACCAAGCACAGCCTGCAGCTTCTTGGCCAACCTGAGCAGGCAGCTCCCTGAGTGCTGCCACTGACACTCCCTTTGGCACCCAAACCAGGATAAAACTGCTAGGCTTTGCACAGTTGCTGGGCAACCTTCTGCCTCAGGCATAACTTTGCTGCCCAGAGGGTTACAGTAATGCACACTGTGGAAATGCTCACACTGCTTGCATGAAACATCATGAACAAATTCAGTACCATGTCTGCAGTATTGCAAAAATGAACATTTTTTAGACTATACAACTGACTACAGAGGAGAGTTTGGCATCACTGATTCCATTCACTAACACAAAGACAAAATCTAAAAAGCAAATGATAGGCATACAGTAGAAGGTTAAAATTTGTAGGTTTCCTAAACAGCCTTTTTGTAAGAGCTGTGACTCAGAAAGAGGGATAAGTTACACAGCGATAACTGATAAAGTTATTCATCCCCATAGCCCACTTTTCCTGTGGTGCAAACTGCCATTTTTAAAGGAAAACCAAAATGAGCATGTTAAAAAATTTTTGAACTTTTAAAAAAGAGGAATGCAGTCTCAAATCCACCACAGCTCAGTAAAAGAGGAGTCTGAAGTATATTGGTTTAACTTCCTGTTTATAAATAATTTCAATCAGATTGACTGCTGTAAAAGATGAGCTGCCTTGCTAATGCTGCAAGGAATGACTACACAGGACACTCATAAACAGATCATCCAAGAAAACCAAAATTAATAACCAGGGAATGGTGTCAAATCTATAAGGTAAAATAACTGAAAAGAACAGTCCTCTCCAGTATTATGGACACCACTATCATACCCAGGAGCAAAGATCCTATAGTATTCATAACTAGAGTAGCTTAAACTCTCTCTTCTCCATGATTTTTTTAAAATACAGTTAGCAACTATTTTCCTGTCTCTCCTGCAGGATAATATCATTGAATAACACCATTCAAGGAAAGTCTGGTTTATTTATGGAGTTTAAGATCACAGTTTATTATTCATTGAAGCTCTGTGTTCTTTTTCTATTTTCAACCTGCAGCTTCTTTATTATTGACGAAAACCTTCAGTCTCTATACACACTTGTCAAATCAAAAGCACATCCTCCTCAAACCTAAAGGCTCACCCTCCCCTAATTCCCATCCATTTATATCCTTTCCTTTACAAATTCTCTACATCATATCTTGTTGCCAGTGCTATAAACTAAATTAGCACTGCATACAACTGCTCATTACATGTATGTATAAGGCTCAAGGATCTCTAAACAGGTGAATGCAGCTGATTTTAAATCCACTTACCTTTGAGCAGATTTCATGCAAACTTGTAGCGATGGCTTTTGCAGGTGTGTCACATCGAAACACATGACATTTCAGAATTCTTGTGTCTTTGTCTCTTGCCACATAAGCAAAGTCTCTGTGTAAACAAACAAACCCACATATTAGAAACAAGCAAAACAAATTATGGCATTAGAATCAGTAGTATTTCCAAAACAGCAAGTCCTACTTCAATTTAACAGGTGTGTGCCTCATCTTTCAAAGAATAAAACAAAGGCCTTAGACAAAGCAGATATACAAATGTAATAAACTGCTTACCCATGAAACATAAATCTTAAGTTTGGTGCTTAATCTATGTAATTAAGACACTCATTATGGTTTCCTAACCATGCAACTTACTTAAGTTATAAACCATAATTCCAAATGCAATTGTAAATACATAGAAAAAATTACTGAAATTTTTTATTGAAGATGAATTGGGGAGAGAATTAAAATTTAAGACAGAAAATATATGCAGCTCTTAACTGCTAAAAAAATACGAGAAACAGCATACAAGATTGTAGTTAGAGAAAAATTGTATTTCAAAGGACTGTATAAAGTGTTTAAAGTATGCAGATAGTAATTAGAGATCTGGTTGCATAAGGGAGATGTGAACCTGCTGAGCTTTGCTCACACTAATTGCCCTAAATTTCTGACCTTATTTTTTCAAAAGTTAAATAAAGCTGCCCTACAAAAGATACTTTTCTGCTGTACTGGCTAGTCATCACACACAGTATAGCTTTCTAGCACAGGTGAAGGAAGTGCCAGGGTTGGGTTTATTTGTTCTCTGGCTGCTGAAGAGTTGGAGCTCTTCTGAGAGTCACGGTGCTATACACTGAGTCAGGAAGAAGCCTGGCTTTGCCTGGTTGCCATCCTTGCTATACCAGACTCTCTGTTTCCTGGTCTTGCACCTCTGCTTTTTAACATCCTCAGAGCAACTACAGCTCATTCCCACTCCATGATCCTCCTGATACCTCCAGATTTCTTTGGTACTTTGCATCCCTAGTAGACCTTAACTGAGTAGTAAATTAAACCAGACAAGCACAGCTGGAGCTCCCAACAGCCTCTTAAGCCTGAAGTCTCTTTTCAATGCCTTTTTGCTTTATATGTAAGTAATTACCAGAAAGATTCTAACTGGTGAAGAGATAGGAAGGATACTCCTAAACCACAGGCTTAGTATGAACTAAAATATTTCTGTTTATAAAAGTCTGTAAATATTCCAAACAGGGTTTAATGTAGCACAGATGGCCAATTTCCTTATTCATTTTAGATGCCCAGTGAATTGAAGAATTTTATACTGAAACTGTTCAGGGAGAAAAAGAGAGACTGTGGCAGATGGATTGCTGGCCTTCCAGCTCTGCACGAGACATGAACACTGTCCTGCAGTTAAGGATGATACCTTGGTCTAAGTGACTTGCACTAGATTTTGCCCTTAATGAGTCCTTGCAATGTAAGGGCTGCTCAGTAACAGGTACAGGTGGTTGTTCCATCTAACGGCTTTGCAGCCTGAAGCCTGATGAACAATACTTAAAAAAAATCAAACCACACAAAACCATAAGGGGATGAGATTTGAAAGCAATTCCGCATGACAGAACCAAACAGAAACACAGTGAAGCTGGAGGCCCCTCTCCATCTCACTGCATTCCAACCTGCAATGGCACAGCAGAGACAGGAGGCAGCAGGGCAGCATGTGGAGCGTGTTGCCACCTGAACCCTTCCTACATGGGGGAATGCAGCTCATGGGCTGCATTGGCTTTCACTGGCTGCAACACTGCCCTCCAGCATGTAAGACACAGGCACCCTGGGGAGGGATGGTCTTTCACCCAATTGCTCATGACCTGCAGGAAAAAATCACAAGGCAATAATCCAGGAAGGTGCTGTCTATTAAAGAAGATTCCCCAAAGTTTCCTAACTCCAGACTGACCCCAAAACCATGGGAGCCTTTTGGCCTGATGTTCCTTTTTGCTGCACTGCAAGATCACAGAGATGATGAGTTCCAGCTGGAATCTTGCTCCTGGAAAAAGGCTGATGCTTTTGGCTCATCTGTACATGTGCCAAGACTTGCTTTAGAATGGTTTCCTCCTAGATTAATGTTTCAAAAGCAAGCTGAAGATTCCTAGCTAGACTATAGTAATAAGACTAAGAAAAGGGGGTACGGATCGCCTATAGCTTATGAAAAATTAGCAGCTATGGGGAAAGAAAATGAAACCAAGCACCACAGAGAAAACCTTTGAGAATTTTGCCTTTTGAAGTAAGCTTTCAGCATTACTGGTGCTTCTTCTGAAACACCTGTGGGACAGGTCTCTGGAAATGCTCAGGTTCAGAAAAGTCTCACATACAATACTCCAAGCTCTGAAGAGACCTTGCCTGGTTTGAGAGCTGTAAGGGATTTTCAAACAACATAAGCATTTTGGATCTTTGTTTTCTATGTGTCTGGCTCTAGCTGCCATCTTTTAAATGTCTTAAGTTACAGACTTCACATTTTTGAGTCCAAATACCTTCCCTTAAAAATATTTTAACTGCAATTTGAAAACATCATTCACTTAACAGGCATGGATTTTCTACCATAACTTCATTAACACTTCCCCCCACTTTCCATGCAAGAAAAACTTGCTGACAGTGACCATGACTTGCAGGGTAGTAAAAATATATTGCATTAACAAGAAGAGTGCTGCACACCCCTTATTATTGATCAAGGTCTGCTTTTTTCAGAGGGTGGACATAATAGCTAAGCCTGTGTTTGCATTAACTTAAAAAAACGTTGAAAGTCATCTATATGACCATTACATGGTTATTTATTACCATTTACAAGCATTTGTGTCAAATCAGTATTATTCCTTTGAGGACTAATAAACAGGTGATTTATGCATTTCTTTACAGGATGATCCTAGGAAGAGCATCCTGTGCTGTTTTGCCAAGATGCTTGCACTGCACAGAAGCCTGTTCAAATAACAAAAATCTGCATTCCCTGAGCAGGCTATACCATACAAGGATTTCCAGTTGTAGTACCTTAGAGGAGTTGCACACACTCAGAAGATAACCAGCCCCTCTGCTAGCCATACAGCTATCTGTTAGAACCTTATTTTACTGTTTATAAAAGCTAAAATGGGATGAAGCCACCAAAGGAAGTCATTAGGGCTTGGAACACTTAACACATTGCCAGCAAAATCAATTTGAAACAGCCCAAGAAACTGTGGTCCAACCTTTGATCAGTAGCCCTGGCACACCACAACTTTCTCAATAAACTAACGTACTGTAGGAGATCACATCAGGACAAGCATCTCCACTGTACTGCCAAATCCCTCCCTGATACACTGGATGACCTCTGAGGCCACAGAAAATCTCACCTTGCAGAGAGTTTATCTGAGATCCAAGCTCAACTGCAAGGATTTTCAGTCTTAAGGGAATCTGTAATATAATACTAAATGTGTTTAGTCAGCGTCGTATCTCCCAGTGGAGGTAAGACTCAAAGGACTGCAGAGATAAAAATGAGTCAAACAATTAAAAGCCTGTTAAACCAGAAGACTGAATTTTGTTAGGATCAAAGATTTTGGTTATAAAGGAACACGACTCATAATTATGCTCCATAAGTGGGAAACATCTTGGTAAAAGTATTTTCAACAGCATTTTAAAAGCAGAGAGGTGAACTGGGGGCATCCTGCTGAGCCTTACGTTTTTCTCTCAAGTTCAGATTTACTTCTCTGATCAAAGGAGACCAGTGTGGAGGGGTACCATGAACAGTAATGAGCCTGCATGCTTTTGGGTAAGAACATTCCTCTGTTCCTGCCAGGCTAATGACAGCCAAACGAATGAGCCACTGCACAGAGCCCTGGGAGGAATCGGATGAATGTTATGGATGTGGTGTCTGTAGTGGGACACTGCAGGTGACAAGGGAGCTCATGTGCCACTTTAGTCCTGCCATGTCGATGTCCTCCTTTACACAGCTGGCTCAGGTATAAACCTCTCCTCCCCAGCCCAGGGGAGGTGTTGGGACATTCACATGGAGGCCTGATGGTATTCATCCCTTCTGATGGGACACAACTGGCTCTGGCATGAGAAACACCACTCATGTCTTAGAAAGTGTCATAAACCAAAGACCCCCCAAAGCATCCACAGACTCATTTCTGGGGCCTTCCACCAGGGGACTGCACATGATCCAGTGTTACATCAGTGCAAAACTACCCTCTTCCCACCAGGGGAGGTACCTGGGCATTCCCACCTGAACATCAAATTTTATGTTTGTGGGCTTCCCCCACCCCTGACAGATCAAGACTGTGATCATCACTGTGACCAGTGGATCTCTAAATTGCCACTATCAAGTCTCATTGCTGGTTCCATGTGTGGTGATATCTTTCCTCTCCGCTATCTTACCCTTTTTTTCTCCCTATTTTCCTTACATATTTTCCTAAGTGATATCTGCATACTTTTATATTGTTACATTTCTATAGATAATAACAAAAATGGCTACACATCTTCTTTCCACTGCAACTGAGCTGTTCTCTCTCTCTCTTACTTACTGGTCATTCAGTGTCATTTCACTCTTACTTGCCCAAAGGGATCTATTAACAAGAACCTCAGTTAGCCCACCTTCAGGGGTGGGTTGTAACACCAGAGACCTCTTCTCCAGGCTGAACAACCCCAGCTCTCTCAGCCTGACTTTACAGCAGAGGTGCTCCAGCCCGCTGATCATCCTTGTGGCCCTCTTCTGGACCCTCTCCCACAGATCCATTTATTTCCTGTGCTGAGGACCCCAAGAGCTGGACACAGTACTCCAGGTGAGGTCTCCCAAGATGGAATAGGGAGGGAGAATCAACTCCCTCGACCTGCTGGCCCTGTTTCTTTCAATGCAGCTCAGAATTCGGTTTGCTTTCTGGGCTGCAAGTACACATTGCTCTCATCCATCAGCGACCTCCAAGTCCTTCTTGGCATGGCTGCTCTCAATCCCTTCATCCCTCAGACTGTGCTGATACCAGGGGTTCTTGCTGAAGAAATATTGACACTCCACTGTTTGCAGCAAAGTCTCCAGAGTGTGGCCTGAAAAGCCCATGAGGCTTTGAGAAATGTTTCATCTTTGTCCTGTGAAATTCCACTCACACTGAGTCACCTTGTAGAAGTGCCAGAAATGTCACTTCCCACCCACGGATTGTTGGTGGGTGCTGGGAAGGAGCTGCCAGGAGCACCTGGCCCACGCCTTGGCTCCACAGGCACTGCCTCAGTACTGCAGTGCTGCACACAGCACTTCTGCTGAGCCTCTCTGGCACTTGGTCCTGCAGCTTCTGTAAATATTTCTGCTTGTAATGGTATGCAATCATAAACAAGGCTGTATAGCACAATTACAGAAGAAAATGAAACACCAGCCAATACATCAGTTTCAAGTACTGAGAGCTAATAAAACCCTCATGGTGCTGTTTCAGACTCACACTCCAGTGTTTCACTTTAAGTACCTGAACACCTTGAACAAAGTAAATCAGCTAATTACATTCATGGATTGTGAATATATCTACCCCTTTACATGATCAGGGCCTGCATCTGTACATCTACTGAGACCGAGAATGAAATGTGAGTTCTTCAAAACCTGTGGTACTGCATTAAGTACAATCTTGCCAGCACCATCTGTTTTCAAATCATCAATCAAAATTAGCACACACACCATCCTTCCCCATTCTGACAGTGCACCAACAGTACTGCTGATTTCATTAATTCATGGAAGTCACCTAGTTGCCTGTGCATGCCCATGAGTGGCCCTGCATGGCACCCATATCCAAGAGCTGGAGATGGGCACATAGGCTGGTGGCAGCTGGCTCCTCCATTGCCAGAGAGAGCCCTGCAGCCTTGCTTCAGGCATTTCCAAGCACTCAGGAAACCAAGCTCCACACTCCCTCTTGAAGAAGAAAGGTATGGCTTTGGGGATTTCAGCATATCTACTTCCTGCAGCAACAATAACAAACTTAGGAAAAGTTTTGTGTTTCCCCACAGAAGACCACAATGGGACAGCTTCTTGTTTGTCCAAAGCCTTGAACTGCAAATAAGCCAGAAGACCGCTCTCTGATTGTTCTTCCACTTCACATTCCTTCTGGGCTGCTTCATCTATAAACCTTCAAACTGCAGCTCACTTGGAGCTGATTAACATTTAAGTGAGATTTATGTGCAACAGGCCTCTTCGATAACAAAGAAGTGCCAAGTAATGTGTTTGCAATAGAAATTTATGTAACAGGGCAAATGCCTTGTCTTACCACTTCCCTGTCTGTACACCCTGCTGGGAAAACAAGCAAAAAAAGAAATCAAAAAGCCATTACAAAGCCCATGGCTGAATACAAAGCTAGCACAGGGTTAACAGATTAATCTGGAGTCTCCTCTGTCTCCATAGGGTGTGTGTGTGCACATGAAATCTGTGGGATCTGAACGACAGCTCGTGATAAAATTTCATTCCATGTCAGAGGGCAGAGAAGCAAGGTGTTTACTGGGAGAATAACGTTGCAAGAAAAAGCTGTATACTCTTGAAGCTTTACAACACAAGTGCACCACTTCTGTTGATACAGAATTACAGAGAAGGGGTACGGCATGGTAGGTAATTTTTAATTTTTTAACCATTTGCACATGCACTACATGATCCACTAATATCTTTCCAGTTACAGGAACTGGATATAAATCAGTATTCTGAAAACAAGTTAGAAAACCAGAAAAATAGATAAGAATTATTTTGCTGCAAGAATAGGTAAAATTGGTTCTGCTAAACAGTTACAGTTTGTTTTGAAAGCATACAGGACTAGAGAAAGACATTTTAAAACACAATTTTGAGGGTTGCAAAGACAATGTAAGGCACTAACCAGAAGGGAATTTAATTTTTATTTGCCCTTTTACTCTCTAATTGGCAAATGTCTACAGTAATTGACTAAACCTTAGACAGCCATACCTATTTAACACCTGGCTAAGCATCACTTAGCTGCTCAACCTTGGATGAATATAATCACATTAAAAGCAATTTATGCTAATGCTGCCCTGTTTGAGTAGCAGTTATAACCATTTGCCACTATTAGGCTAAAGTCCTAGGAGGCATCCCAATTAAGTGCAGCCTGAAAGAACAGTACATCTTCTATTACCTTCTCACTATAAATTTATTTTTTCAAAGGACTGTACAAAAATATAGAATTGCATTAATCCTTTTTTTGTTTTTTGGTCAGCCCAACCTAACCTTGAAGTCTAAAATAAAATTTTTTACCCTTATCAATCAAAATTAAATTGCCGCTGTTTAAAACAACTATATTAGAATGATACACATGCAGGAAGATGTAAATTGCTTTACAGATTTATGTATTACAAATTGTAACAAGAATCCTTGAACCAGAAAATTATATTCTCTGGGTTTGGCTTAAAATTGATTGAAATTCATCCAGAGTAGCCTACAGAAGACAGATTTGTCTGTACTGGTGTACCTGAAACCAGTGGGTCACAGAGCACACACCACCAGGCTGTGGGGAAACCACCTCCCGAGTCTATAACCTTCAGGCTTCACTTTGCCTTCCTACTATCAGCTGACCAGCATGACGAAAAAAGGGGAGAGCAGCCACCACTACAGCAGAGTGGGGTCAGAGCCACTTGGCAGGAGGCTGTCGAGACATGAACAGCCATGAAAGCAGAATAAATCAGCAGAGAAGGAGAAAAGCAAGAGAAGTTAGAGGAGATACATGAGAAAATCGGATAAATATAACGTAACCAACACCATGCTTAGATGGGTTTTTCCATGACACACACATATTCTAGTGTCATGAATGGCAGAGAAGATGGGGTGCAAGAAACCTTGCAGTAATATGTACAACAGAAATTACAGATGCTCTGGATTAACATTTCAGATTTTTTATCCAGACTGTCCTTTCACATAGAAGAAAGGGGAATGATTTATAGCTGAAACGAAATCTGTGACTCTGTTCAATTCCCTTGTCTTTTTATGAGGGTCACATCAAGGAACTTGCAAAGTTAGGGGGAAAAACCCAAAGGTAAGAAACCATACCTAGATGAAACAAGCAGCATTCACAAAAGCTGCAATATCTGCCCAAGATTTACTGAGGACATTTCGACTTCCATTTCACCCACCAGATACTAGACAGACACTGACTGAAACCCCTTCTTCTCTTCCACAACCTCCAAATAAAACCCGCAGCCCCTTCTTCAGGTGACTATATACCAACCACTTTGGAATGAAATTCTGCATGAGGAGGAAGAAAAGTAACTACTCCCAAGAGTCTTCTTCCCATTTCTCTTAGACAGTCACAATGTGTAGGAGTAACTCTTCTCTCCTCAGTGATGAGAGCTGGAAGAGATGTGGGGATAAGGAATTTCCCCTATATTTCTGACAGTTGCTGGCAATCCTCGACACACATGCAAGCCTTGCAGTTTTTCTTCACTTCAAGTGCTCCACCTCACAGAGCTCCTACACCTCCTTAGGCTGTTCCCCCACTACAACCCACAATGGCACACTTGGCCACGACTACGTTACTCTGGACATTAATTTTTGATCCAACTCGTTAAAAATGCCCTCTCCAAGAAGAGATTTTTGGAAGACTTTTCTTACTTTGGTTCTCACACAACTTGAAAATGGATTTCCTTGCAGCAAAACATCAGTTCTGCGTTTATTAAATTCTCCTCAAATGCTCTGGCATTGACAGAGTGTAGCTTGTTTTTCTAATTCATGCATAAAGTTTGTAGGGCAAATTATCTCCTGCTGAAAGGCTGTTTGCTTCATTCCTTGATAATGTCACTCGCTAACTCTTGAGGAGGAGCTGTGGCTACTTTGTGTGATACTCAGAGGCTTTAATCTGGCGGCCCTAAAACTCACGGCTGCCGGTTTTCCTTTGATGTCTTATCATTGCCACAGTTCTGCATGCTTCCAAAATTTGTTAAAACCCTCTCAGAGCTGATACGTCCAATACCCAGCTCAGCCCTTCAGAGCCCAACACTTCCAAGCCTGAAAGCATTTGCACGACTTTCACTCCAATTTGCCTCCTGCTGCCTGATCCTTGCGAAGCTGCAGAAGCCAAGCCCCCAGACACGCTCTCCAGGTCTCAGTGCTGCTCACCACCTCCTCCTGTCTGTGTGGGGACAGCAGTCCTGCCAGCCTCGCCACCACCGCCTCACTAGCCAGAAAGGTGGCTCTGAGAGGTTACAAATAATTGTCCTTTCTACTATTATATTCCATTCCTGGAACGGGCCACTGATACGCATTGACAGGAGTCAGTCCCGTACCTGAGCTCTCCGGATCCATGAACTGTTAACACAGCGACAACAGTACAGATTGTACAGTAAGATGTATATTCCATGCTGGGCCTTATTCCCAGCCTCACCTCACAATCACATGGCCAAAGGACCACCACTGTGGCAAGAAGGACAGTTTATCACATAGGCCGTGGAGACCACCAAGGAATCTGTGCTCCTGTAGGACTGGCAGCCCAAGGAGTCACATCCTGCAGGTGCTTGGGGGTCAGGTGGGGCTCACTGCTGCTCATCAGCTGCTGGACACTCATGGCAAGCTGAAAAGTCCATCAGTAGTTTAGACTTCTGCTTGTTTTATAAATGGATTTAACAAAAGACAGAACTTCTGGGAGAGATCATATGAAATTCACTGACTGCTGACTTGATCGCCACAAATTTTTCATGGGTTTTTTTTTTTTTTTTTTTCCTTAATTGCTTCACAACATTTTTGAAACGTGCACAGGCAGGGCCCTGCCTTCCTACCCTGCACAGCAGCTTTCAAGGAAAAGGCACACAAATAAGGCAATTTGTCAAGGCCATTAGAGTTGCTGCTTCTCTTTTGCAGCATTGCAAAGTGGTGGTTTACTCCTCAGGATGGCCAGTCTAGCATTTCTGATGAATCCTGAATTTCCTCTAAGTAAATTAATATGCTATTATGCCTCTGAACAGCCTCTTTGCAGCAGATTCTGTAAATTTGACCTTGACATATTAATATTTAAATACTTTTGACAATGCTTCTATCTTCCAGATCTAATTGGAAGACGTGAACTTCTGTTTATAAGGACTATCTAAAGATTTAATAAAGAAATATATCAAGTTGAGATGCTCTAGGCACTATTACAGATTTAACTGAAGAAGACAGCAGACTACACCACAACAGTTAATCTCTCTGGTGTGATTTGTTTTATAAGCAATGCTTCCTTCTTTATTATTCAGACAGAGAACACAGCAGTTGTGCACAGACACTACCCATGAATCTGCTTGCAGCACACTTTAGGCTGGGAGGATCATTGCTTCCCACATGCATGAAACCCACATTAGATTGCAAAACCACAATCCAGAAAGTTCAAACACTTCCCTAGGCCAGCACTGCCTAAAGATTTGACTAAAAAGCAGTCAAGCCTGGACACCATTTTCATTATATTCCACAAAGCAAACATGAGGAATGGTCCACATCTCTAAACCACGTTCCTTCCACTCAGTCCCACTTTCAAGTTTTTGCAATTTAGAAGAGCAAACAACCCCCAAATCTCAGCTGAGGGATGCAATTCTATTGCTAAGAGCCTTTGGAGTGGCTGCAGCCCTTGTGCTGCAAAGCACCTGACTACAATGCCTTACTGTCTGCTCTCCCATGAAACGGGAAGCATTGTAGAGAATTCCAAACGATCCCTTTGTACATGCACACAAATCAAACAAACTTTTCTTCAAACTTGAAAGACAAGCGAGCAATCCACACAGACCCGAAACAAACACCACAAATAGGAAATAAACAGTGATGTTTCCAAAGAGCTAAACTTAACTCTCAAATCCCCTGCTCGTAGTATCATGTTTTTTTCAATTTTTAAAGTAAAAGGTGGGATTTTAATACTACTGTCTTGCATTTCAGATTCCAGAGAGCAACATCATCTAAATTTTAATCTCAAACACCAGAAGCAAATATTTAAACAATCTGCATCACATGATTTTAAACTGTTCTAGTATTAGAGGGTTTGGGACCTGGAAAAAAAACCAAAGCAACCAAGCAACCAACTTGACAATTCTGTTAATAGTGAGTTGAAAACGTGACACAGAAATAGAAATTTACTCACTAAAGTTGAGCTTCTGTTCACTGATACAAGCACACCAATACAACATTGTTTAGTGCATGCTGGGAGGATAAACACGAAAATGAAAAAATGAAAATAATTTACCTCTCTCTGAATCCAGGGAAGCATGAAGAAACGGAAAGAACAAGTTAGAAAGCACTCAAGCAGACAGAGCTCCAACATATGATGAGGCTGGGTAGCTGAAAAGTGCTGTACATTTAGTGTTCACTGTTGTTTGTAGCACAGCGTATCTGCCACTATTTCCTTTTGACACTTTTTTTTTTTGAAATCTTGTTCTGAAGTTTGTATTTTTGGAAACATGCAATGAAGCCAACAGGCATCAGCTGAATTCGGCGAGGCAGCACAGACATATCAACAGTGGGAGGTAATAAACCTTAAAATACCACACACAAGTCTGGGAAGTAGTATGCAGAAAGCATAAATAGACACAGAAAGTGCATGAACATTCCTTCTTCCAAAATAACACTATTTACAGCAGACACTCACAAAAGAAAACAAGAGTAATTATTCAGGCTGTGAAAACTGTATGTTGTTCAAACTGAAAGAGTAGAAAGATTGTCCTCAGTTTTTTTAATGCCTTTTCCAAAAGGTCACTCGGGGTACTCTGAAAGTTGCACCCTGAAGAAGTGACAGCCCGGGGGACAACCTCACACGAGCACTGAGCTGAAGCCAAGAGGTATAAAATCACCACACACTTTGCTTTCTGAAACACTTCAGCAACCACTAACTCTTGGTATGACTTAACCAGCATCCCTCTCCCACAGGCAAAGGTGGGCAGGAAAGGCACAAGCTTTCCCTGGCTGGTGGCTGTCCTTAGTCCAGCTCTCCCACTCCTGCCTCCTGCATGTATCTCCCAACTTCCCTTTTTTTAAGAAGGGCTTATCTCCAGTGAGGATCTGAGCAAGGTTCATGTGTGCAAAAATGTGGGACCCTACATCATCCCAGCTTGTAAATGATTCTGAGAAAAAAAGCAGTGGAGTGGAAAAATCATGCCATTTCAAGTAGTAAGGGCAGGATTAAAGACAGAGCACACTGAAGGGAAGGGATCCAATTCCCACCAGACATCTCACACCAGAAAGCTTGCAAAACTTACAGGGATTGATCTATTGCTTAGAAATGGCTTAGTGAGTAGAACTGGAATAAACATAGGTTTTCCAAGCCAGGTTTTAACTGAACATGCATATGGTTAGCTAAGCCACATAACTAGAGATTTTATTTCGTTCTTATGTTGAGATGAAACCTCTCCTGGTGGAACTTTTACCCACTGTCCCTTGTAATAATCTCCATGTGGCTCCTTGTGAAGAAAAATAATTCACTGCTGCAACCTCTCCAGGGACACAGTAGAGCTCCCATCACATGATGTTTTCAAGATGTCACTGGACAGGGTGTTAGATTATCTCATCTAGGCTCCCTTTCCCATGAAAGGTTGGATCAGACAGTCTTGATATTCCTTCCAACCTGGAGTGTTCTATGATTCTGGGAAAGCAGCCAAGTTGGAAAGATAATCATCATAAAGAGCAAACACAGGGTGCTCTGCTCCACTCCTTCCATGCAGTGAACTGGGAGTTTCCCCCCTTCAATATCCAATGGTGACCCGTGTGAATCTGCCCAACCAAAACCCCACTCATTTGTTTCAGCTACACGGGCTTTCTACTGGGCTTTGCAGAGTCAGCAAGGATGTCAACTACTGCTAACATTCTATAAATTAAGGGGTTAAAATTAGATCTCAGCATTGCACATACTGGAAGTCTTTCAAGCCTAAATGCCCTCGATGCTACATTTCAGTGTCAATTAGAACTGAAGAAGTGGTATTACTTTCACTTTCTGAGAAAATATAGTCAATGTTTCTAAATAGTATAAGAAGCAAAACATACAGAATCTTCTTTGTCCATTCATCACTGGCTTTATATGAAGTGGACAAACAGAGATTTCTATCTCTCAGGAAAGCACTATATTGGAAAAAATTGTCCTGTAATTTAGACATAATATACTGGGGGAGGAGAGGAAAAGAAATGTCTTGGGAGAGACAAAACATGACCTGATGGAGCAAACTCTGAGAGGGAGATCTGTTAATTCACCAATCATTGTGCAAGATACAACTGTATAGAACAATCACCACTGTAAAAGCAAAAAGAAAAGATCACTGGGGGGAATTCAGGAAGATGAGAGAAAAACACAAGCAGTTGGGCTGTTGGACTTTGTCAGGCACTGAGGAACAAGTGGGGCTCCAGTTGAAGGACTCCCACACTGCGGGATGCATGTGAATCAAGGGAGGCTGCATCCCACTTCTAACCAGTTAATTACAGCTTCCCAGTCAACTCAACACCTCCTCACAGAGTCTTGTAATTTATGAATTATTTTCATACAGAAGACTGTTTGCCTGTATTCTCTTCACATTCTGGTAGCTCAAATATGGTTGAATGATTCACCTTTAAACTTAAATAAATAGATTTTTTAAAAAATCATTCCAAGGCTAAAAAGCAGACATGGAAAGTTTCAGTTCAAGTGGCAGATTTTGCTGATAGCTCTAAGTGCCAGAAATGCTGCAAGAGCAACTGTGCAAGTGCTTTTGGTATGGTGCCCTACATATCCCTTTCCAAAGCTGACTGAGTTAAAAGGGATCAAGCCAGAGCCTGACAATAACCTGGGAAGATGATCCCCAGAAAACTGTGTCAGGGCTGCTACACAGGATTTGAGATTCATTTCTGAAGGGAAAAGGCTAAGACCTCTGAGGAAAACAGCCCATAACCTTCCAGCCTGCAGAGGTGTGAGAAAGGAGCCCTGCTCCTAGAGAGAGCCCTGAGAGGGCACTGCCTTGCAAGGAAGGTGGTAACAGCCTCCTCCCCATCACTTCTGCCAGACCGATTTATTCCAGGCTGTTTTCCAATTAGCACCTTTAAAGACAGAGCACTGCAGTACTGGAAGGGTGCCTGCCTCCCTGATCCCTGCTTTCCACTGCACTCTCTCAAAGAGGGTCATACCTGGCCCAGGGATGCAGTGGAGGCAAGACAGTTACAGAGAGTGGTGTAGCTGATGGGACACTGCTTGAGTACAAGACAATTTCTTCTTTCAGTCCCAGGTTTTATGCATAAGTGACTGATGCAAATAGCATCCCAGAGGCTGATCACTGATGTACAATGCCCACTCCACATGCCAAAGGGGAATGGACATTTCACTGGGACGTGAATAAACACCCTTCCATGTGGCACTCATGAGGCTGTATCTGCACTTCTGTATGCAGGTTTGGGCTCACTAATACACGTGAGAGAGTGACAAACCGGTGTGAGTCCAGCCAAGGGCTATCAAGGCTGCTTGTTCAGCCTGGAGATGAGGTAGGCTTGTTTAGCCTGGGGACAAGGTAACAGGGGAAGATCTAATTAGCATCTTCCACTCACTTACGGGGGTTTAAAAAATAGAGCAAACCCAAGTTTCTTTGCCAAGAGAGTGGGTAAGGCCAGAGAGATAAACACTGGCTGTGCAATCTCTGTTGCTGGAGACTTTTGAAGCATATCAACCTGAAATGGCTCTGAGGTAATCCTGAACCCTGCCCAGGTTTATGTGAGAACCTGCTCTAGCTAATCTGTTGCTGTCCTCTCCAGGACAAGCTTTTTCTGTGACTCTGAACCAGAAACACTTCAATGCACAGGACTGAGATGTGCTGTGCAGATGGATATGGTGATGCTGTGTATATGCAGACGACCAGTCTATGGCCCTGTTTCAAGAGTTGGGCAGAGGGGTGAAACAACATGCCCAAGAGCCCCAGCAGGTCAGGTGCCCCACACAGCCATCCATTCCTGTGACTTGGAGTTGTTCTGGACTCCAGATACTCTACAGTTGCTACTTTTGTGTCTTCTATTTTAAAAAGAGCCACTGTAAGACTACAGTGTGATGGAGAACAAAGCACACCAAGAAACCCATCGGGTTTTGTTCCTCTTGGCATCTCCAACAAGATATTTAAGGGTCAAGGTGATACTCCCATGCTTGGCTAATGTTTTAGTGTGGCACTGCACCGCACATGAGCCTAGGAGAGCACTAGGAGTTTACTTGCCTGTAGCTGGTAAGCCTACAGCCTGCCCATTTTTGTGACTGACACATTCAGCTGTGTGCAGACACTGTTAACACTTCACACCTCTTCATTCCTGCAGCTTCCCCTGGAGTCTGGCTGACTGCAACTTCCCCAGTTGCCTTTTTTGAGCAGATCAGAAAAAATAAGGCTGCCAAGTGTTAACTACACCATAAGCAAGTACAGAGGTCTGCCCTCCAACTTCTGTGGTCCTTCAACATTTTCACACAGGAACTACACCCATCAGCAGGGGCCCTGACAATCTCTCTTCCTAAGAGAAAACGACCAGCTGAAATGTCTTTGCTTTCAATTATTGTACAGTTTTCATGGAGTAAAACACATTTTTCTTCATTAAAGATAACGATGCATTGCGCGAGCTTTTCATCTTTATTTACAGTTGTAAGTATTTGACCGAGCACATCCTCTGAGGCACAAAAGAGACCCTACTCTGGCACTCTAATTTGTAACTACAAAGTCTAGCAGCACTTAATACAGCAGAATGTTTATGTAAAATGTAGTTGCACCTCAACAACATAACATGAATAAATAAAGGAAACAGCCTTCATTTCTGTGCATTTGGAAGTCTCCCTGTTGGTAAGAGAATGATTATGTCCTTCACTTTTGTATGCCATTAGGGAAGTAATTTCTTTCAATGAAAGGAAAATAGCTGTGGTTTATAATTTTTCTAAGGGTCTGGTAGCTTTTTAACCTTTGTTTTTTGTATTTTTTTTTTTTAAGTAGTCCTGAACTCTTTTGTCTCCTAACGAGTATTCAGGTAGTAGACTATTCCAGCAGACTGGTTTTGTGTTTCTGGATCCCTGCCACCACCAGGATGGAGACTTGAGTAAAAGTACAACTAACGTTTTCTGAAGGAATTCCCTGTTCACTGTGGGCCAGATTGTGCCATCAATTTTTAAGCAATTCTCCACTGGTAGCAAAGGAGATTTCTGCTTAAAAATTGATGGCTTGATCTAGCCTTCTGCCGCTAATCATATATTATGACAACTACTATAACATAGATCCTATTTTTAAAATAAAAAGAAAATACGAGGCAGCCTGGCACATTTACATGAATCCACATTTTGTAAAGACTAAACTGTACTCTTAAAAAAGCAGTCCACCTTTCCCCCAAATCACTACACCACCATTTTATATGGAACAGCTGGATGGAAGACTTTCTGTCTTAAGTTATTCAACAATGATTAAATTCAACCATAAAGATATTTTCAATTTGAAAAATTCTTAAAACATATAGAAAAGGTTTTAATATCACATCAACATCAAAATACCAAAAAAAAAAGAAAAAACTACTGTTGTTTTCTTTGGCAGATACCAAACCAAATTCAGGGACATGTTAGTTACTCTCTAATAGGAGGAAATGAAAATTAACACTTCTTATTCCCTGATTTAAAACTTTTAAATTTCAGGTTATGACCTCTATTAACTTCACCCAGAGAAAAAGGTTATTTCAGCCTATCTTAAACTCTCTACTCTAACACAAACTAAAGCCTTACAGTGCAGTTGAATCAATACTAGCAGTCTAATATCAACTAGATCAGAACTTTGTCCACAGTAACAGTTTTATGTCATGTCATGAAACACAGGAAATTCCAAACGATGAACCAGAAAGCCTTGCTGAAGAGGATACTCAACAGACTATAACAATGCAAGAAATACCACAGACCTTCAATACCCACCATAATTATCTAAAATACTAATTCAGATTACTTGTTTGTTCTCCATCTGTACTGCACCTGATCAGTGTTTAAAATAGGCTTTATGTATATACACACACTTGTCGTAAAAGGGAAAATTAACCTGCACTAAGAAAAAAAAAACCCAACTAACTGGTATTATATAAGAAAACCCCACTAATCTTTCTCTTTCTCTCTTCTAACTCCTTATGAAAATAAATAGGCCACTTTTTACTGAGAAATGCTCCAGGGCTAAATAATACTATTTTCCTCACTTACAAGTTGTTATAATTACATTATAACCACAAGGCAACAGCTACAAATATGTAATTAAAGCCATAGTTTTCAGAGATGAACAGTTCAGGTACTTCCCTCACAGACTCAGCAATGTATGCTGTCCTTTAAGAAAGCAGAAATTACTGCACAGAACAGGGAGAGCAATGAGGGTCCATAACATCAAAGAAACCTAATGGAAAAGTGAAGCTGCTGAGTTTAAAGAAAAAGACAAATGTGCTTGTCTCTCTTCCCTTTTCCATCCAGTGTAATAAGGATTCAGAGCTATATATCAATTAACAAATCAATGAAATTTCTCTTGCAAATTCTTTACAAATTCAGATAGGATTAAGCAAGCACAGAGACCTCAAGGCAATATATTACATTTAAATAATGAAGTTTCCTCTTCTGTCAAAAGAGCTGTTAACCATTTCACTTCAATTAAATATATTGTTACATGCATGTATCTCCACGTACAGTGCAATATTTCTGTCATTAAACATGTTTGCTTCTTTTGGAGATCTACACAGACTGCTCACTCTTCATTGTCAGTCACGGGCTGAAAGAGGAAAGCCCAGACTGGCTAGCTAGAAGTTAGCTGGGAATTACAGATAAATAATTATAGAGGTGCTGTATGTTGGGAGGAAAACACAGGGAGTTTTCTTCTCTTTAGCAAATGACGTTTCTGCTGTTCTTAACTACAGCATCTTTTCATCTTTTCCTGGCATTAGCAGTCAAAACAAATTATGACCCCCCTCAACATAATCAGGCTGGTCAATATGCAATCAGTAACCACAGCCAGTTTAGGAACATGTAATTCTGAGCTGAACACAGTCCCCCAAACCTATTAATCATCGGGATCCATTAGTTAGTTTACTGCTCAAATGAGCAACATCTGAAGGGATAAGGGAGAGGGAGAACAGCATCAAATACTTACCGCTCAGCACACAGTCCCTCTGTTACAGCATTTCTGCTACACTGCTCTCCTGAAGGTTGTTAAGTGTCAGCTCTTGGAGAAAAGAAATCTGACTTGCCTTTGTCACACTAGGAGCTGTAATTTGCCTTGCAGGCATCCACACAGTAGCTTTAGACTAATAGACCATAGCTTTGAAAATACAGCTCGAGACAAAAGCTACTCCTGATGTGAGACTGTTCTCTGGTGGGGAGGGGGGTGACGGGTAAGGGCTGAGGCTTTTTTCTCGTCACTTTTTAAGTTTCTTACCTTTTTGTTGCAGCAAACAGGAATTAAATGCCAAGCACGTCATACACAAACACCCAACTCAACGCTGTGACTGGTCCCCATCTCCGTCAGCGTGTATCTAGGCATCAGATGATGCAAAGTGCACTTCATGCAGCCGTGTACTCGTACTTCAACAACGGGGGCCGAATACCCCCGAGAACAGCAGCTCATTCATTTTGCATTGAGTTGAAACACATCATGTCAGCTCCCACTCTCCTCACGGACTGTGCATGCTTGTGTCTCTCAGCTCCAGCTGTGAGCGAGTGGGTGCTTCTCCCCGGACAGCACCGCTCCTCCATCAGTCAGCGGTGTGTCGCTTCCTCCCTTCCCATCCCTTTCACATTTGTGCGCTCCCCGCGCTCTGACCCTCAGAACAGCTGCCTCTCCTCCCCCTTTAACCAGTCTTCACTGCTACACATTGTGTTTCTAGCCTGTAAACTTCCAAGACTAATCTTTTGTGACAGAAGCAATTTTTTAGGGAAAGTTGAAGTGCACAGGGAGTCTTCCCCTCCCAATTTTCCAAAAACTCCACAAAGCATTCACAACATGTTCCTGTACTGAATGCAACAGAGAAAGAATGTCTCTTTAAAAGGCAACAAAGATTTACAGCTAAATCTAAAAATTCAGACAGAATTTACTGCATTTACTTCAATGAAATTACATCTGTTTATGCTACAAGTGAGATTTATCCTTGAGCTGTAAAAACAAACACATTGAATGATTTGATTTTCCACGACTGGGACACAGAATAACAGTAAATCCAATTTAGAGGTGTTGCTTGCACTAAAGGTGGCAGTAAACATAATGGTCCTGGAGCTCTGGTTTTTATCTGGCAAAACTCCCCCTCGAATGTGCTCAACTAGCAACAAAGAGCCACTTTTGCAGGGACTGCACTTCAAACGTGGCAGGGCTTAAACAGCATCGCGGGGCATTCAGCTTTCACAGCTACCTGCAGTGCTGCACATCACTCCTGGATGTAAAAGGAATACTGGGGAAAGGCAAGCTGACCAAAGAACAACCACAATGTCCCAAGGACATGGGTCACCACTCTGCAAGTTATTCTTCTCCATCCAAGGGATTTGCTGCTTCAAATGTGCCAGCAGACCTGTCTGCAGGATCACACCTGTCCTCCTCCAGGAAAATGAGCCAACATAGCAAATGCCCACCAACCAGTCTCTTTAAATTATCTGAGCTCAATGTGGGAGAAAGCAGAGCAGGGAACATGACCATAGATATTTCCACCAGCAGAACTGAGAGGGTGAAAAGCAGTTAAAGACAATTTTCTGGCAGTCACTTCCTTCTGCCACACAGATGCATCAGGAGCAGGATGTTTTTCCACCACTTAAATACACCCTGTGAGTCTAGTGAGATTCCTTCCTTCCTTCCCTCATGTGTATCATCAACAACATTTGGCAGGACCAGTTATGCTCAAGCAGCAACTTGTGCCACCCAAAAGCTTTCCTTTAGTAAACAAATCTGTTGATGCTGCTTAAGATAATACAGTTCCAACCCTTCCTTGGATGTGCTGCATGCCCAGTGCTAACATGAGTTCAAGGCCATGTAATAATTTTTGCACTGTACAGGTAACTTCTTCAAAGTCTTGACACAAGTGTGAAATTCACTTGTGGAGATAGAAAGGGGCATATTTATGGACAAAGTGGCACCTGAAACTGCTTAATGCAGTAAAATACACATGCATGACATTTTTAATCCAGATTCCAATATGCATTCAACGTAACTTGTTTAAATTTGAAAATGAGGACAGAATTAATCTTACAACTGTAACAACAACCCTCTCCATTGCTGTCCTCCTCTTTTACTCTTGGCAAGTAGCATACAACAGGATATGGTAGCCTTCCAGCTGGTCAAACAACAGCACTCGTGAGAACAATGTCAGACTCCTACTTAAAATGCTTCTAAGGAGAGAAGCCAGGCTTTGCCATTTTAATATGCTGGAAGAGGTTGTGGGAGAGAGCCACTCTTCCTTGATCCTCAGTACAAAGAGAGGAAAAGGGATTCAGCAGAACCTCAGAAACATGTAGAAAGAAGTATAATTAAAACTACATCCCAACTTTTCAGCTAGCTGTCCAATAAGTGAACTTGGACTAAATTCTAAGCCTGTGTTGGTTTTGGTATTTTGTTATGTGTTGGATGCCATACTTACTGCCTATGCACCTTTCAGTAACGACACAGCTGGACACAAATGTGCTGGCTCTGCTGTTTTGAGAAATAACTTGCCCTGGTTTCAGCACTTCAGCTTCCCTTGCCCGACACTTTCTGTTCCTCCAAGTTTGTTGCTTTTAGTTGCTACGTATGAAAAGGGCAACAGATTTACCTCTGCCACTAGAAATAGGAAAATCTCCCAGGGCTTGGCCAGCAGGCAGTTTCTGAAAATGAGAAACAGTCTGGGCCAAATGTCTTCCCATTTGTGCACACACAATTTGCTTAGTAACTACAACTGTGCCTCGAGTTTGTCTTTCTGGCAAAACTTAGCCTTACCAAACCTCAACCACACCCAAAAATGTAAATTGAAACATAAATTTAAAATTTAAGGTATAGGCTTTTGGGGGTGGTGGTGTCCAATTTCTATTCCTTCTAGTTTACTTGGCCAAATATCTGTATCCTGAAAATGAAAGATGAAACTCACACAGAAATCTTCTTTCATGAACTATGTTGTAAAGAATAATCAGCAGTAAGCTTTGAGACTAGCCATGGAAGTCGCAGCACTTGGCACTGGCTGCCAAGTTTGGCTGACAGGCTTTCCCCAGCAACAACTGCTACCAGAAACACCGTGAAAAAATTTCCAGCACAAACACCACACCGAGTCCCATTTCCCACTGCCAGCCAGTGCTGCAAACTTGCAGCCAAACCCCTAGGCAGGAAGGACCTCAGTACTGCAATTACCTACAGGCTGCAAAAGAAATGAGCTCGCAGCAACTAATGGGTCAAATTTACACTGACAAAAATGTGGAGAGCAAGCCAGCCTTGGCAAGGTGAAAACTGCCCAGGAGAACTCTCAGCTCATGAAGACCTGACAAATTCAACTCCTGCAGTGCCAAAAGTGCCAAATCAAATCAGCAGGAGTGTTTTGGGGCATGCCTGGTATATAAATGCCACCCATGCTGTTCCAGCCTCTCCCAGCTATCATGTGCTGCCCTCTCATGGGTCCACAGCTGGGTTCTGTGTTCCAAGCTGCCATGTTCCTCACTGGGGATGAGGCTCAGCCAAGCTTATAATGAGGGAACGGGTATTTAACACCATAAAGAATCTGGGCAGATCTCCACGTGCTCAGCAGCAATGATGTGCCCAATTCTCTGGTTAAACTGCCAGGGAACAGTAGGGTATCTGAGTAAATGAAATTAGCTTATACTCTAGACACGGAGGTGGGACTGTGTTCTCCCCAAACTAATCAAATATTCCCACTGCATGGCCAGAAGCTGTTCACCTCAGTGTGAAACACCAACTGTCCCATCACACACAGCCCGGATAATACCAGCAGAGCCCCATAGCTGGGCTGAAGAAACTAAAACACCATCAGTGGCTGAGATCCTCACACTCACCCTGAGCACGTGCAAGGACTGGATCCAAGGGTTTCATATACATAAAATTTTGAGGAAAAAAGAAAACGAATTTATGAGTACAGAACTTGAATTCAGGTAGCAGTTTGTTTCAGTTTGAAGCAAAGGAAAATGACATAGCAACACATTCACACTGTGAGGCCAAGAGTGTATTTTTGCATGTGTAGAGGTAGCTAGTCCTAGCAGCAGCATTCACACCGCTGGTTCACAACTGCAGATGCGTAGTGCTACTCTTGACGTAAAAGCAGAAGGTTTGCACCTCAGCTCATGCACCTGCAGCACTCAAGGCTCCATTTCTGCCCTACAGGAAGGAGAAAAAAATGTTTCTTAAGCTAGCCGTGCCGTTTGCTATTCTGAGGCATCCATCCTACCCCTGAAGCAAAACTTTTTGACATTTCCAGGAAACAAAACACTAGTTCTTCTAGCAAAACTCATAGCACAACAATTTTGTCTAGTCTTTAACAACCTGGAAGCTTAAAACATCCCATCATTGTGATCATCTACTGTCATCACAAATTAGCAAGCTGTAACAGCAGTGCCAATCTTCTGATTTATCTGAAATTTCCTATTGTTTTCAAAAAGAGAGGAGAGAAGGTGAGAGACAAGCGAGGAAACATTTCATAAAGTTTAAATCCTGGATTGAGAGAGGGGTGAGCATCTCCATACACATCACAAAACAAGCTTCCAACACCCAGGATGAATGCAGAAAATATGAAATACTACAGGCTCCAAAGAGACAAAATGAATATGCCATTTATGAATACCTGGGTTGGCAATATTCCCAAAGAGTTTTGTTTGTTATTTTACATTCATGCCCTTGAAGCCACTTATGTACTTCATAAATTAATAGAGGGCAAGAACAATTGCTCAGTTTGCTTTGTTTAATTAATCTCATTATGTTTCTGCTGGTAGCTAAGCAAAAGCAGAGATGAAAAGCTGTTTTCCTAAAAAAATAAAAATAAGTGCCCTCCAAAAAGAAAGAAAAAAAGGAGCCCTTAGTGCATCTGTTTTCTTGTGGGTGTGGGTACTTTGAAGCTTAAATGTGTATCTACACTGTTGAAGATACACATGTATAGTTTCTTTAGATAGGCACTGCAAAAAGGAACAAGCAGAAAATAAACTTCTTAATTAATGAAGAAAGACTGATGATACACAACTACAAAGCAAAAGCAGTTCAATACACCCTTAGCAAACTGAACTACACCTGTGATCAGCTTAACTGCTCTGAGATTGTCTGCAATGAAAGAGGACAGGCCATAAGGACCCAGGTGCACCCTTCAGTCTGAGATATTGAAAAATAAATCTGTAAGTAATCTATAATTCCTCTTTCTACACCCTGTTGACAAACACAGCATCATTACAAATACTGCCATGTGTCAATAACGGCTATCCCAGAACACAGGCAAGCTAACTTTCACAGGTTCTTGTCTGAAGTGGAAAAACTCACTTCACTGATGTTAAACATAAGCTCAGGAGAATGCCAGGACAAATACTGAAGCCAGACACCTTGCAGACCTCCAACTCTTTCATATTCTTCTAAGATTCATAGTAGGCTCCTTTTCCACCTGCTATTTTGTCCTTGTACAAGAATCACCCTAGCCCTGCTAAAGAAATAACATTTACACCATCCTGACATTCCCAGAGGTACTACATTGATTTTGCTGAGCAGTACTCAGGTTTTCCAGGTCCACCTTTATAAATTATGGACTAACCCAACTCATGCTGAAGCTAATAAAAACCTTCCCATCAATTATAAGAGGAATTTGGTCCAACTGAGAAGGCACAAGCATACATCCAGCCAACTTTGAAATTCATCAAGATGGGGAGATGGGAACTTCAAGTAGCAAAATACTGAAGTTCTAGAGATAATTGAGTTCTATGTTTAATGCATCATTTAAATTATAAATTGAAATTATCTTTAAGGCACTAAGATGACCAGTATTTGTGTGAAGATGACCATCATCAAAAGAGATATAATGCACACAGACTTTTCAATGTCATTAAGCACAAATTTCTTTCTTAGAGATGTTAATATAAGTTTGTAAACACAGAAACAAATCAGGAAATAAACCCCTAAAGGTTGAAAAAAATACTTTAGTTTGCTCAAATCAGCGTTTAAGCTTTTGCTAATCAATCTGCACATATCAAAGAGACTTCAGCAGGCAATCTACCTCCGCTGCCAGAGGCCAAATTGTTCTGAATACCACTGATAAACAAAAGCCCTTTTCCCTGGTGGAGCCAGAGTTAGGAAAGAAGCCAACATACCATTCTCTGAATTAAAAGCCTTAAGTGAAAATGCTTGCTAAATGCATGGAATGGATAAGGCAGTATATGCTGTGATTTACATAAAAACACACTGCATATAAATATTTGAATAGCAATCAGCTAGTAGCAAACAAGGAAAATCATACAAAGGCAGATATGACACTTAAAGAACTGAAGAGGTAAATTGATAGCAAGAGCATTCTCATACTTTTTAAAGGTATATTCCAAATTATTATACAAGTGCAGTTAGTCAAATTTGTGAATATGCTCAGAGAGAGACCCAGGACAAAATTTGTACCTTTTTTACTACTGGCATATACTAAATGCCAGAAGACATCCAGTGGTTTACAAATACATAGTTATCTTGATATCAAGAGTAAAACACTCATGCAAACATGAAAAGTGAGTTTATGTAGGTGGATATACATATTTACACAGTAAAGGCATACACAGAAACATTCCACCTCTCTCTAGCCCACTGGTACAGTACCAGCACACACTGTTGGACAGGGAGAAGCCCTAGACAGGTCACTTTCTGAATGTACTTTTGCTTTCTAATTTGCTACATTAGAAAGCTGTGACTGTCCCATATTTCACTGAATAGCATAACATAAATAATAGAATTAAATAGTTCCTACTGCACAGAACATTTTCCTCCTCTGAAATGCCTTTTCAGAAATTATTTGCCCAGTATAGTAACAATTTTTGGGAAGCCAAATTTTTGCCTACAATATAAAACAATACGGATGATAAATATGTGTCTTACAAAAAGTTGACCTTTTCAACTAAGCCACCACACAACAGAAAAGTCTTTTACTGCTCATACAAACATACCATAATAAAGGTAGCAGAGAGCTGTATCAAACTTCTGGTCAGCAAGGCGTTCTTACTGCTCTTTTCTTCAGTGGTCTATGCTCTCTGCTTTGTTGTGGGGGCTTTTTTGTTGTTTCATTTTTGTGGCTTTTATTTAAGAAAAGTGTTATTTAATTATTTGACAGGCTGCTAAAACCTAATTCTTGTAAGAATTCCTTTAGTAGGCAGCTCCCTCTATACACAGTCCCTACATTGATACAGGAGTTGAGAGATGTGTAACTAAGAATCTAACTTCAGCACTGCTGAAGATGAAGGGGCAGGTACTTTCAATTGACTCCAACTGGTTTGGGAAGGAAGATGCTATTTCTGGTTTGCATAGCGTCCATGGAGAGAAAGCAAGAGATGGTGTATGCACTTTGCATGACCATGCAAAGTAAGTAAGACAAGTTTATACTATGTTTGATCATGAACTAAGAACAAATCTTCCAACTGGGTGTTGAAAACAAGGAGGGCTGTGGATGCTTTCTGTTGACAGCTACAGAGCTGGAGAGCTGATGCTTTTTGCATCACTTGCATCACTGTTATGTCATGGAGTTAAAGCAGCAGTTACATAGAGGAATCCAGTCTGGACACAGCACCCGCTTGGCTGACATACATTGAAAAGAATAATAGAAGAAATAATCAGATTTTCACCCTAAACTGGCAGTCAGCAGCTCTCCTGAGCTGCAGCCACTTTCACAGGCAGCTTAGGCTATTTTCCAGGGATCTCTGCAAAAGCCACTTAGGTTCACTGATTACCCCAGTTGTATCCTAAAGTGTTTCAGTTTAATAGCTGGAACCATAGAGAACGTGTGGAGATTTTCTAGTGCAAATTTGTATAAAGACTTTAAGCCCAAGACTCAGTCAATATACCATCTTACTAACTGAGACAACCTGACTACATTGCAGTGGTTATTTGTAGTTCAGGTTTGGATATATCGTCATACTCAAGCTGCTAGCAGAGAAAAGTGACACATTTTGTCTGGTTGTTTTTGTCCTAAAAAGAAGGGAAGCCTCCTGCCATTTCCCCCACTTCTTTAAAAGCAAATGCCTCAGCACTACCCTGAGCTCTCCTTCATAGGCTTCCCTGTTCCTGTCTCACTCTCCCACTGAAATCCTTCTAATTGTCCATGTCTGTTTTTGTCTCAATTCCCTTGCTCCATGAGATTTTCCTGTACTTATGCTAATCTACTGCTACTATGCTTCTCAACTGCTGTTTCTCCATTTAAGCTTTACAAAGGTTACCATATATTTGTAACTCCATGGCTGAAATTCTCACTAAGCACATCCTTTTTTCTCAGCTGCTAATCAAAGGGTCACTCTATCATTTGTAAGCACCTGAGTTACTCACAAGCCTCATCTGTAACACAGATGGTGAAGGGTCTTAGAAAGCAAGTTCTATGAGGAACAGCTGAGGGAGTCGGGGGTCTTTAGCCTGGAGAAAAGGAAGCTCTGGGATGACCTTATCACTCTCCAGCGAGAGCACAAAAGGACACAGTCTCCAGCTATGTCAGGGCAGGTTCAGGTTGGACATCAGGAGGAATTTAATCACCGAGAGGACTGTTAAAAATTGGAATGGACTGTGCAAGGAGGTGGTGGAGTCACCATCCTTGGAGGTGTTCGAGAAAAGACTGGATGTAGCACTTAGTGCCATGGTCTAGTTGACAAGGTGGTGATTGGTCAAAGGTTGGACTCCATGATCTCAGAGGTCTTTCTCAACCTAAGTGATTCTGTTTAATAATTTTTCATCTCATAAGTGGCACTACACAGAAGGGATAGAGGGATGCTGCCCCAACACAGCTGAAGCCACCAGCAATAGAAAACCATTCACTGGTGCAAAACTACGGGTGTTTCAAGTTATATAATATTTCAAGCTAATACTGGCCTATTTCAATGCACCTTCAATCTACCATGTCTTTCATGTTAAATTTCAAAGCTAAAATAAACGAGTTCAATGAATCAAAATAGGAATGCACACATGCAGCTTTTTGCACCCACTTAAGCTGTATTTGCTTGAAAATACATGAATTCTTCAAGGTTACTGGATTTCCCCTTTCACAGCTGTATTGTTTCATTACCCCCTCCCAGAACACACTGCACTTCCAAACAATAATGTCAGGACATATGGATATAAATGAGAAGTTTTGCATAAACAATCACCTAAGCTATTTCTTAGTGAGAAGGGAAAATCCTTCCAAAATATACAGAAAAAGATATTCAGATGCAGTTTGCTTAGAGAAGAGAAGAAAGCAAAAGATAACTGTAAAAAAAATCCAGCTAAAAATATAGGTCAAAAAAGCCAGTAAAATCCTTTTCCTCCAGTGTAATCCCTCACCTATGCCCATTTACGTGATTTCTTACAGTATGTTTTGTCCTTATTTCAAGGTTATGTGGACCGAAGGGAATAGGCAATATTGATTAATGGTGTTACAGAGATTGAAGAGTTCAGCTGAAATTACACATTCTTTGAAGGGTGTTATCTTTTCAGAAGAGCAGGTGCAAACACCGTTTCAGTTTTAATTTATTTTATTTCTTGTTTTTCTCGACCATGTCTCTAATGCAGAAGAGAAAGTTTATTATTAATTATCTTGTACAGCTTGATAAGCTTCTCTCACAGAATTGGAGAAAGACTCAGTCTCAGAACACATTCAATCATGACCTGAAAGGGAGGGCAATCCAGAAAGATCTTAAACACCTCCCTGAAGGATGCAGCTATAAGCCACAATGCATCACTGAAGCCTGTTGCATTGCTTGTATACAAAATATTTTCTGAAAAGAATGATAAACTACAAACACAAAAGGATATCCCAACCACACTACACATTTACTTATTCTCTTTATTTGTCTTAGCTTTTAGTTGTCTAATTAAGGCCAGGTACCCCTCCTGAAGTCTCATGTTCATGTGGTAACAGGCACAGGAGCTCAAGCCAGGTAATACCAGTCTCAGGTAGGAAATACAGAGTGACATGAGATGGGCACTCAACTGCAGCACAGCTTCCACACTCCCCACTCACCCCTTTTCTGTCCTCTAACAAACCAGTTCTTAGTGAGACTTGTTCCTACTCCCTTCAGCTTGACACACACTCAAAACTAAAAAGAAAGTATTTAACCTGCTGTAGCAGTGTTGCTCAAGTGAAAATTTCCAATTCTGGAGCTAGAGAAACGTTCCTAAATCTAAATTTAGACATTTGATGTATAAATACACTGAATATGCAGAGATCCAACTGAAGTCAGTGGACAGTGCAGGTGTTAAATACCTCTGAAACTCTGCCATTTTTATTGAGCTGTTGAAACAGCAAGAGGCCATATTATTTTTAATTCCTCATATTCTGAGGTATTTGAACCATCACTTTACATAATTTCTTCCTCATTTTCCACAAATTTGTCCCATTTTTCTCAACTTATATCACCCCATTAGTTTTCTCTTGTCCTAACAGCTCCTGAGATAACAGAGTTCAGGTAATCTGTTTTGCTGGACTTTCTTCTTTTATAGCCTTACAGGGTTACATCCATCTGACCTGGGGCATCTATCCATTTAGCTGTCTGCTCTCCCTTTCTGAGGCAGCTCAAGCCTCATCTTTGGTTGTCCACTGTTCTACTTTATTCAATCCAGTTGTCTTCTCGTCCTTTCTCCCCTTTTTGAATCTCTGCTTCATTTTATTCCAATGTCTAGGCAGCAGGAAAACAGCAGCAGTTCAAAGAAGAAAGGCAATGGACATCCACACAGATGACAGGATTCCCACCACCCGCCCTGACAAAATGGGCATTATTAGGGCAGAGGAGGGAGCACAGTACATTCACATTGTCCAGTCAGAGTGCCTGTGGTCAGAAAACCCTAATATCAGAGAACATGTCCCTCCCAGCACTTAAGAACCAAAAGCAGCCAGGCTGCCTCCTCAGCCTGCCAGGAAAACCAGCTACAATGAAAACAAACCTGCTCTCCGTGGTGACAAAGCTAGCAGATGAATAGGCATGTGCTACATGTTTTGTCCCATGTGCAAGGTGCCTACACTATCCAGTAACTAGTTCTGTATTCAGTCCCATCAAAGCTGTCTCCTGAATCCACCAGCAGCCCTCCTTGCCAGCCAACCATAGAATGTTTGAGCTGGATATACTGCTGTTGTATGAAGACACCAGGACAGAAGAAACTGTGATCTTTTAGGCAATTATAAAACTTGAGGCAGACTTTGGATTGGTGGAAGAGCAATGAAGATATAAGAGGATTCAGGGAAACGTGCTAATGGAAACTTATAAAACCGATGGGCCATTGCCTTTTCTCTCTTCCTTGTTAGTGAGCTGCTCAGAAAGCAAAGGGCATGCACCAGCAGGCAAGAAGGAGAGACAAAACCCAACCTGAGGAATGATTTATGTACAATTCTGCAGCTCACAAGTGAAAAGAACAGTCCTTTTATAGCTTCAGTAGGCTGAGACTATAAACATGCTTTTAATGACAAGGAAAAAAACATGGCACATGTGGCTCGTTAACAAGCAAACACAGCAGTGACAATTATTCACTGATACACCTGTGACACCTCTATCTGACAATGACCTTACTGACCTTGAAATCAAACTATTTATGCCACTGCAAGGACTTTTCTTATTTACAAATAATACTGAATGACTTATTGTGGCTCTGTTTTCAGTACAGCGGGAGAGGACAACTATACACACAACACACTAGCTTTTACTTTTAAAAATCACAAGATACCACCTAGGAAACTAAGTCTTCCAAAAGGTTGTGCGTATACAGTACATTTATTTTCTTTTAATGCCCATATATATGTATCAAATACAGGAGCTCAGACTGTACACATATATACATGCATAACTACTTTGTGGGAACCTGCCTTTGTTCATGATTTTATGAAGGTGCTCCAGCCTTTTTTAAAGTCAAACATTTTACTGACTGATTAATGGAAAACAAGGGATGCTGCCTTTCAAAACAAAAAATCACCACACAAAAATGATGAAGCCTTTGCTTATCACAGCATTGTTAAATACAAAACTCAATAAGAAACTCTAGAGATCAGGATATTAATGTAACGTATGGAGAGAGTGATTACAGTCTCCTGGAAGGCATTTCTGCCTGAGGTGAGTTAGACACATCCTCAGATTAAACTTTTATCAGCAGATCTCTGTATTTCATCAATCTTTCATTATGGCATAGCTTAGAAAATCATCTGGTCAGGTGTCATTAGAAAACCTCTTCATCTTCCAAAGCAAAAACGACCCAAATAAATTAGTACAAGCAAAAGACAGTTAAAAAGAGAACTTGCAGATTGTCTGGGGGTTCAATAGATCAAAATACCGGGAAATACACATTTATACAATATTTTAGAATCGAAACACTACCTTTCACAACAAATCCAATATGTTTTTTTATGCAGGTTCTTGGACCAGAAGATAGAGCTAATTAACAAAGGTCAAGTGCAACAACTTCTGGAAAACCTTCATCCCAGAAACTGTGATTTCATGGACTTTGTGGATGCTTAAAATCCACCAAAGCAGCAATGTGAGATCTCCTCACTTTTTTCCTGATGATGGCAAACTCATAATCAGGCAAAGTTGCTTTTGCAGTCAGTGAACAGCTCTGGTATTTCTCACCTCAGTAGCAATAGGCGAATTTGCCAGGATGAGCCCAAGAACTGTGTGCTAATGTATATGTGAAAAGAGATGCAGTGCAATTTCCAGCTCAACAATACGGTTTTCTCAGCTTGCGTTCTCCTGTCACCAAATGCTTTTTTCCTGTTTGTTAGTGCTTCTTCAGCACATGCTACATCATTTATGCTACCTTTGAAGCAGGTTTCCTAGACTAAACATTTCTACACCCAAAACACACTGTACATCTGATTATTCAGTTGTAAGTTTGTTCTTTCTGCTTGTCTTTTGGATCTTCAGCTATTTAACATCACACACAGTCTGAGTTTACTTACAAATAATGGCTACACTGCTTTTCCTACAATCTTATTTTTTAAAATGTGTCAATAAAACATTGACAAATTGAATTTCAAAAAGCATAGGCTTCAGTCGCAAAAGTCATTCTGGACACAAAATTTCTGTAGAAGCACCTATCAGAATTATTGCAAAGAACTAAGAATAGGAAAGCAAACTAACCTCCTTTCAGGAAAACAGTTAAGAAAGCTTCTATTTTTTATGACCAAAACGGAGAACTGGGTATATTTGAAGAGTTCTTGTTACTTGTATTTTCTAAATTGCACCTGTACTTCTCCCACATATTCTGTAACTAAACATTTTTTCTTAATAGAGACATGAGTTACAGTAGAAGGCTCGGCAGAATTGGAATTCATCTTTGGCCCTCAGATATGGCATGAAAACGGACAGGAATGGGATCAGAGATGCTATTTCCTGTGCCCTGTACACAGCTTTTGGTAACCATGGCAGATCTGTAAGTCAGTGCAGACAGAATGACCAGTGCACACAGGTTTCCCAACAACTCCTGTCATACTGACAGGAAATATATTCATCTAGAAGAGTCTGCTACTGCTTCCAACCCCTAGACACATTTCACCAAAAGATTACAACACTATTAGTGCCACATGATAGCAAAAGGCAAGTGTCCCTTAAATGTTCCCTTAAAACATCAATGATTCTGTGACCAGTTCTGTCTTTAGGAGAAGCAGGTACCCAGACTGAAGAAAAATGAGTCATTATCTTATTTTATAAACAACATAATGGAATTATTTCATTTTTCAAAGAAAAGTATTTGGAAAAAGAACTGCAGATGCTTTAGAAAGATTAATAAAAATTAGAGCTGGCTTCCTTTACTCTGTAAAGCTGCATCACATTTAGGTGCACTTTAAGATGCTCTATTTATTTTCTGACCGAACTAGCAAGATACTACAAAATCTGACTTGAAGGGAAACGTGCAATGCAACCATTTTCTAGTGCAAACAAAGCACTCTAATGGTTTATTCATAAGAAGTTAAAACATTTTTACTTCCCAGCATTTCAAACTGGATTTGCCCCTTTTAGACCACTTAAAATCTGCACCAATTAAAAAACAGTTAATTCACCCTATCCAGCCATCAGTCATTTATAAAAGTAAAAAAATTACAAAGATGGAATTGGGCCACCTTTCCTTCCAAAAATTTAGCCACTGATATTCAGAAACTCTGAGGAGGATTAAAGAAGTTTCAGAAAATCTTTTACTGGGAAAAATTTTTCAGGTTTGAAACAACATTTCCCATCAAATGTTAGAGACAAAAACATCCAACCTCCTACTACTGCAAGTATCTTGATAATCACAGAATCACAGAATGGCCTCTGAGTTTGAAGGGACCTCAAAGATCATCTTGTTCCAACCTCCCTTGCCTTGGACAGGGATACCTCTCATGAGACCAGGTTGCTCAGTGCTCCATCCAACCTGACCTTAAACACTTGCAGGGATGGGGCATCCACAGCTTCTCTGGGCAACCTCTTCCAGCACCTCACTACCCTCATAGTAAAGAATTTTTCCCTAAGGTCCAACCTAAACCTACTCGCCTTCAGTTTGAAAACATTCCCCCTTGTACTGTCACTATGTGCTCTTGTAAATAGTCTTGCCCCATCTTTCCTGTAAGTTCCCTTCAGGTACTGGAAGGCAACAATTAGGTCACCCCCCAGCCTTCTCTTTTCCAGGATTAACAACCCCAATTATCTCAGCCTTTCCTCGTAGGAGAGCTGCTCCATTCCTCTGATCAGCTTGGACTTGCTCCAACAGCTGAATGCCCTTCCTATGCTGGGCACCCCAGAGCTGGATGCAGCACTGAGGGTGGGGTCTCACCAGAGCAGAGCAGAGGGGCAGAATCACCTCCCTTGCCCTGCTGGCCTTGCTGCTTTGGATGCAGCTTAGGACACATGTGACTTTCTGAGCTGCAAGTGCACATTGACAGGTCATGTCCAGCCTTTCATCTACCCCCAAGTCCTTCACGGCAGGGCTGCTCTTGATCTGTTCTTCCCCCAGCCTGTGTTGATACGGGGGCTTCCCCTGATCCAGGTGCAGCATGGATTCTCATGGGCCCACTTCTGAAGTTTGTCCAGGTCCCTCTGGATGGCATCTCATTCTCCAGTGTGTCAACAGCACCACTGAGCTTGGTGTCACCTGCAAATTTGCTGAGGGTGCACTCGATCCCTTCATCTATGTAATTAATGATGATATTAAATAACACTTGCCCCAGTAGGGATCTCTGAGGGACACCACTTGTCACTGACGTCCATCAGGTCTCTGAGCCATTGACCACTACCCTCTGGATGTGACCATCCAAGCAATTTCTTACCCATCTAACAGTCCACTCATCAAATCCATTTCTCTGCAATTTAGAGAGAAGGATGTTGTGGGGGACCATATCAAAGGCTTTGCAGAAGTCTACATAAATGACACCTGTAACCCTTCCTTTGTCCAGTGATACAGTCACTCCATCATAGAAGGCCATGAGGCCGTAATAAAACATGGACACAAAAAGCAGCAGCTTACTAAGTGTTACTCAATCCTTAGTACCCATGTGTCAGGATGGGTACTGTCCTAAGATCCTGGACTTAACTCCACGTGAATGGCAATGTTTTTGCTAGGTCAAAATTCCCAGTGGAACAGGAGACACTTGCTGCCCTGATCCAAGTAAGTCACTTTCACAACCATTTCCACAGCAATGTTACATGACAAAGAAGGATGTTACCAAAAGAAGAGCAGTCAGGAAGGAAACCTAAGAAAAGACTGCCTTCAGGGCAGGAAGGCCTTTAGCATATACTCCTGGTTGCTCCCTAAAGCAAGGAAGAATTTCACCTCCCAGGTAGTCACATTTCAGGGACAAACTTCAGTTTTCTGCAACACCCTTGGGGACTTTCTTTCATCAAGAGCTAGAAGTAATAGTAATGGTTTAAAACCATTACTTTTTCCTCAATCCAACTTTTTTCTCCATCGAATATCTCAAGAAAGTGGAAACATGCATACAGTCAGAGGACAGGTAGTGCATTTAACATGGACCAGCAGAAAGAAATGCTTTCACATACCAAAGAGAAACATACTAGGGGACATATTTTAAAAACATGATTTTATACTAAAAAGCCTTACATATATCTGACACAAAACAATGTTGTGTGCACAGTTTTATGCACCTGGCTGAATTAATCTCAAACCTTTGTTCAATACAGGTTTAGCAAAACATCTTGTAAGTGACACACTATGAAAAGCAGAGTTAAAAAGTTACAGCAGGAAGAAAAGTAAGAATTTACCCACCATCCCATAGTCCCTGGAACAGAATTATGTGTACTCTGTATCAGCAAACCAAAACAGCACCAAGTAAAGAGAGATAAGGAGAGCAAAGACTCACCGACCATTGTCACGCCCCACGCCCCAGACTCTGATGCTCACAATGGGCTGCGAGTGCAGAACTGTGCGGTCCATGGGATCAATCAGGTTCAGCATGTCATTTTCCAGTATAAGGTACATGTCTTTGCCCTGCAACTCCAGACAAAGTACAGTTACACAGTACATCCCCTCTCAAACTGACTGGGCTCACGGTGTTATGCCTGTGCTGTCCAGGCTTGCTTCCTCTTAGTTTACTCAGAGTTTTGGTTTGTTCCAAGAGCAATTGAAAACAAGCTCATATACTACCAGCATGAAAAAGATGTAAGATACCTTCTTTGTACTGTATTTTTAAACAATGTCAATCACAAAAGGCTTTGATGTATTTTAAATGCAACTCATTCAAGCCCAAGCTACTGAGTTATTCAACAAATTACGTGTTTATTTTTTCTTCAGTAAATTCTTCCAAATATATGAGAGGTCGCAGTCTGTCTTAATAGTAAAAGCTTATATCAAAACTTGTACTCATGAGGCAGAGTTGCTTCCTTGAAAGTGTTTTGCTTCCATAAACTTTAACAAATGGATTATGGGAACAGACAGCAATTTGTATGTGCCAAAGGATTTACAGAATATTCTTTGAAGAATGATTAAAGGGGCAAACCTAGCACTAAGACCAGAATGTGAATTCTGCAAGTGACTGCAGAATCCTGGAGCCAGGATTTCTCCCTAATTCTTCTGGCATGAAAGAACAAGAATAATGCTTTTTCCCCTTACAGGAAACAAATTTAGAGACAATTTTCCTTTTGATGCTAATTCACAAATGCTAATCTTCCCCATATTGCTAGCATTTGCAATAGGTCTGCTACCTCTTCTATCATGTGTAATAGCTCTCTTCTTGGAGGCTGTACTCTGCAGACCATGACATCCTGCAGAAATGATCCTGGACCTATTGCTGAGAGGTAAGACAAGCTCTGGCCAATCAGAAGAGGGTGGTGGAAGCTATCAGCTAAATATAGAGTAATTTGTTTCCTCTCCACTGTGCCAGAATCTATAAATGAACAGAAAGAATGGAAAGGGTCTGACTCCCTACTGAGAAATGCTTTAAAAATGACCTTTTTCTTCACCACAGTGACACAGAAAACCTCTTCCCACTTGGTTACAATAACTCAAGCCTTAATGATGTCTAATTTTGTGTCTATCTCAGAAATACATTCATGTCACTCTGGGAGGGCCTTCTGCCACAGTTCGCAGGCTAGGCAGCAAGGGGCAGGCACTGCCCACCTCCTCTCCCAGCCCCAGACCTCCTAACAGGGATTCAAAGGGAAGCTGTGACACGCAGCTGGCAGCGCAAGAGGGATGAGGGGGAGTTAGGGGACACCTGGTATATATGATGCCAACACAAGAATATTTTGCCTGATGAAAAAAGTACAGCTGTGGCAGAGATGCAAGGCTGGATATATGGCTGCTCCTAGAGAAGCAGAAACAGATGTAGCTGTGAGTCATGCACAAAAATGGAGCAAACCAGCAGCACTGAGCTGCCAGTAAGATACAGAAAAGAAATACGTGAAATAAAACACAACAGCCAGGATGACCAGGATGATGAAGGAAAGGAAACAGAAAACAGATTTATCACAAAGAAAAAGTGGGAGAAATTTGCTTGGAGGTCAGAATCTGTAAATAGATTGTGTGAAGAATGCTACCAAGTATCACAAAGATTGCTTTTTGGATCCATTTTCTACTTACATATTTGTTCCAGAAGGAAATTATTACAAGAAGGTAAAATTTGTTCATCATGCAAAATAGTGGGATTAGAGTAATGAAACTGAATCCAAATTAGGTGGAAAAGAATTGGAGAATGGGCAGATAAGCAACATAAGTCACAGGAAATTATCCTTGCAACGCTCAAGGGATAGCCTGTCCGCAGCCAGAAACAATATATTTTGCAAAAATTTGTAGCCTTATTATACCAAGGCTATTTTAGAGATGGAAACACTGCATAGGGCTAAAAGAAATAATTTAGACAGACTGGGAGCTTGAGCACACGCTTTAATGTCTCAGACTGCTGAAGATTTGCAGAGATCTGATAGTCCAAGAGGAGGAAGGGGAAGAGCCATGCAGGCAAAGTAAATAAAGGAAAGAGAGGCTCAAGCCCAGCAGATCTCCAGGAAGTGTTACAGGCTGCAGTATACAGTCAATGCAAGAATATATCTTTTTCCTGTGATATTGAAACATACAGAAATATAATGTATGGCAAAAGAGCAACACAAACAGATGAGCAGCACTTTTTAAAAAAGATTTTACAGAACAGTAGAAGTTCAAAATTTACAGGGAATTTCTTTTGGATCAAAGGGCATGAAATCCCACATTAAACCCAGCAACAAAGCTTATGCAGGGTTGGGATTTTAACCAGGGTGTGGGAGTTTTTGTGTTTTGTTTTGTGGGTTTTTAAATCATGAAAACTTGGGGATGGTCCTAGCCTCTATTTCACTTCCATTACATTCTAGCTAAAGTAATCTTTAGAAAATCTTAAAACCCCTACCTTCAATCATCAGTTCTAGCTTCATAATAGATTTCTGCTATAATTGCTCCATCTGATACGTCAGTGACAGAGCACAATTTTTTCAGATTCCTCTCTAGAACATGCCTCTTCCATTCACTCTTGAAGCCTTTTACTGCAGCAGAAAAATGTGGTTGGCTGTAATGAATTCTTTTAAAATTAAGAAGACAATTTACTTCAGGAGCCACCTACTCAAGCACAGCGTCTCTATTGTTTTATCAGGCTGATTTTTTTTTCTTTTAAATGAATAGCAGTATTAATTAAAACATCCATTCAAGAGGATCAAAACTGTTCACCAGTTTGGCTTAAAAATCTGCAAGGGTTTTCAGCAAAGAACAATGGAATTGACAGAGAGAAATATGGAAAAATGTGAACATGAACTCTGAAAAAAAACCCAGCACATGAGTTCAAAATAAACAATATAGTTCAAGTTCATCAAAAGTTCTGTCATCTGGAAAACGAGTGAGATTACACACATGTAAAGACACTGGGGTTTTTCCCCTCCTGGTATCAGCACTAAGTCCAAAGTTCGTAACTGCCACATCTCTAACTGCTTGTCTAGCTATGTTATCCAAATAAAATTGTTCCCAGATGTAAGAAAAAAGGGAAACCTTTATTTTTATGTACAATTTATATTTCTTACTTAGAAAAATCCTTGTGAAACTACGTGAACTAGATAGAACACTATAAATGTGTTTCTTTAAACATTATTTTAATTTTTAAAGAGGTACTTGCTCTTCTGTAGCACCCTGGCATTGCTGTGGTCTCAGCCAGGACACTGGACTTGAGCATTAGACTGCAACAATAACTTGGGAGACTGAATGATAGTTTTCCTAAAATTTTTACTTAACCAGACAAGTCTTTCTTAAAATTTCCTTTTTATTTGGCAGTGCCATTTCTCTTAGATCACACAAGGGAAAGTTACAACATTCACTCTTTTGTCACTTTTGTAATCAGATCCTGTGTGGCAAATCCACATTAGTGTAACCCTCCTGGAAACATGACAGGAGAGAGGTAGAGTAAGAGTTGGCTGAAGTTTAAGTTGTTCTGTGAAAAATCAACTAAGATGTTTTACTGTGTCTTTGCCGCCTATGCTGCCTGTATGTGTCTACCTTTTCCTTTTTGTTTCACTCACTGACCCCTCCATTATCTTCCACTTCTTCATCTGTCCCCAGCACACCTATTTTTCACACCACTGGAGCTTCCTCCAGTTTGCCCCTTGAGCTCCCATTGCCCTATCCTATTTTTGCTGCCAATTCAGCAAGAAGCACAGAGCTTGCACCGTTGAGTCAATGAAGGTGCACTGACCTTTCCACAAACTAAGAAAGAGAGCTGGGCTCTCTGTTTTCCCTTTAGTGTGTGGGAAATTTTGAAGGCATCCTTCAAAACTGGATGACACTGGTGAACAGATTCAAGAGTTATTAGAGAGGAACCAGCAGACAGACTAATGACATACAATTAATTTCCTTCTGAAACACTGATAAAATAATTATCTTAAAATAAGCCATCTGTCCATCAGTCCCAATCTCCTCATATATCTCAGAAGCACAGGTCACGCCAAATCTGTGTTTCCTTAAAGCACTCTGTCGCAGGGAAACCTTTGGAAATGCTGTTCTAAAGTACCACTCTCAAACTTCTTTTCACAAGGAAGACTTCCACTGAATTTCAACAGTTTGGCTTGTGTGCCCCTTGTACTGTACTGCACTGTAGCAGAGATGTAAACATGAAGGTGAGATCTTTCTTTGTGGCATCTGCTGTCCGGAGCAGTTTGGAACACAAGAGTCAACATTTTCCTTGAATCCTTTTATATTTTTTGGCAGTGTCAGCTGGGATAGAGAAATCCCTAACACAGAGTATGGGCATAGCTGTCTACAGAGCTGTTCTTTCAACATGTTTTATGACATGAGAGGGATGTTCCAAGAGGAGGAAAAGTTCACTCTGTTCTTACCTCTCCCCAAATGCCAACAGTGTCTCTGATGTCATTTTTACAGTAAGAGAGCTGTCTTATGCAATTGTTCACAGCAACACTGCTTTTTCCAGGAGCCAGATCTTCTTCTGCCATTTCTACCCAGCCCAGCGATCGCACAGCAAAGCACTAAAAAGAAATCCAAAAATATCTGTCATGCAACAGAAACTGGACAGTTAAGGTTAAAGATTCCCAGTTACTTCTGAAACAAAACTTGTAGATGGGCATATGCTCAAAGATAAGTAAATGAAAACATAATTTGTGAATGGCAAGGTAAAAACATTCAAAGGAACAAAGAAGAATGCATGACTTGCTATGGAAGGTATCTCTGGAGGCAACAGTAATGCTTTTTAATAAAATACTTTTATTTGATATAAAGGAGGAAAAAAGGGAGCAGTAAGTAGAAACTTTCAGAAACAGAAAAATAAAGGAAAAAGCACAACTACATATGGAGCAAAATTGAAATTTTAGCTGGGGTCTAGAACTCTAAGTGAAAAGAAAGAAAAATACTAGTGGCTTTTGTCTCTTGTGAGATATGCATTCACTGTCTGGCTTTTAACCAGACAATTACACTTTCTGTGAATTACAGTAATCACTTCTACAGTAAGTTTAACTAGGTAGCAAACAATAACAAATTCAAAGCACTAAAAAAAGGATAAGCTCATAAGAGGAAAGCAGACATTTTCTAGAAGAAATTAAAAGTTACCTTTAAAACAACACATTCTAATTATACATTTTTTTAGCAGAACTAAGTTTAGCTGACCAGAGCACTCAGTTTGCAGAACAAGTCAAGGTGACATTACTTTGGACATTTGGTGTTTTTGCAAACAAAACAAAATGGGAGAAATTGAATGGCACCATCCCTACCCTACATCTACTAGGGCAGAGAATAAAAAGTGTTAATTCTGAGAAGAAAAAAAAACACACAAATTTGCTCTCAGGCTTTATGGTGGGACAAATACAGACCTCATACGAAGTCAAAGGGACTTTGCCTATGAGACCAATACTTCCTCCAGAGAATGTCACTCCCAAAAAACAAGGTATCACCAGCAATGGGCACAACAGGCTTGCTGTTGTTGCACCTTAACAGACACACCACGTGCTTAAGATGGTCCCTAAAGGTTCAGCAACAGTAGGCCAATACTCACTGGCCAGTGCTGCTGCCTTGTGCTGCTGGCAGCATCCCAGGGGTCCTCAGGAAAGCAATGACCCTGGGAGCTGCAGGAAGGCAGGCAGCACCAGTGACTACTGGGAGCCCAGCAGCAGCAACAGCAGCTCCATGCTGGAGTTACCAATTAATCCTTCTTCTTGAGATGCAGTAAATAACTCAGCTTCAGAGTTCAAAAGCTGACACTGAATATTCATTTGCCACTTTCTAAAAACTGCCGTGAAGTCAGCGAGTAGATCAAACTCACACACCATCACTGGTGTGCCATTTGGGAACAACTGTCCTCAAAAAAAGCTACCCCAAAACACCAAGGTATTTTAAATATGCATAATATGTCAACTTCAGCAAACTAAGGGAGGAATAAAATTCACCAGTGGGTAAAAAGATTAATGAGTTTCTCCTTCCCTTCCTTTAAAACTTCTCTCTTCCTTCAGCCTTCTTTCATTTTGCACAACACGCTCATCCAAGTTCACTTTGCCATGCAGGAAACCCAGCCTAAGAGCCTGCTTCCCATACCTCTGTACCTACTCCAATGAGTCACTAATGATGCATCTTATCTCAAGCATCAGACAGCAAATACATTCTGCAAGTGTGTAAAACCCTTCAGCGAGTGTGAGTAAAAAATTAAAGCCTTTCATGCCTTCAGATTTATTTTTTTTTTGCTTTACTAAGAAGGGAATCAACATGCAAATTCTCCCAACACTGCTTCCTGATCCAGCTCCACTGGAAACCCAGGGAAGTGCTGACTTTCAGTTCTAAAGGGATATGAGGTAGAAGGTAAAAGAGGAGTCACCATTCAGGGGTGCCTTTCACTTCAGGGCTACACAAGATACTAAAATACCCATTTTTTAGCAATTATTACAGTCGTCTACTCTTAAGATTGCAGAATTGTTTCTGGCACATCAGATGCTCATGAACCTTGCTGAAAGTGCTGCTATACCCACTGGGGTATTAAATATTTATCTTTGCAAGCTTTAAAAACACTGATTTTTACTGTACCAGAAGAAAGGGGTTTTTTTACAAGTATTTAAATATTACATTGAATAGCAGAATACTAGCACAGAGAACCATTTTCTAAATCATAAGAGGTGAAGAACTAAATATATACAACAAGCATATTGTTTCCTCATTATGCTTCATCCACATCTGCAATTTGTTAGCTGCTTTCTGAACACAAGAATAAATATAGAATCACAGAATGCTTTGGTTTGGAAGGGTTAAAGGTCATATGTTCCAATTCCCCTGCTATGGACAGGGGCACCTTTCACTAGACCAGGTTGCTCAGAGCCCCACTCAACCTATTCTGTCCATGCACTCAACAGTGTGTACCTTAAGGGCAAAAATGATAAAAGACAATTGGGTGAAAGATTCAAACTGACAGCAGGTAAATCCCTTATCAGTAAAGATGACGAACTGCTTCGGTACTTTTTTTCCCAGCCTTTTTTATTCTATGTTTAAAATCCTCCAGCAGTGGCATCCACTGTATTTCTTCAGCCCACTGTCATAACAGTACAGAGAGCCGAATGGGACACACTTGTCTATCCCACATATTCCCCTCCATATGCAGGGTTTGGCTTCCTTTCCCTCTTCATGCTTCCAAGCTAGGCAGGCCTGAGAAAATCCCTTGGCTTCTGGCACCTGGTAAGTTTTTGTTTGTGTATTTCACAAGTCCTTACCATAACCCAAACAAAAATGCTTTAGAACAGCTTCATGAAAACAAATCAATTCCCCAAAGACTCACTGCAAACAAAAACTTCTCAATAAAGCCCAGAAAGACTCCACACCCCACTTACAAGGAAACCCATGTGCCTGAGTATATATATAAAAGAAACTTCCTTTTGCTCAAAATACACACAAAGACCAAAAACCTTCTATTTTCTGGTTAACTGAATACAGGTGCTGATGTGACTCGGCTGTAACGGCAGACCTTCATACAGATTTGAGAACTAGAAAACAGGACTCAGTATCATCATATATACCTCAGTTCAGTCAGCATCAATATGTAAACACACACCTGTGGGGTGGGAGAGAGGTGGAAGTCTGAGCACATATGCCTGCATCTCTGTCTCTCTCTGCACATTGCCAGCAGCTGGGTTATAAGAATCCACTTCATACTTTATTGTTGGTTCATTTTTTCCCTCTCCTCATTATTTGATTTAGAGGTTCTCTTCTCTTTAAAAGAGCACAAAATCCAGAAGAAACAAACCACCCAGTGTCTCCCATCAGATGTGACCTAATTTTTAGACCATAGCTAGCTCAGTTAGTTATGACAGCAGGATTGCTTAGTTCTCTAGCACACAAATAAGAGCATCATGCTTCCCTGGCTCCCACCAAAATTTACAAGCCAAGAGACAGAGTACTTCCTTTGACCTGACAGAGCTTTGCTAAGGCAACCTCTTTTCTTCCGAAACTAACATCTAGTCAAACTAAGCTGAGCTGAAAACCAGAGTGCAGCTCTTCTTAATTAAGAGTCTGTGAGCTTGATAAAACAAACAATCCTGGTAACACCAGTTCATTAAGCACCTCTACTCAAGGTTCACAGATAATTACTGGCAAGTCATAATTACTAGCCTGTCATAACTTCAAGGTAATCCCAATGCAACTCTTGCCTTATGGCAGTCTACCTGATTTCTCTCCTGTGTTAGAGAAAGTTTTCTGTGCCTAGTCAGAGCATCTGCTTGCCCCCAGACTCTTTTCAAGAGCCGGCAAAGAAAAACAGGTTTGCAGAAAAACTAAGTTGATAAATGCAGCAGCATGAAAGAGATTTAGGAACTAAACTGTGTTTGGATTATTGACGTTTGGGATTAGGAAGACCAAAGATGCTACCACAAACACTGTGTGGTTGAGAGAAGTGAATGAAAAAAAGTCATTTAAACCATTGCGTATTAATAATCTTGCATTTTTATCTTGACTGGACCTTGCATTTCCTGCCTGGCTACACACAACATTGTGCAAAGAAAATACCCAGGAAAAAAAGGCCACCTTATCACACACTACCCTATGAAAAGACAGGTGAACACAAAGGATAACACAGGTATCAGTGCTTGGTTTTACAGTTCTGGGGAACCTACGTTTGCATGGCTGCAAATCCAATTAATGTTTCAGGATTAATGATCTGTAGCCAAAGAACCAAACTCAAAAATGCTGTCATCAGAACTCTGTAAAGAGCCATAAACCTCTCTAGCAGTGCAGTTCTGATCCAAAACATCACCCAAAAGCGGGGAGCTTTAGGATTGAAGAAATGAACAGGTTATGCTTTTGCTCTTTGGCATTGCAAAACCTTCACCACAGGGTAGAGTTCTGCTCTGCAGCAGCTTTTCCAAAAGGAACTCTGGAAGGAGCTTTGGCTGGAATGCTGAACTGCGACCAAGTTCTGCACATAAGCAAATGCACACTCTGGCTGTTGCCCCATGCAGTGCTAAGCAGGTACCAGTAAGGAAAATAAAAATATCAAGAAAACCAAAGCAAGTAAAATCCTCTGCTAAACAGAGGACAAGAGGTCAACTGTACATGACTGATGGCAGAGAAGTATTGGGAAACAGATGGGTCATAAGGGCGTGGGAAGAAAAGATCTGATTACAGGGAGAAAATTAATCAGAACATCACTTTGAGAACAAACTAATGTACATTACAAGACCATGGACAGATTATTTTTCATATTGAACAGCTGTTGGCAGCCACTATGAACATTTGTATCAAGCGCATGTTTGTGTTGATACTTTAAATCTATGTCACTTATTTCTTTTCTACTTCTGAGACTACAGGACTTGATTTTGAGCAGTTTCCGTTTTTCTTTCATGCTTTTCCTTTTTAAAGGTTATATCTGTCTGCAGACCTACGTAAATCATTACAGTATTTAATAAGGCCTTTTATCACAGACCACTGAGCAGGCTTGTGCCTGGAACACAGCATGTAGGTCACATAATTAACCATTTGTTATGCAGCCAACAAAATCTTCAAAATTTCACTTACATTTTCTTCGACAGTTTGAAAACAACAAACTATCACATTATTTTATGCTTGGGAAGATCAAGTATCATAACATATAGCCACTCTATTCTGAGGAAATATGTTCCAGTATATCTGCCTGCTACACATCAAGAAAGATTACGCTGATTGTAGATGAAAATACTGGAGACAATCAAAGCTGGATGGAGTAACAAAAGAATAAAGAGGTCCTATGCAATTAATGAACAAGCAAACACTTCTATTTAATTGACATGAATAGACTGCAGTGCATCCATTTTCTCAGAGAAGTACTGATAGTATAAAAGTTCTTAGTACTAATAATATGATTTTTCAACATTTCCAGCTTTCTGTTGGAGTTCATCTTGTATTATTTCAATGGCTGAAAATGTGCATTCAATACAAAAGTAAGCACACAGGTACTCAGTCAGGTCACAACAGAATATAGAAATCACTAATGATGCTATTTCAAGCAGATGATTATAAACTTCTGTAGAATCAAATATGAGGGCTACACAAATACTGTAAAATAACCTTTACAATAAATTACTTCTCTAGAGGAGGTCAATATTGAATTTCCTGCTCTCACAGTCCCCCACTCATTCTTCAAGCCCTAGAGTCTCATTTTTTCCAGACTCACAGACTCCAATGTGTAGGATGACAAAAGTCTCTCTCTTGTTTTGAGCTTAATACTTCTGTCTCAGTGGTTCCCACTGGCTTACAGCCAGAGGTCAAATCTGCTCTTTCAAGGTAAGAAAATGTTGCAAGACCACTGTGCTGGTTCAAGATTTTTTTTAATCCCAATTTCTTAGTTACTATTATACTTCTGAATCAAGTGAAAATCTAGTCATTTGAGCAAAAAATAGAAGGGACACTCCTATTCTCTACTAACACCCCCTGTAGTTCTGAAGAAGAAATGAAAATCATCTTATTCTTTTCTCCAGTCTTCTCAGTAAAGAAGAGGCTTTGATTTTAGATGCTTAGCAGATACCTTGACTTCATATCCTAATGGAATGGGTCTACAGACTTTCCTTTGAGCTAAGGGTGTTTTGGGTTTCATTTTAATACAGTGAAATAAAAAACATGCTTCCTCAGTGAAGAAAAAGCAGTCATATTTTTCACTAGAAGCTAATACAGGATGTTTAAATTCAAGTCTATTTTGCAGAGTAACTGAGCTGTTAGGATAACTCAAGCAGATTTCGCTAATCTGCAACACACAAAAATGACCCAAACAAGCACATATACACTTTGTCAGTAAAGACAAGCCCTGCAGGAGTTTGCAAGGCAGAGAAGAACGTGTGCATTCATTTCTTTAAAACTAATGCTCTGCACTTGTTAACTTTAACCTTAAAAGCTGTATTTTCCTGATGTGGACTCTTCTTCAGGCTGATGGATCTAAGTTGTTCTAATGCAGTCAGCAGTACTTTATTTAGTATTGTGGTGCATAATTTTAAAGGCAATATGCATGATATCCAAATTTAAAAGAAATGACAACATAACGCCCAAACAAACAAAACCCACTAAAAAGCTCCCAACTTTAAGTGAACTCTTGACTTTAACTGAATTAATGGAGAAAGACCTTCCAGCTTTACTGAAGTCAGAATTTCACATCTCTTTAGAAGGAACATTATTATGAATAATTTGTTTTCTGCAGAAATTATGCTTACAAAGGATCCAAAGTCAATGAAGCTAAATCACTGTTGATCAATTCCCACTCTTCAAAAATACTTAAATAAGCACAAATGCAGAGTCCAGAAACCTTGAGCCATGTGGGCCTCCCACATTTGAGGACCCACTTACTGTCATGCTGCCTCCTGCAGCACCACAGAGTCTTCATCTTCATGCATATGAAGAATAATGCAAACCTGTGTAGAAGCAACATGGCACTGTGATGTATGGCATCTCTCATGCTTTTAAATCTCTTAAAAGATAATACTTACCTCCTACTCACTTTCCTCTTTGATGAAATGCAGGAAATTTTGACAAGGAAAACTTTGCATTTTATAAAGTGAAATTTAGAAGTAAAACTAATAACAAAATAAATATACATGCAGGTTAGAGCTATCTAAATATTGCCTGTCATTCAACACAATGTTGCATTTAAACTGATTGTTCAATTAACTTCCTCCATAAATGCACCTTTCAGCAAGTCCACAACAGACAAATAATTTACCAAGTTTGTACTGTGCTGATTTCAAAATGTGTATGTGCAGCATATAACAAATATAAATATTTATATATATATATATACATAAATACAAACTCTGCACTTTTTCCATTAATAATCTGCAATGAAATGGTAAACATTGTAACACTGCAAACTAGAACAAGCTCTTTCCATGAGCTGCCCTAAACGGGCAAGCTAATGTAAATAATTGCAGAGAAATACAAAAATACCTGTCAGTTCATTTTGCAGTAAGATGATGAACAGACATTCAAGAGGCAATTCACAGACAACAGGCCATTCTAAAGATGAAGCTGACAGAGGCTATATATTGTTTTAGAAGTTAAATGGTCAGTCTCAAGTGGGGCGTATGAAGGGCTGTGATTACCTCTGCACTGTATTAGCAGAGATGCTGGTGAGCTGACAGGGAGGTCTGCCAGCAACATCAGCCCAGGCTGCACTCAACAGGAAGCTGCTTGATCACTGAATCCCTCAGTCTGCTGAAAGGCAACAGCAGTTTTTTGCCTGTGGCACATGAGTCTGATGAAGACTGCTTCTCCTCCCAGTTTCTGTCCACTCCTGAGGGCTCCCTCATCAATCACACACAAAGTACTGCTGGCCCATAAAGAGTTTACTGTGTTGCACCATAAAACAGTGAATAAATTGTGATTAAAAGCAATTAAAAATAAGAAACACTAAAATTCTTCCAAGATTCTTCCAAGGAAAAAAAGTTTGCTTAGAGCAGCAGCTTGTTTTTTCTTGTGTTCTACTGAATCACCACATTTTGTTAAATGGTTGCTTACAGCAAGATGCTGTACACAGACTGCAGTCAAGAAAATCTGGACCTTGTACCTCCACGAGAAATGGTACTGAAGATGACACTGGCACTTCAACCTAGTGAAGCAACAGAAAATTCTTCTTACGCTGCCACCACTGGAAGAAACAGCAAGATTAAAAAAATTTAAACCAAAATCAAGTATATTAATGTCTTCTCAAGCGTGGCCAGCACTTCCTGGGAGAGACGCTGCAGTTGTAAGAGCACTGTTTCACTTTGGAAATGGTTTGCCATTACTTGGAGGCCCCAGCAGCGCAGTGAGTGTCCCACAGTTGCGATTTCAGAGGCAGGGCACGCTGGTTGCAGTGCTGCCTCACCCAGCTGGCAGCCAGGGAAGCTGCCTCCCCACAAGGACAGTGCTCACTGGCGTGCACTGAACTGCCCACACAACCTGGCCACTCATGACACTCGTAAGGTAGCACTTGCTCCAAGGGGAAAGCATGACCACACAGCTCCCATCTGCATCATTCATCCCCCCATAATCTAATTGAAGTCTGTGTTCTTACTACCCCAACAATAACTCTTGGCCAACACACTTGGCAGACAAAGTCACTGTCAATACTGGAACCTTACAGGTCAAGAAGATACCTTGTTTTGATTTGAAACAGAAGTGTTCCTATGGTTTATCTTCTCTTTTCCGAATACTGTAGAAATCTGGCAGCCCTGTGCCAATGTTTTGCACAGTATATTTTAATAAAGCAAATCCTGATAATGCCTCCAAATTCAAGCCATAAGTCTTGTATTACAAACCTGGGAAGTAATGGCAAATTTTAAATTTAAATTTTAAAGCATTTTCTATTCTCTTTCACAGAAAGAATGGCTCTGTGATGTATTTTTCTAAGGAAGACTACAAGTAAAACCTCTCCTCTGCATCCCTCTTACTATTTAATCAGTCATGTCCTGATCCTGCACCTTAGATTCATACCTAATTAGATCCCAGAGAAAAACAGGATTTCTAGGAACGAAAGACATGTAACATTTTGCAGGGTCTAATTATAATCTTGAAGGGCTCAAGAAATTAAGATACATTATCCCAGATAATATATTTTACATAATATAACAAACAAACATCCTGTAACTCTGTATGCCATTAACAAAGTAAACAGCTGAGATTTGGGAAAACACTATATACTTCTCTGTCCTGAGCTCATCTTCATACTTGATTAAACAAGATTTCATTTAAGAACAAGGTGGAAGCAAATATTCTCTAGATGGAAATCTGTATTATGATGTACATCACATCATAACATTAGCACTTATCACCTAATGACAAAATAGATATCAGCAGGAATAACTATCAATCGTATCATACAAAGAGATAAAGAATGAACAAACACACTCTCTGAAAGGTCTAATGCACAAAAGATTAAAAAAATTGACAAGGATATGTATTTTAGTGCTTTAGTTGGTTATTTCTAAAACTTTCAAAGCAGAACATTTTTGAGCACCTGCACTATTTACCTGCAGCATCTCTACAGCTGGGAGAGTGCCTTAATGCTGCTAATGGCAAACAGCCAAATTCAGAAACAACCAACCCATTTAGAACCAGCTGTCTCCAGCACTCACCACTGCTACCCAGAAGCTGCAAGGATAGAATGCTGGATAAACTTCTGTATTAGAATAATTATCAAGACTGACCTACTTCTGAATATTCAAGGCATGTTTCAAAGTTTTGACTCATAGTTTTGAAAGCTACTAAAATGAGTATCTGGTTGCTGGGAGGGGGAAGAAACTAACTGCATCTTTTTGTTTTTGAAAGAAACAAGGAAAAATCCCTAACATCAAGCTCCACTACAGTGTTTGTTTTGATTGTAGGCTAGGTTTTTGTTTTATTGGGTTTTTTTAAAGATCTTATTCCCAGGTTTTCATTCTTCCCTCTTAAAGTCTAGAATAAGCAGGCAGCAATTTTTAAAAACTCCTTAACTCTATAGTTATTTTAAAATACTTAAGAACATCATTTAAGGAACATTCATGAGCATGGAGCATAATCTGCTTTCCTGCGTTTTGTGAAATCATTCCAATAACCATTTCATCAATGCAAAAATCATTATCTTCAAAGATAGTCTTTGCTTCTCCTAGTCTCACTAAGAATAATTAAAAGCACTTGGCTTGTTAACTTTAATAAAACTAAGCCAAAGAACAAACAAAACTGCCTGCTATAAATGTATAAATTAGCTGAACACAGAACGAGAAGATAAAAAAATGGCCTAAAAAAAGTTTAGGTTACAAGGTTTTTGATCGTTAAAGGAAGGTAATACTTGAATCAGTTTGTCAGTAAGACCAGTCAAGGCAGAAACCTCACCCCCTGCAAAATGCTTAAGAAAAACCTGTAATTAATACATGGGAATATATATTGTTGTTCCTTATAAGAGTAAAGAAATGGGTTCAAAATTGCTTTTAGTCTTACTTCCTAGGGAATGAAAAACAAAGATTATTTTAAAAGACACAAACACCTATGCCAAAATCCCAGAAGAAATACCAGATGAAAAAATGTTGAAGATAGCTATTTCTATTTTAAATTAAATCTACTTTCGTAGACTTAAGATGATATAAACTCAAATTTAATTCATTGACTTGAATCCATTAATTAATTGAATTGACACTTTCTTCAGCATTTCATGTGCTCCTGAGAAGACTGTGATGTTGCAGCCTGAGTTTGACTGTGAAACTGCTGTAAAATGCTGAATGCTCCCTGTTTGCACCAAAAATTTTAGAAGCTACTCTGACTGTGAGAGGAAATTACATACTTCAGTGTGAAAATAATCATTCCTTGGAATTACTACACATGGCAAAAACTCCTCTGTGGTTAAGTCTTCATTTGCATCAGAAATCAGATTCATGTCCATCCCCAAGCTGATAATTTACAAATGATCCTGTGTCTAGACAGGATATTTGCTTCTGGAGAAGACCAGAAAGAAGCAAATGTAGAATGCCTCCAAAACACATATACCTGTCTCCATAGCAAGAAAAGCAGCTGAGATACGGATATTACATCTGGGGTTGCACATAGTATTTTGCAAAATTATTTCGATAGTGTTATTTACAGGCCACTTCATAACAGTCACAAGTCAGCTTGTTAAAAACATCCCTCGCTTTACTCCAAGAAGTCTGACTGGTTAAACCCTAAAGCTCAGGTAATCCTTAGGAGTTCATTGCCAACTCACTTTCCATGTCTCCAGCTGTTTTTTCATTCACCTACAGGTGAATCACTGAATTTAAAGCCTAGCATCAGCATCTCCTGACACTATCCCTCTTGGAAACAGTCTCCTTCTCTTCCTCTAAGATACCGAGCATTTATTGGTTTCTAAAGTAGAAAATAGATTTTTGGAGCAAATGTCTAGGACTCCCACAGGTACAAATACATTCCTTCTATTCTTAGACATTGGTATATAGCTGAAACTATACAACTAGGCTAGAAAAGCAAAACTTTGCTGAACAGGCTAATGTAGACAGGGAATTTGAAAATCCATGCTTGACACAAAAAGGAAAGAATAAAGGCATGTCCAAATACCAGGCCAATTCTGAAAAGGTTTTAGAAAAAACGAGTCACATGGGCTTTCCAGTTTTCATCCCATTCCTTGGGACAGTGACAGGTTTCCCAGGAGGTTCAGTTTCTATGCATGACCATGATATACTTTTACACATGGCCAATATATTTTACAACAATGAAAAAAAAAAAAAAAGACAACCCAGAAGAATTTACAGTCCAGGATTGGTAAAAGTACCTTTTTACCTTCCTTGAAACTCAATTAGGAAGGCACAAATTGCTCTATAAATTAACCAGGAAGGTTACGATCTGTCTCCTGGGAAGTACCAATTCAAAACTCATTTCTAGTTGTGCATGTTTCACATGCAAAATCAGGATCCCTGTCGAGTGCAATGAGCCATCTCTTCAAGAAATTCCCATCAAAATGAATTACTGAAATCAAGAAGCTGGATGTAATAATTCTTCTCCTTCCTCTTCTGCTTTATGACCTTGTGCAGACAACCTGACCAGCTGCCAAGGATATGAAACTATGAACTGCATCTTAAGCACAGCATGTACAGAGAAACTCTGGTTCTCTACTGACAATTTTGATTGCTTAACCGTGTTGATGCATAAATCTCTTTTCTTACAAGAATTACTTGAATTATGTTACATGCTTTTCTCAAAACTGATGTTTTTGCAGTGCTACAAAGGAGTTGACACTCTTGGTAAAGACAGTTACTACAGCTTTCCACAAGGTGGCACGGTTACCTTTACTGAAATACAGCATTACTCAGTGCCATAGAGAAGTTTTTTATTCCCTCCACCACTACCTCCCAAAATGTACTGTCCAATGTCATGAATAGGTTTAAATAGGTTTTAGATCTCTAACACAGCTCATCATAAAAAATTCTTCCAGTAGACAGTTCAGTGAGTTTAAAAAAAGCCTTTCTCATATTCTGAAATGAAGAAAAACTATCTGTGCTTGATCCCACACAAAGGCAAGCTTCAATTAAAGATAGTTAGGGCACATAATATGGCAGGGGAGAGCCTAAAGGGCTAAAAAACTGATTTTCCAAGTCATCAGTTTCAAATCCTATTGACTTCTTTCAGTCTCTGAATATTTGCGGTAAAATGGACTAGCAAGAAATCAACCTCTCTTCCGATGGGAGAATGAAAGACCCCAGAGCATTTCCCACAGGTGAAGGTCTTCCCTGCTGTTTCTGGACCACTTTCTATCCCTGTGACATATAGCCATGCTTCTCCTGTCCTTGGGGCAGAGACAGATGCACTGATCGGGTCTGCCCTCAGACTCTTGTGCCGCACAGCAACATCAGCACTGCTGAGCTTCACCCCCAGGACCACACACACTGTCAACTACTGCCCCTGCACAACATCCACATCAGGCAGAAAGCAGGTAAAGGGCTTTGACTCAACTGATTTTTAAAAAGCCATAAACATGTATAGTTTCTCCTCCATTTCTTGTCTTGCTCCTCTCAGTCACTTCTGTGAATGATCCAGTGCTCAGTTTTGATTACCCATTTAAGTATTATCAGCATGGTTTTGCCTAAACTGGAGAAACAGAACAAGCTGTGATGGACAAAAGAGGACAAACTTTGGGCTGGCCCATTTCACAGACACCAGATATGCATCTGTTCCGTAAAACCTGAAGTCCAAACAGCAAGTTGGAGAAGGAAGGGAGATGATGACACAAGTTATTTGTTCACAAAACTAATGTTATGGTTCTCCATGCAGGAAGAGCTCCAAAAATACTCAGTGTAAATCAGCTGGTAAAGTCATAGACATATCAAAATACTGCCTCCCTATAATGCTGTTCATACCATAACACTTATCACAAAAGGAACAGTTCTATGATTCTGAGGGCTTGTACCTAATGTTCATCACTCCTCCAACTCCATTTACTGTGCTCAGGATTCAGTGCTTGCCATTGTAACAAGCACAGTTCAAACCCTAGCTTTTTTAACTACCAGCCTGCCAAACAAAACACATTTATTTACATCTGATTTAAACATCACAAGCCAAATAATCAAGATGACACAGAAAATTAAGTGTGCTGATCAGTCTGTTTTCTCTCTTAAAATATATCATTAATGCTATTATAATTATTAACTCTGTTACATATTGTCTTCCCGCAAATAAGTAGCTTCTGATCATGTCAAGTCACCGTGGGTGTGTGGCACAGCCAAAACACTTATTTAAATTACCTGGATTCCAATTACAGATATTTACATACATCCTTAAAAACAGATGCAAGCACAAAGCAAAACTACCAACAAGACAAATCTTGTCTTGAGATATATATGCAAGCATTCAAAACCTTCTGCTGCTTCTTTCTCTCCAAAATCCTTAGATTACAACAGTAAAGGCTCTGATCTAATTATGGTGCTTGGTGACATAATGGTCTAATTTTTCTCTAGTAACTGCATTCTCAAAGTAGGTTGCATTCTCTCTTCTGAAATAGGAAGTTTCTTGTTCTAAAAAGTAACTTCTTTGTTACCAGCTGCGAGTTGAAGCAAACACATAAAAAAGGAAGACTACTTTCAAAAGGGGCAAACTTTAAATTAAAGAGCAAATTCTGTCACTGAATGCTCCAGGAAGCTACCTGGCCATGACAAACAACAAAGCCCTCTCTCACTCAGAACTCAGAGAAAAACTCAGTTGTGCAAGAGGACAGTTATTACACTTGGAAAGTAGAATCCTGAGCTCTAAAACCCAATTTCCTGACTTACGTGATTTTAAAGTAAGTCACACTTTCCTGACCAAACTGAATGAAGCTTTAAATCTGCAAATTTCTTTGAAAGAATGAGTTGTGCATGGTCAATTCACATTGTACCAAGAGGAGAGGTACAGTTAATTTGAAAAGTTAGGAGACATTCTGCACCTTGCAAGTTTATGTTTAAAATTGCAAAATTTCTAATTAATATCTCACTGCAGATCTTACAGACCTTGGCTTCTGGATCACTGTTGATGCTACAAGAATCATCATCATCAGATTGTGGACCATTTCTGTTACAGGGGGAAAAAAAGAAAGATCAAATCAGTCTCAAAACCATATGAAAATTATAGCACAACACAAAAGAAAGCTGGCCATTCCACTGAGACTTCTGGAGTACTGTACCTGAGCTTCAGAGAGGCATAGCGTAATGTTGCTCCTTCAAACTCTTTCAGACTTGGGTCTGGGTTCACAGTGGCTGCATGCAGATCCTAGAGATAGAGGCGGTGCTATTAGAATAGTTTTAATACTATTAAAATAGTATTAACTACACCATCATGTTATTTCTTATCTCAAAGGGAAATGAAATCCTCCCTGCAAAGAAGCGACAGTATTTCTGGCTGGAGTTGAAAAGAGGCATGCATATATTTCTCAAGCTGCATTTCATTCAGTGCAGGCATCTTACTCGTTACATCATGGCACTTGCCCTGCTAGTTTAGACTGAATCCATTCCGAGTGGAAAGATCAGAAAAGGCAGCATGTTTGTGAGCTAGACATCCCTAGCAGTACCCCCATTCACTTTGGCCTAGGTTATGAATGACATTCATGGAAAAATAAAAGGGGAAAAAAACAGCCACTGCCATGCAAAAAATAGGGTAATAGCATTAAAGGTTCTAAAATCTGACAATATACTTGCCTTCCAAATGTCACTATTAATCTTTCCCCCATTCAGTACAGCAAAATCACTCCATGGCTGTTTCTAGACACATAATTATTCACACAGGAAGAAGCACATTGATAAAAAAAAAAAAGAAAAAGAAAAAAAACACAAGACACTGTTGTTAGCATTGATATTTACAGGATGGGTTAGGGAACAGATCACCTCAAACTTCAACTACTTACTCCACTATACCATGGCATTTGGAGGAAAGGGGAGAGAAGACATGCCTCTAACAGTTACTTACCAAAACAAATGATTGAAACAAGGAAAGTTAATATAAATTAGGAACAGACAATGAAATTACTCTTTAACTGTGATCTTAAAAGCAAGCAAAATGGATCTGAATATGAATGTTGGCCACAGCTGCTACAGACTTTGATAAACAGCAATTAAGGGGAAACATTAGAATTTCCATTTGCATGGCACTTTTGTTAAAAGACCCTAAGACTACTTGAATTAGAAAGACTGAAATATAACAATACATACAAGGATAAGATACATACAAGGTAAAAATAAAATATTTCTAGAGAGAAAGCACAAGAAAAGGACAAGGAAGGGAAGAAGGATTAGTAATGAATGCAAGAGATTCTTTCTGAAAAAGTAGCTTTCAAAAGTCTAGCAGCTTTTAACAAACTAAAAACTAACCAAACAAAGTATCCACCCTTCTCAGTTTCCATTCAAGTTTCTCAAAAATTTGGTACAAGCAAGCAAGTAGCAGTGCATTTAGCACTACAACAGCATGAGGTTCAGTCTTTTCTGTAAAGCCTGAGAGGAACAGCTGATGTTGGAGTTCCCTCTCTTCTCTACCACACCAGGAAAGAAATCCCACAGTCCTGAAGAACAGCCAGGTGGGACAAACTAGGAGATCTGATTGTTGAGGAACCCAGAGCCACCCCTTCATAGCTGCACCAAATCACGGATTCCTGAAATTAATTCCCTTTTTAGATGAGCTTTCCCAGACTGTGCAGCCCAACCCCCAGATGAAGTGGTTAATATGGCCCAATGCACTAATAGCAGGGTGGACTTCTCACCTCAGAAGTGTTCTGAATAAATTCCCATTGGAGGAATTATTTTGTGAAAAATAAAAAGTACTCCTTCCCTAACATGCCTATGAATTAATTGATTTGTTAGCTTTTCCTACCAAGCCTCTTTTATTACTAGCTGCTAGTGGTTATGTTACCCACAGAAGAACTTCTAGAGGTGATCCAGGCCTGGGATGAATCAGGCTGTAAGACACAACTACCTTCACGAAACTCTGCCATATCTCAAAAAAGCTCTTATTGAAACTTAAAGTCTACAGTTTTTCTTTGCACAGGAAATGGAAAAGAGGCAGCAAAATTTCTAAAATTTAGAAAAAACATTACAAAAGGCAAGGATCCAAAAAGGAATTAATTTGGCAACACACAAGAGAAACGTCATCTAAAACTAAATCAAATTGAAGCATCTGTGCAAAACCAAACTACATATTCATGCTTTTGAGGTAGAGGAAGGGAAGGAATGTTACAGGTTGTTCATATTCAGCATTTATTGGCATTTTTGTTAAATCAGCAGGATTTTTGCATAATGCCTAACCCATAATTGTTTTGGATTGAAATTTACTGATTACCTTGTGAAAGAAAATATGCCTTGCAGCCTGTGTAAAAGACGCTTATGCATTTTTTTCTTTTAAAAATGCTTTTTGCCATCAGTATGCATTACAACACCATTCCTCCCTACCCATTTTTTTGGATTCTCTGTTCAACATTAATAACTGTTTTCCTTTTTGCTAAATATCCAGAGTAAGCTACAACATAAAAATGGCTGACTTGATCTGTTCTTTGTTGACTGCTCTCAGCTGTGAGCCACATTCTCACAAATGAAGCAAAGCTTCTGTATATTACATAATTTAAGAGACAGGGACACAATAAAATAAAATGAAGGGGAAAAAAAGGAGGAAACAAGACAAAGGGTAAAAAGATGTTACTCTGGGGGGGAAAAAGTGTTTCTAAATGTTTATTTGACAAAGTCAAAAGCTGAAAGAGCCCAAATAAACTCACTTCAAGACTAGCACATGATGCTTCACAAATGTGACCTAGATGAAGTATTTTTATGGACTCACAGAAGCCTATCGGGACAGATTCAAAATTCTACCCGTGCCAGTCTTCAAATCCTAGATTATACTCTTTTATCTACCTAACACCTGTACATCCCCCAACCTTTTCATAATTGAAGCAATACAAATTCCAGCTTGTGGGGAACAAGCTAAACCAGCCCTCTCCAAACAGATTATCTTGGAGCACGGGCTTCCAGCAGCAGTGAGGAAACCAGCAGTACACAGCTCACGTGTGGGTCCAACTTGGTGGTGGAAGCTCTCCACCAACAATTGCTGCTGCTGCCACTGGAAGTGCTGGGATAAAGGCATTTGGGAGCCTCTATTTCAGATCGAATTCCTCATCTTTGTGATTGATCATATCACAGACACCTGTTTAACCCTTCACAGGGAGGGAAAAGAGGAGCACTTGGGCTGGGCTGCAGTGCAGCTAACAGGAATTGAAACAAGTATCAGCTGCAAGTGATCTGGAGATGATTCAGTGCTGGCATGTACCAATTGCAGAGAGACAAAACCCCAAAAATTCATGGTAGCTGACGTTGTCAAAATTACTTCATTACCTATCCCTATCTCTCAAACACGCATTGTGACTTATTTTGCTCCTCCTGCTCCATACTGGGGTTCTGCTCAGAACCAGCTGAACTGCAAAGGATTCTTCCTCCAGTTCCCTTTCAATAGAGCTCAACACCTGTGGTTTCACAGAATACAAGGCTTTTCCTAACAGTTCCCATTATAACTCCAGCTATGCCTGTCCTCTGTAGTAGTTTCTGTATTTGGCAGTGGACAATGCCCAGAGCCCAGTTCACACTCCCTTTTTGAACTCCTTTATTTTAAGTCTGCTGGTACTGTATCACAATTCTATATTAATGACCACTGAGTCAGAAAACCAGTACTCTTTCAATAATGCTTATCAGTAAATGCAGAAACCTTCAAAAAACAAATGCCTTTGCTTATACCTACCATTAAAAGAACCATAGGATATCATACTAGTACAGATTTTGGGAATGTGCTTATTATCCATATCATCTTTTATGCCTATATGGTCTTGATGCTGCCATAGAACTGTCTATGCATAAATCTTTGCTGAAACAAATTCCTTGTTGAATTAAAATTGCCATATAAAAATCTAGATGAGCCTACTATTTACTCACATACACATATGTCTTACTTAATACATCTATACTCTATTAAAATCCATGTTTCACAGAATCACAGAATATTCTGAGTTGGAAGGGATCCACAAGGATCCTCAAGTCCAGGTCTTAAGTGAATGGCCCATACAGGGATTGAACCCAGAATCTTGGTGTTATTTATATTATGCTCTAACCAACTCGTATGTTTTATATTCTCCATGATGCTGCTGAGAACTAATGATCATTATATACAGTCACAAACTATTCTTCACTTAAAGCATAAGTTTTTAATTGTAAAGAAATGTTAAGCAGAAGTAGAAAAATATTTGAAATGAAAATACTATTTTTCCTCTGCAGTTTGCTAACCATCCTGATTTCTGGATTTTTGTGAAAAATGTCTATAACTTACTGATTAAAGTAAGGAAAATAATAATGGTAAAGTTATATCCCTCACATGTACATTACAGGAATTTATACTGGAAGCATTTGCATCACTTTGCATTCAGCATTTCTAATTTTTTTTCTTATTTTCTCCTGGAATGGTAATAGTTGCAGTTCTTTCTCCATGAATCCTCTCAGAAACAACTTCCTGCATGCCTCGTGCACAGTACATTCCATGGGAGCCTGACTGATGTAAACCATAACTGAAATGTTGTGGTCAAGTTTGTTAAACCTTATGAATAGCATTTATGAACATGTGGAAGCAATCTCTTTAAAATAATGAACAAAACAGTACATATTTAAGCCTATACAAGATAAAAATTTCAGGGTCAAGATAGCAATATATACTTGAATGTCCTTAACTCCTCTTAACTTCCTTTTAAGTCAGTTTGGTGCACATATGAACAAAATCAAGAACAGAAGAAATGTTGCATCTAAATGAATTAAAATACCAACCAACCAACCCCTAAGGACTGCCTGATCAAAAACTCAAAGTCAGTACAAAGACTTTCCTTAATTTCATAGAGCTGTGGATATTTTTCTGAAAAGCTACTATGAGAAATAATTAATTTAAATCCAAATTTATTTTATATTAGTATTTAATACCATAGCAGTTTCCCCAGCATACTAAAACAAAATAATTTTTGAGGCATAGTCTTCTTTATGACAATTGATTTTATTTTTCTACTTATATGATACCACTCAAACCCCTGGATTTTGCCTGAAATGATTATTTTAAAAGGTGGTATCACATACTGCTGTTTCAGCACATGGAGGGACAGATATTTTGTACTGGCAGGATGTACAGACTTACACTTGAGAACATGTTTGTGTTTATTCAGTAAAAATTCCTGTAAAGGAACTGGTGTCTCAAATGAAGACTCATATGTCTTTTTGTGATACTCCTACCAAATGAACCAAAAAGAAAGAAGATGCCAACAAAGAGTCCAGCCAAAAGAGTATTAGAATGTGCAAAAATGTTATGTATCCTGTATCCATATAATGCAGCAATGCTTCAGCATATGCTGCAGAACTGTGTAAGTTTCACATTCATCAGTCACTGGCTGTCTAATTTATTTGAGATGTGTTTGATTTCATCCTACACATCCGAAGTTTAGGGTGTTTCACAGGTAAAACCATTACAAAATGAGCACAGAAAATAAATACTTACGATGCATTATCAACAAGTAGCTACATTTTGGGGCATTATCAGGCCAGTTTAGCTAACAGTTAAACCTCCAAGTTCAAAAAGTTATTTCAGTTTCCTTTACAGTATGCAGCCCACAAGAAGACACAGTATGTTACCTCAGTTTCTGGAGTAGGAGACGGAGTAATGGAACCAAGAGACCCTTTTCGTGAGCCCTGGAGATCTGTTGGGATGGACACGGGACGCTGCCATTGAGTTGTTCCTGTGGGTATGTGCCAGTAGTAGATCCCAGCAATGTCATTGATTTTCTTCCAGCCAGGTGGTAAGTCTGGGTCTGTCTGAAATGAATGATCGCTCCATATATCTGCTGGGAACAGGAAAAAAACAAGAAAATAATCACACAAAGACTCAAACAGCTCTTCCACGAGTTTGCACAGCTGGTACTGCTGCTGTATAGTTCCTGTGTAAACGAACACCAGAAAGGCATACTGAATTATTGAGACTCAAAGTAACATGACAACGCTTGGTTTTGGCATATAAAGAGAAGAAAAAAATTGCACTACTTACTGAAGAACTGTTCTAATATAGCAGCTATTCAATACCAGCATATAAACTAGCTTTTCTAGAAACGGTTAACTTGAAGTACCTTAAATCCCAGCATAGAAAGTAATATTTGGAATTGCAGTGTACTCTATCGTTTCCATCACAGCACCTTTCCTTCTCAATGGATGGCAGCAGAGCACGTATTTCTGTGAATCAAAGTCAGTTTATCCTAACAGAAACCCTCCACACCAACCAAACCAACCACACTGGGATTACTTTAGACACCTAGAAGACTGCTTGTTCTAAACAAGAACACAAGAACTGAGTGAACACTTCACACACACCCTCACCATCACAAACAAACATACTGTTTTCAATTGGTTTTGTAATGGGGTGGAAAAGAAATCCTCAAAAACTCATCCACAAAGCCAACACAGAAATTAAATACCAGCACTACCAACAAACCTCCAGCTAATTTAAGAATGCACCATCAATTCATAGTGCCATCAGAGACAATCCCAGACTCACCTAGGATTACAGATGCTTGTAAGAGATGTCAGTGGTGGAAAGGGCATTCTGCTTATTCAGACAGGCAGGGGCACCACTTACGTGCAAACCCTCTGTACCCCAGCAGAGGCAGTTATCTTTTGCTGGATATATGCTTTCCAGAGGTTGGGAAGGGAAACAGTACTCTTTTAAACTTCCCAGCTAAACTCTTTTGCTTGTGTCGCTCTCGTACATTCTATTAATCAGCTGCTATGGTCTACCCCAAGGACCATCAAGCTATAGAAAGAAACAAGCAACCTCCTGGACTGATGTTTCCACATGCACTTGTGAAGAGATGATGAAGGCTGACTGCAGCACAGGAAGTGAGCTAGTGTGAAAAAACCCACAAGAATAAAGGAAACACCATACCAATCAGCAGTGTTTCATCTAGTCCAGAAACTTCTTTCTTACTTTCAAAGACAGTCCTAAAAATTTCTTCAACAGACAAAGATGAATAACCTGTTGCTGTATCACTGCTCTTAATCTCTTTTTGGAATTAAAAATTCCTTGTTAGTCTATCCTTCAAGCCTCTTTCTAGGTGTTTTATCATGGTTGCTTATTTCTGAATCTCTCTCATTTCTTCTATCCACATTTATGAACATACATACAAATAGACACCCAAATGACATGATAACTTTAAAATTACTCTTACATTCCATGGCACAAACCAGACTACTTCTTCCCCAGAGCCACTTACAAGTTCTTAAATTACTGATTTACCACTTGAGGAATAACCTAAGCAAATTCTGCAGAGGAAACACTAGAGAATATCATTCCACTTAAATTCAATAGAGCCTCACCTATTGCTTAGTATCTGAAATTCGCAACATTCCTATATTCAGTTCCAGAAGTTCCCAAATATTCTAAACACCTGCTGCTATATGTCCCCTGTTGCAGCTTATACTGCATTCAAATACATAGTTCCTGACTCCAAGGTCTTACATGTTTCAAAGCCTATTCATCCTCAACGTTGCCCATTTTTGTTTTCAACTGAAGAACTTGACTGCACTCAATCACATAAAAGTAAAATAAACACAAAACACTTTTCAACAATTTGACCACATCATGCAAGAAGTAATGTGATCAAACATCACACTATAGTATGTGTGGCAATATCTGTGATGTCAGATACCCCTGGATAAGTTTAAATAATTGGTTCATAAAACTCCAAAATATCACAAGAATGCCAGTGTTTCTAGAATATATTGGGTAATGCATGCCAAGACAGCAAAATAATAAGTCTTTATGATGCAGAGAGGCAAAGCTTCAGATCAGTTCAGGTTTATACTATTTAAAATATTAAACAACCATACTTCAAAACTGCTATGACATGAAATGTTATTCTCCTTGCTTTAAAACAGGCATGGCTTCCGTCCTTGCTATACATACACATATATGCATGCACAGATATTCAAATACACAGTCAGGAAAGTGTTATGCTATGATTGCATTAAACTATTGATTTCAAACTAATCAACCAAAGATACAGAGAAGCCAGCTTACTGTTATTTATTGTTGTAACGACACGCAGTACCAGAAAGTCCTACCCAAGAATTACTTTCAAATAAAAGCAGACAAAGCTCACAGCAGAAAGAAAAATTGTCTCTGATACCTAAAACCTGCTTAGAGTTGGAGAGCCCTTCTTATGGGGTGCAACGTGACAGGGCACACAGCTGCTGCCCAAAGACCTCTGGCACTGGTCCATGCAGAACTCACAGAGAGGACTCCGCTTGCTGCACCCCACCATGCAGCCTTCACTTCATCTCTTCAGAGACTCGGCAGCAGAGTCGCGATAGGAATGTTTTTAGAAGAATGGGAAAATTAAAAACAAAACAAAACAAAACACCTCAAACAAACAAAAAAACCAGACAAAAACCCCACCAACCAAAAAAAAACCACCAATGAGAAGTGAGAGCCCAAGGGGAAGGCAGGGCCTGCAATGCCCCATTCCCCTTTTAAAACCAAACAGAGAACTTGTTGGTCATTTCTCTTAATTAAAGGGAGTGAACAAACTCAAAAATAGTCAGTAAGGCTTTAGAAAAGTAACAAATATATTTTTTAAAAGATATAAATATTTCTCTAAAATAAATAAATAAATACACAGTTGTGCCTGAATGGCTGAAACATAAAGCCTGTAATAAAAAAACACCAACCAGCATGGATTGGGGTATTTATTTATGAACAAAATGAATAATCTTGAATAAAAGGAAATGCAGTCCTGAAGGGCTTGAGTTTAGCAGCAATCCCGACTTCAAAACAGAGACTGTAAGTATGTTGTGCAGAGTCATCAGAGTGCTGGAAATTCTGTATCTGAGAGGTGCATCGCAATAGCACCTATGCCACAGGATAATTTTCACTGTGTTATTTCACAGGTTAAAAGCACATTTTTTGAAAATTGGGAGACAGCAGCAAAGTAGTCAGACAGAAAATATATTCAAGAAACTCTGAGTGGTATCATTGCATCATTCAAAGGACGTGCTTTGCTTTTTAAGGGATTCATTTCCACACATGGACCTCATTTCACCTACTTGGAGGCAGCAGCAGATATGAATGCAAAGCTAATGCAAATGCAGCTCCACTGGAGTTAGTGGAAGCACCAGATTTTCAGTCTTTCCAGCTAAGGATGGTTCCTTTCACTGCATGGTAGCAGAATAACCAAGTGAGGCCACTTGTCTGCAAGACTCAACAATACCTGCGAACACTTGATCTACGTTATCTAAATAGGTTAAGTAATAAAACACCCATACTGTACAGAGATAAAGATGAGAGAGCTCCCTTCTTTGTACTTCTAGCTTAGTTATCTCAAGTCTTACAATTGTTTTGTAACAATTTTTCTTCTGTATAGCTCCTCCGAAGAAAAGGGACAACATCCAAACACAGGATTTGATTCAGATTGCCTATCACCAACTCAAAAGTGTATTTCCACAGTAAAAAAAAATAACTGAAAAGGATTGTTCAGCGTCCAGGCTGGAAGAATGATGGTCCAAAAAGGAACACTCAGAGTTTTCCACATCTGAAAAAATAATCTGGCCAATAATAAATCTACAAATCCACTTCTGGATCTCTGGGCCTCCCACTGCTCACATTCTAGCAGTGGATACACAATAAAAATGAAAGAATTCAAACTCAAAAGTGCCTTGTTTGTAATACGAGATCTGCACCAAAGCTTCCTATGTCAAAAATTTCAAAGAACTGATTGGCAACGGGATCCAACAGTGTTTGGGTGCCAATGGGAAACCAGTAACTTGTTATCAGATGTCTGTCTTCATTGCAGGAATGGAGTATATCACGCCAGAATATCACGTGTATATGATACATGCTGTCCTTCTGGACACGTAAGGGGAAGCACAAGAAAGGAACTGGGAAGACAGAAGGACAAAAAGGTTTTATTTAAAAGGAAAGGGCTGGGGGAAACTGTTACTTCCTCTTCTGAAGTTCCAAAATCTTGAAATAACAATGTTTTCCTTCTGTCTTCTGTGTCTAAATAAAAGCAAAACTAAAGGAAATAAAAAGCCATAGAAACTTAGTCTTATTGAAAAGATGCCAATGACTTCAGCAGATCCAGGATCTGATCCCAAAGGAAGTATATTCCTCTCCAACCCCCTAAGATCAAGGCAGGCACTGGAAGGGAGGGGAAGTACAGGTTGTATTAAGAGTGAAAGCAAACAAAATTCAAGGAGCACTCCATTCAACAGCACAATAGAACACAGGTCTTGTGTATTTTTATTCCATTTATTTCCTGTAGTGGGCTCACTGTGTAAGTCACGCAGGTTTAACAAAAAGAAAACTCCAAAGACAGCTTTTCACCTCATCTGACATGCACTACAACCAAATCAATGGTATCACCTACTCTCATGATTCACACCAATGATGGCCAGTGGGCAGTCTTGCCTAAGCATCACTGCAAGAAGCATGAATGCTATCTCAGAAACAAATGCACCAAAAATACAAGCCACCAGGACACGTAATTATAAATCAGACCAGTCTGTCTAATTTGGGGAACATTACTCAACAAGAAGTGATAAACATCCAGAAGTTGGTCATTTGTCACCATCTTTGCTCACAGCATGCAATAGGTTGTCATGACAACCCTGTCAGCCTCCTTGCCGAACTGCTGAACCAGCCACATGCGTTTGGGAAGAGGAAGATTCTCTAACAGTTTCCAGAAAAACATGCTGAAATGTTTTCTTACAGACATACTTTTTTTTTTTTTACAGCCATACATGTAACCAGACACTATCTGTGCCAAAATGAATTGCTATTTTGATCAATTGTAACATAGATCATAATCAGAAGACTGACTTCTTAAAAATCCTATGCAAGCTTGGGATGAATTGCCTGCACTATTTTTTTTTTTTCATGTGATGTGATCTTTGTCCTGGTGTATAAATCATAAGTTACTACAAGCATAAGAGGCATTCAAGCAGAGATGACTAATCTTAAGGAAGAGAGAGGAAAACAGATTTGTAAACCTTCAGGGGAAAAAAATCACTAAACCCACTTGTTTTGCTGTCCTGGCTTTTTCTCCCTTTCAATGATCGAAGCCCAAGCTGTATAAGGACCAAAGTACTAGTACAATAACCAAAGGCAAGTGACTTCAGTAGAGGGGTTCTGAAGAACTGCTGATGACAGCCCTGGATGAGGGCTGAGGATGATACTAGCTGTCCTGTTTAATTCTGAGAATTTTGGGGCTCTGCAAGTTGTTTGCTCAGGGGCAATGCAGCCTGAGGTCTAAAGCTGAAGCTGTGAGAAACCAGCAGCAGCAGTAGGAAAAAGTACTGCTGTAAGACTATGAGGAAAGGTCCATATGTTCCTTCTTGAAAAATGGATAAGAAATTGGTAAACACATGAGGACTAGCCTGTTCACCAACCAAAAACACCTATCCACAAAATAAGTGGAGTGTGGCAAAGTAATGAAGGAAGATTTGGAGGTGACCTGAACTACTGTCTCAAGGGAGCTGTTGTGGTAGCAGATGTGGACCAGGAAGAAGTCAGGCTCTGGGAAGATCTGTCCCATCTGGAGAAGGGTGGCTGCTCAGCCAGCTGGAGCAGTGGTGCCAACAGGAAATGATGGACATAAAGGAAGGATCACCTCAGCTTGAGCAAAAAGCCAATTAATTGCTACCTGAAAGTGCTGTACTGGAGTCACACCCTACAGCTCTTCCACAAAATTTACTGTGCGACGAGATCTCCATCTTGTGATTAGGGGGCTGGTGGGCATTAGAGGAGTTGGGCAACTAAGAGGTTGTACTGGGTCTGGCTGGAATTAAGGTGTTTTTTTTTTTCATAGGAGCCTATAAGGTACTGTGCATTACATTTGTGACCAAAACAAGTGCTGAAAACACACCAGTGGTTTAGTTATTGCTAAGCAGTGCTTGCACAGAGCTGAAACCGTCTGTTTTTCTGCCCTCAGACAGAGACTGGCTGGGCACTGGTCAGCTGGTGCTAGTGCTTGTGGCCGTTTTTATACATGAATATTTTTTTTCCTTCATTTATTAATCTTCTTTATCTTGACTCATGACTTTTTCTCAGTTTTGCTCTTCCAGCTCTGCCCACCATTCTACTGGTGGGAGAAGCGAGACACCACAGAGGCATTCAAAGCATACCGGCCAACCCAAAGTCCCGGAAGAAATAAGCAGGTACCTTCTGGGGTGGAATGAAAAAGTAGTCCCAAACAAGCGAAGGCAGCATACAAATGAATGCCCTTTTCAACAACTTTGTGCTTAAATGAGATACTATCTGAACAAAATGGACCAATACCTTGGAAGATTTCTACCAAGTAATGTCCAAAGAAGTCAGAATAATCTGCTACTGTTCTAGCACATGATCTACTCTTGCTTATAAATACATTTTGTACACCACAGAATCACAGAACGGCTGCAGTTGGAAGGGACCTCTGGAGATGATATAGTCCAATCTCCCTGCTAAAGCAGATTCACCTAGAGTAAGTTATGCAGGGTTGCATCCAGGTGGGCTTTGAGTTTCTCCACAGAAGAAGACTACACAACCTCTGTGGGCAGCCTGCTCCAGTGCTCGGTCACCCTCAAAGTAAAGCATACAACCAGTATCAGTGGTTTCCTAGCTTATTTGAAATGCTAGTTCTCTATTCCTTCCACTAGATGGCAAAAGCTTTTACTTAAAGGATAGTTCAACACATAGCAGACTGTACCTCTAATTTGGCCTAAATTCACTGTGATCATGCTTTGTGTGGTTGTGCCCTGAAGGACCTCCTCACCACGGAGGACTCTGAGCAATACAAAATTCATCAAGAGCAGTATCTTCATCATCATTAGCAAATCACTAAAAATGGTACTGCAAGTTAGCTGTCAGGGTTAAACCAGTCCAGCAGCAATCCGCATCTGCTTTTCTGATTTTTTTTTTTTTTTTTTTTTTTTTTTTTCCCCCCAGAGTAACTCTTCTGCCCATAGCTTTCCCCACAGAAAGCAGAACCACAGCATATGATCTTGTGTTCTGGGTTCACACTATATTTAACCTTACAAGGTTTTACCTTAGAAGCAGGGTTTTGTTTGGTCTAAAGAGGAAAGGGCACTGCTAGGCTCCCACAGCGAAGCCTGCACAGGCACTGTCACACTGGCAGACACGCTGTGCAGCAATGTGCATATGCATGGGATCCAGCCTTCACTACCCTCATGAAATGCATCTGTCTCAACAACAGCAGCCAGCTGTTTGGTAGAAAAACAGGGAAAACTGCTTTGGTAGCAGCTCTGAATTTACCTACTTCCCTCCTAAAATAAAGAGTGATTCTCGTGCCCCCTCAAAGTGAATCAGTATGTTAGTATCAAACCATCCACAGCAAAGACCATTAATTTTGGGCCACGAGCAAATATAATCTGGAACAATCACACAAAACAGAGATTCAGTCTATAAATACTGACAGAAAAAGCACTTAAACACAGATGTCCTTCTGACTTCAAGACACAAGATATCTGCAGAGCAGAAGATGCTGTGCCAACATCTGGCATAAGGCAGCATGGCCACCTCAACAGCTTCAACTCCCCACAAAGGAAGTCCTGCACCATACTGCTTTACTTACACCTAACACTCCTGTTATACAAGCTTCAAACATTACAGTTCAGCACGTCCCAACCTGTAAGTCTCTCTTTTACTGGGACCAGCTGTAGACACAATTGGTTTCCATGTCCCTTACACCTTCTGCTAGTAGCTAGTGCTACTTACCTTGACACAGGCCATGAAAGACAGACAGACAGATCTTAGCCCCTTAATTAACTGTGATACACTTGCCATCAAGTCCTGGTACTAAAGAATGGCAACACGCTTGGACTCCTTGGATACCCTTTCAATCACATTCATTTCAACTGAGGAATAGCTCTCTATCCTCTCTATTCTATTTCTATTGTAGTCTCAACAGTTTATATTTGGTGATATTAGTCAATGCCTCTTTAATATGAATGGTACGAGTTTTAAAACAGTACAGAAGAAGGAATCTGACTAGCAGTCACCATTTTCTTCTTCCCTTTAGAAAAAGGAACTGCAGAAAAAGATTTGCATTACAAGTAAGACACTAGGCAAATGGCAATTTTCTTCATCCAAAATATGAAGTCTACTGATTTCAGGAGAGAACAATGTAGAGAAAGGAAGAACTGTACTTCCCTGGAGAATACCCTGTATAAATACATTGATATGGTCTGAAATTTAAGAGACATGCTCATTAGGCTTTTGTGCATACATCATCATCATCATGGCTGGGCTTCGTGAACGAAGATTTGAGAAGGGCTCTACCCACGTTTGCTACAAGCGCGCTGGTGGCTAAAAAGGCCAGTGTGTGATAGCAAGTCCGGTCACAAAAGGCACAGTGGAAAGTCTCCACAGGCTGTATTGGCAAGGCACGGTTCTTTCTGTGCTGTCTTTTTTCTTCCAGACTGATCCTGCGTGTGCTCTCAAAGGAAGCAGCAGCGTTATAGATGGTGTGCCTCCATGCCTCCCGATTGGAGGCCAGAGCGGACCATTGATGGTGGTCAATATGGCCAAGGCTGAGGTGTTGTTTGAGGGAGTCCTTGTATCTCTTCTTCGGGGCTCCTCTCTTGCGGCAGCCGGTGGCAAGCTCACCATAGAGCACAATCTTAGGGAGGCGGTGATCCTCCATCCTGGAGACGTGCCCTGCCCAGCGCAGCTGCGTTCTCAGCAGCATGGCCTCAATGCTGGTGACCTCTGCCTGCTCCAGAACAGACACATTAGTCACGTAGTCTGTCCAGTGGATGTTTAGTATTGTCCGGAGGCAGCGCTGATGGAAGCGCTCGAGGAGTCGCAGGTGGTGACGATAGATAACCCAGGATTCAGAGCCATAAAGAAGAGTGGACAGTACAATGGCTTTGTAGACCTTGATCTTTGTACTTTTCTTCAGGTGTTTATTGCGCCAGACTCTTCTATGGAGTTTTCCAAAAGCTCTGTATGCCTTTGCTAACCTGTTATCTATCTCTTTGTCAATTTTACCATNTTCAACTGGCTAATTAAAAGCCAGTGAAGTTGCCCAGTGGCAGAGACATACAATTCAAATGGTGGCTTGACTAAAGCTGCTTTTGACAGCTTCATTTAGGGCACTGTGCAAATGTATGAGGAAAACCTTTTCTGAATTTAATGATTCAATGAAAATGGAACATAAAATTGAATTACAACAGAGTTACTATCTAAAATTAAATGGATTACTTCACAAAAAAGCAAACTGTGCAAGAACAGTAATTTCCCCTCTCATATGCCAGCTCTGCTCATCCCTCAGTCCATGAGAATGCATGGCTCCACACACAGTGCAGCAGATGCTCCAGGATACCATGAAAATGACTACTTAATCTTCACACTAACCTTGTGAGGCAGGAGAGTGCAAGCCCTATTTTAAACCAAGTCAGGCAGAGGTAGGAGGAGAAGTCTGAGATGCATTAAATAAGTCTCCTGGAGCCATGCCCAGACGCTGCGTACTCCCTAGGATCCGTGCAGGCTCCCTGCTCCAGACACTGATCACAGGATGGTACACAGAGCTCAGCCACTGTCCTTTGGTGTATTTACATGTCAGAGTCCACTTCCATCCTGCACGATGGACTGCTCTTTCTAAAGGTGGGAAAAATCTAACTCCTATCTCATCCCACTCAACTTAGTTTAGCAGTATTAGTAAAAACCCCAGAATGTTACTTTTAACATTTAACAATCTATACAACAGATTATTAACTTTAAAGCTGTAGTCAAATGTGCCTTAGAGAGCAAACTGAAGGCTCCTGTTTTAATCCAACATAGAAGCCAAATTAATTTCATGTTGCTGCAGTACTGAAGAGAAGGGAGAAGTTATTATGATGAAAATCCATGCTTGGTGTTAGAGACACATAAGCATGGAACACTGCACAAACCTAGGAAGAAATGCACTGTCCCTCATGGCCTCCAGCCTGCCTGCACAGAGAGGTGCTAAGGGAGAGACTGCACCCTGCACTGAGGCCTCGTAAGATGCGAACTCCTCACCTCCCCCTCCATCTCACAGCCTTCAAACTTTTGAGACTTTTTATAAAAAAGACTCCAATTACCAAACCACTTTAACCTTTTCAGAAGTAATTTTGCTTCAGCTGAAGCCAGCCTTCTCCTGCGCACTGGGTAGAGCCAGACATGAATCACAAGGCACAGCATCTGCAGAGGGAAGGCTCTGTGAGCAGGGGCGTCTGACAGCGAGTGCAGGCACCGGGGAGCTGCTGTGTCCCACCCCGTGGGAGAGGGAACCATGCTGAGAGCACACACGGGGCTCTCACAGCCCTGCAGTTCATTCCAGGATGTCATATCATTATATCGGTACAGATTTTCTATTAAATCTTTATTCATACTCTCCACATACCTTTTGATATTAAGAAACTCAAAGGTGTTAATCCTCTTTGAAAGCACCCATCTAGCATTAGAAATATCATTATTTTCATTCTCATATCTGCTTCATGGCACTCCAGCACTAAAATTTTGCATTTATTTTTCATAGAGATGGATTTATATACATAATACAAGTTAGATTCAGAAATCTACATTTAAGGAGATACAAATGGTTCCTTTGATATAACCACTACCAAGAATTAGAAGAAAATTCAGAAAAAACAACTGTAGCACCAATCGTTCTGGTAAGTCTAAGTTAGAAAACAGTAGCCAGAAACAAACCTAACACACACCAACTGGAGTCCTATGCCAGACAGCATTTGTGAAAGAGAAACATGGAGAAATTAATTTTACAGTTCTGCAGAACCACAACACAATTTCACTCGCAGTTAGCACCACCTTCAATTCAAAGTCTACTAGCAAAATAATTTGAAAATGAGGATAAACTCTCCTTAAAGCTGCATATGCTGAGAATAAAACAATTTGAAAAGTCTTCTTTATTGTGAAACCTGAGCTAGAATCTTCCTGAAAAAAAGCCCACCTGCTTGCTAAGAATATAAATAGGCCAAAGCAAAGTAAAACAACAGACAAAATCTCCCATGTATGATAAACCACAAGGCACGGAGTTCTAGTAGCACTATGAAAAGGACACAGCTGATTGTCATCACAAATTGTCACAAACAGTAAAACAAGAGATGCACAAGCAACAACATGGTCCTTCCCCCAGCTGAAAACAATAGCTAATCTTTGGGGAAAACCTTACAATTTGTGGACATGCCAGAGGGCTATAGGTGGTCTTGGAAAACCAGTTACATAGGATGAAAAGAGTGCCCTTTATGTTTTTCCATTTACTTTTGTTGTAGTACAAAGAGTAGACTACATATAGATACTACAGGATTAGAATACACACAATTTCAAGAGCTGTTTTTCAACGCACAACCTTCAATTTTCAGTTTCCTTCAACTTACAAAGATGTCCATCTCCTGTTTTTTATCAATTTCTTAGAAGTTCCTTTACTGTTAGTCTTTTGATCTGCTACTTAAAATCCTCATATAAAATGGCAAGCAATTAATTTCCTTTTGCCACTCTGGAAGAATCAAGATCACCAGGTTTTTTGAAGATAACACTTTAGTATTCACTAGCAGTTGAAAGTTACATTTTAGGAACTAAGATTGAGACAAAAATCTTTATGCCTACTGTTTTTATGTAGAATTGAACTATCATGGGACTAGTGCATGCACATCCATGTGCCCTACTATAAAAACAGAGGTAGCAGAATTAGAAAAGACAAAGATGGATAAAAATGCTTCTGCAGGAAGCGACACTGAGTATAGCAGGACTCTCAAACTTGGAAAATAAATGGCGGGGAGGAGGGAAGGATGTCACAAAAGTCTGTAAAATCATGAATGATGGGAAGAAGGCAAGGATGGAAAGGAAATTATCATTCACTGTTATTTACTGCTTCCTAAAACAGAAAAGCAATAGGAATCTAATGAAATTATTGGAGAGCAATTTTATAACAAAAGGAAATACTTTTTCATATAACACATAATTAAATTATGGAGTTCGTAGTCACAGGATGTTGTGGATACCAGAAATACAAATGAGACAAAAAAATTATTAAACAAATTCATTTTAGAAAAATCTATCAAGGGCAATTAAAGAAAACAACATGAATGACATACCAAGCCTGAAAGTCCTAAAGCTGACAACTGCTGAAAGATACAATAGGGGAAAAACCACTTTATGACAGCCCTGGTTTTTGTTCTTTGTTTTGTTTTTTGTTGTGAGAGGCAACCCATAAAGAGTTACATGAGCCTCAGATCTGCTGAATATGGCCACGTGGTGATGTACAACATGGAACTGGAACCTCTGTAACTCCTGTAAAAGCTCTGGATTCCAGTTAGTGTATTAGTATGCATTGCAAATACTGGGATTAACAGCATTACTGAAAGATTTTGATAAAAGTTACCTCAGCATTTATACTGGGTCAGATTAAAAAGCCACATCTGATATGAGAACTCTCAAATCAATCTATCCAAGCTTCCTCTAAGGGATTTATATATATATTTCTAGAAGGAAAACACACAATATATTTGTCCTCATAAATACAAAGATACAGAGTTTCCTACCCTGAGATACAGAATAACCTCACATGACAACAGCAACACAGGAGTTATGGGACTGAATATTATTACCTTGAAACATTTTTCACCTTCAATTTTATATTAAAATGTATCCAAAAGGAAGATTTTACTACTTTTATACCAAATTGCACAGAGCCGTTTAACAGCTATAAATTTATTTCTAGACAAATAAAACAGTCGGTCTTAAATACCCTTATGAATAAGGAAAGGGGAACATATTCAAACTACTGCAAAGAGCAGTAACTAACAGCAGATCTCCTCTAGTGATTACTGCAGAGACAACTGCTGTGGAGAATTAATTAACACTGCTTAGATTACAAGCTTTTACGCATGACAATTATTACAGTTCAAAAAAGCTCTTGTGTCAGTAAATGTTTACAGTCTTGCTTTCCATATACTATTTGCATTTCAGAAATAGCAGAGATGACAGCAACATGCTGTATGTGAGATGCTACTCAGAAATTCAGCTTATGCACTGATCACAAATTCTCAGTTAATCCTGTCACTTTCTGGAAACAGAATCAGGCCAGATAAGACTGTGGCCAGCAAAACATACAATCCTGACACAGCATCTGTAAAATGATAATCCAAAAGAAAAGTACCCAAGTCAAAATAACCTGATCTGATGGCCTTTACACTGACCCTTTTGCAGTAATGCTACCAGGAGAAAACAAAGAGAGTTTTCTCTCTCTTCTAAACTTTGACCACCACCTTACCCATCAGCAAGTCATAAAATCCCAAAGCACATCCCAGCAATAGATCTTTAGCATATTACCACATGAGGTAGTTAATTTCTTCATCATTGCAGAATTAAAACTGCAAGGCTTATTCCTTTCAAAACGTTTACTTTAAAAACATGAAAGAAATCAAATACGACTTGTGAATTTACACTTTTTTCAGCATTTTTGACAGAAATGTTTACACTTTTATGTCCTGTGATATCTGGTACTTTTTAAAATCACAACTCCTGGAATCATGAGAAAATTGCAGCTTGTCCATTAAAAAATCAAGCAAACAAACAAACCCAACCAACCAACAAAACCCCACAAAAAACCCCAAACCAAACCAAACAAAAATGTGGCAAAACCAGTTAGAATGAAAGCTTAATCCTAAAAGATGAACAATGATCTAAAATTCACTCTTGCTGTTGAATACATAATTATTTTAGACTCCCATTTGGGGGCAAGGTGTATTTGTTTCAAGAAAAATTTATAACTCTGCTTTCATTTAATTTTTAATTGGTTTATTGGTTTAAACGGAACCAATTATTCATCTCTACTATGGCCCTTATAAATGCATGATACCTTTAAACATTCCCATGTAATTACAATGAGGATGGAAAATCAAATCTGTTAATAAAGCAGCAACATCTGAAAATTCCCTTCCCTCCCATCTACTTCCAGTGTTCTACCTGTCCCTTTGCCCTGTCTGCAGATGGGATGGTTTGCTGATGAAAACAAGTGACATCTACTGTGAAAATGCTTGATATATTCCCTCACCCACCATAAAGCTTGTCTTGTACACTTGAATGCCTAAAATACAACCAGTAATTACTATTTCAAGTGTGGTCTGCAGGGAAGTAAACTTTGAAATCAGCAGATTTTTGGCTGTCCTTTAAATACTGTCAAATAGTTACTGCACTGATGTTGGCAAAATTCAGAAGCAATAAACCCAAAATGTTGGTGGAACATGTAGAGAGCATCTCTACCTACTTCTGACAGAGAGACAATCCACCCCCTCTGCATCATTCCTGGAAAACAACGAAGAAGAGTCACTACTCAACTGGTTTTATGTTGGACTGCTGAAGCTTGTCCCAGACTAACAACAGTCTCTCTCAAGTCAGACACACCTATCCACCCCAGAAAAGCAGTTTCCCCTGGGAAGTGTTGAATGCACTAGAGAGTGCACCACTATTTTCCAGACCAGCTGCTTGAAACTACAAACAAAGCGGATGCGCACAGAAGCCACTGGGAGAAACACAGAACTGGGTGTTGTGGTTTAACCCCAGTCAGCAACCAAGCACGTCACAGTTTCTGTGTCACCCTACACCCAAGACAGCTTCTTTTAAGAAGTTGCATTTTCCCAGTGAAGTAACTGTAGGATTAGAAAATCTTATGAAAGAGGACTTTCCCCATAAAGAAGTACACTGGGTATATTTGAAGTACAAAAATCTGGAGCATAGTTATGAAAGAGAGAATTCACCTATGACATGAAATCAAGAAAAATATAGAACATCAATCTTTTATTAATGAACATATATTAATTTTGATGTTGTTGGTGAACTCTATGGATCACAAGTCTAAAACACCACTTGTTAATTCACTACTGAAACAAAAAGCATTCAAAAAGATATCTTTACAGTAATAACTACACACTGTGCATACTGACGCTGTCAGATACCAGCTGATCTTCCCCTGAGAATTTTTATTAACAGATAAAACAATTGCAATCAATATCCAGAGCTAAGTGACATTGTCAATCAGTGCTATGAAAAAGTAAAATAGAAGTGCTACTTACATTTACCAGATGTTCCCATATAGTTCAACATGGATTGATCTGCTACCAGCATCCTTTAAGTTTGCTATATACATGTCCCAATAGCTTCATATTCTCCTTCTGTGTTGCATCTCCAACTCAAATATGGGAAAATACACTGCTATACTTAAACAGACACTTACTTAATTAGTCTAACCAGGAATGGTACTTCAGATGGAAGGAAAGAAAAGCCCCCCCTATTCAACTGTCAGTAGATGTAATAGAGGAAACACCACATGTTGACCATATAAATGACTGCGTTCTGTAATAAGCCAGGAAAAAATGAGAGAGATGGCTATACAGGAATTACAGCAGCATGTGCATACAGTGCATTCTCTACTGAATTGATTCCAGCCTGCAAGACATTGATGTATTTTCTGACTGACTCTGCTCAGGAGACACGCTTTTGAAACAGTACTTTCAGCCTACAAGCCTTTAGATATCAATCACATCAAGATTTAATCAGTTCAACTTCAGACCAGAATAGCCCCTCATCCTGCAAATCAACCCCTGGAAATAGATTTATATTGGTTTTTTCTCTTCAGTTGCCTCTATAAATGTGGAAAGCAAAAGCTTAGAAAAATGTAAAGCAAAGATCCACTCTTTGAAAATAAAATTCTTCTTAAGACTGAGAACTTCTGACTCCCCGAAGGTGCATTGCAGGAATGGTAGAAATTGATTTAGTGAAAGGCTTCTATTAGTTGTTCTCATTGCAAAGTCCCTCCCCTTGCTATAATCAATAATTTAAGTAAAGCCAAGAATCATGTCAGCCAAAATGACCAGAGTAACTTGACTGTCTCTTTGTTGCAGAATAGAAGTAAAATTAAATTAAAGTCTGAATCAGAATGTATTCTAATTTAAAAAATTAATTTGGCCAGTTTGAATTGTGCTTTTTGGCTTTCATTTTGAGCTGGGGAGGAGAGATGGGCTCCTTTGTTCATTACTGAAAACTTCTCAGGTTCAGAGAAGTGTCCAAAATTTGCTCTCAAAAAGTAAAAGAAGCCACAACCTTAAAGAATCTTATCAGTTACATGCAAACAAGAAATGTGCTCTACAGAGTTACAGCTCTTACTTGTGTAATATGACAGTGCTATTCCTGTCTCTCAGTGCCCTGCAATGATCTCTGAGTTAGTAACTGATGCAGTGTTTGATATACAAATTGAGCCCTGCAGAATCCCAATTCAAAAGCAATTAAAACCAAAATAACAGGAAAAATGCATTTAGTTAAATTCTGTCACTGTTTAGGACAAAACAGTTTCATTAAGAAACAGTTTCATGAATAGTTTTGAGAAAGATTACTTCAAGGCTTTTGTTTGAAAATCATACTAGGCAAAAAATTAGTCCAGTGTATCAAATGATGTACATATAAAATAATCAATGTAACAAATAACAGCTAAAAACAATCCCTGCAACATACCACCATATAACAATGGATTAAAATGCCCCAGAGACACTATGTAGCAAAAATATATGTTACAGATTTGAGGCTGTGCCCCCCTCTCTCCCCAAGAATTCCTCATCACTTGTCATGGAGAAATGTGCCGTGCAAACTGAAGGACACACACTGCTAGGCTTTAAAACTCCAGATCTCAGACACTACAAGAAACCAACTTAATATCACTATCTTGAGCTCTGCTGCATCCAGATATTGGACATTTATGACCTAATGCTGAGTACCCAGCAGCTCCATACATCTCAAAATGAAGCAATTGAGTCTTAATGGCAAATGTATGTGCTTCCATGGGATTGCTTAAAAAAAGGCTTCATGTCCCTTAAGGCAGGGGCCATACATCCTCTTTCAAGCAAGGACTGAGTTAAGAGCAAGGTCTCTGCGGCACGCCAAGTCCTATCACACAAGACCCTTCCTGGCTCATGGAGATGCTCGATACTGCTCTGAATGTACCCATCTTCTCTTGATGCAGAAGCAATGAACCCAAGGCTGCCTGCAACATCACCTCTTCCACATTCTGGTATAGGTTTCTCTGTATTCAATACCATAGTTTGTAATGGCACAGTTGTGACTCAAGGGACCCACTACCCAAATTCAGGCAATCCCATGTCATTAATTAAAGCTGATGTCAATTTCAATCAGCTAAAGTTGACTTGTGTGAATATTCAGCACATGAGGAACAAGTGCACTGAGTGACTGGGGTCTAAAGGAGCCAATAACTCCGAGAGATTAAAAGAAATACCTGCAGGTGCAAACATACCTGGGCAGGAACTTGAGGAGAAATTAGGTCTGTGTCCCTCACTACACAAACACCTCCTTCCACTAGGGCCTGAACTAGGATCTGACTTTCTCTTAGTAGTACTTCAGTACTAAATAACTTTCACCCAGAGCTCCCCTGTTTTTGTCTGCTTTAAGTTTTCAGAACTTATGTGAAATAACATCCCACCCTCAAGCACAAGAAAAATCCCCAATACTCACTTCTGTTGCCTTACTGTCAGTCCATCTTACTTACTGTCGTTGTCTTTGTGCTAGTTGTGCTTGCCTAAGCTACTGACTACAAACATCCCTGCTTGTGTCCAGCTTCCCCTCAGTTTGTGCCAAGTTCTCATTTATCTCCACAGCTGAAGCTATTCTTCTTTTGCTTCTCCTTCCAATGGGTCCCTCCTCTCAACAAGTCTCCAGGTCACGCTCCCATCGTTCAACTCATCCTCTCACCCCACAACTCTCTCGTTCCCACAAGTTTTCTCCTCTGCTGAGGGCAGCAGGGAGACCATCTCACCACTGTTGTTGGGCCTGACTGGTATCACTGCAGGTGTTCAGAGGAACAACTGCACAGCCCAGGCTTTGTGTTTCCACTCTGCAGAGGGCAAAGGGGCAGGAATCACTTCTGAGCAGCGAACTGCCCAAACTGTACCAGCCACCCCCAGCTTGTACACCCAGATGAATCACTGCTACTCCAGCAATTGCAAAATCCTCCAAAAGCTCAGGGGCCACTGTAAAAACTAGAGATTCATTCTGCTGAGTGGCAATACCATTCCTCTACCGCAGCTGAGATACAGGAGCCCAGAAGATGAAAAACAAGCACCCAAACAGGCTGCAAAGAGCTTGAGAGCACACAGAACCCACCCAGAAAAATGTACCCTCATTCTCAGCTTGCCTTAACAAACAGGGGCCTGCACATAAAGAGTCTTTCAAAGGTAACACTGTTTTTTCCTTCCCCAGAGATTTCTATACCCATTTCAAAGCATCAATCAGGTGGATTGAAGTTTGGCCTGAGTTCTATGCAGCATTCAGAAGTGCTGAAGCAGAGGTTTACTGGATCAATTTTGGTCATATTTTTTTATTACTTGAACAGCTTTATGAACTGGGATCTTTTTCTTTTTTTCTCTTTTTTTNAACAGCTTATGGTATCTTTTCTTCCAGGCAATTTCCTCCTTGCCATCCCTCTTAAATTAGGATCCTGACTTTTCCCCATTACCTTCTGGTTTTCTTCCTAGGATTTGTTTTCCCTTCCTCTTTGCTTGGTCCTGTGTCTGACAATCCTAGGCATAGAAGAGTTTTTGCAGCAAGGTGTATTCAACCTCAGAGAGGATCTGCAGGATCCAGAATCACATGTGTACATCACTGAACTACAAAAGCTTGAAAAGTTTCCAAATATAGTTTGTCAAGTTGAGCATCTGACATGATTAAGCTACTCACCACTTCCGAAACTTGAGTTTGCCCTAGAGATGCTCAGAAGAGTTTTCCACTTTGCTACAGCACACAAAAATCACGTCCCAGTATCTCTTAACACTACCTGAACTGCACTATGGTGTTGGGGGAAAGTTGCAGTGCTCTGAACACCCTGTGAACTACTCTACAGCTTCTACTCAGGCAATAGTATGATGCTGGCATTCACTTCCCTGTGTAGTTCTGCCACCACCTCTATTCCCCATTGCTGCCTTTCACTTTCCCCCACCAGTATTTCACATGTTCCAGGAGCTCTGTCAGTCAGGACAGGGCCATATTTGACACTACTTGTAGCCAAAGCACTGAGGTAGCCACAAAAATGTTTTAGTAGTCAAAGCACAGCCACCACAAGGCAACTGTCTTCGAACTCTGTCTCTCCCAGCCCCAGAGCACTCGGGGAGAAATGTAAAGCTAGGAGAGAGAGCTGTGTTTACAAAGAGTATGACAAATCATCCTAGACCCTTTAGGCACAATATAGCAAAGATTAAACAAGGAGTTATTTTTAAAACAAAGGCAGACACAAACCCCAAGCAAACTTAGTTTCTGCACTGCAGGGCAGATGTTTCAGACTCTATCCAGCTGGTTAATTAATCTGTGAGTGTTACTTAATGTGCATTCTGCTCAGCCTGTGGTTCCCTCTCCAGAATGCAAGTCCTAGTTCTTGCCTCCTGTCTGTTACCTGTCTTGGACATCACCAGGCACCAAGGGACACCAGGTGGGCAGTTAAAAAGTTTCCTCTTGGGAGGAAAACAAATGGCTCTGGTGAACTGAGGAATTGTTCTTTATCTTTTTGTTAAACGGTTAAGTATGAAACTGCAACTGTGACCCTACAGCGCATTCTGGAAAGCCTCTTCTATAGTCCCAAATTCTGGTAATTGCAAAAAGAGTTTGGGAGAGGATGCTAATCAATAGTGTACAAAATATCTATACTTCTATTCCTGAATTTAAGCACATTAATTCACTTCTACATACTTATTTTTATTAACTATCCCAATTCAAAAGATGTTGATCCCCACTCCTTAATGTGAAATCCTGGGATTTCAAGTCAGAATACTTATCCAAGCATCCAAGGCACGAATTTAGACAGATCTGTTGAGAATCTCAGAATTACATCAACCTGACTGCTCAAACACAGCAAGCAGCCTCCCCATGCAACTGATAATGGCAGAGTGTACTCAAGAGAATCACCTTTCCAGTTCAATTTGCTAGCAAGTTCAATTTATTTTATGGGCTTCTACAAGTAGACTCTGATAATGTGAACACTGGGTAACCATGCTGCCTTTTAGGTTTCATTTCTTTTTAACTGACCAAAATCCTCTTATAGGATTAGATAAGCGAGAGACAAACCTGTTGTTAGTTATTCCACATACAGAATGTTACCTACAGGAACACTGGGGATATACAGCAAGTTTTCCTAGCAGTCAGCAAATGGTCAAGTCTAAAACATGCAATGTTCTTCAGATATGGTTATCAGTGACATGAAGGACTAAAAAAAAATAACAGCTCAATATTAAAAGCTGCCAGGCCTCTAGGATGCCTACTAGGTGTGAAGTAGAGCCTTTTATTCACAAAAATCTGAAAGTTGGGTGCTTACCTACAACCCTAAAATTGTATAGGTGATATGTTTTTTCTGTAATATTACAGGACTTGTGTTAATCCACAGTGTAACTGAATGTATTTCTGCTACCATAAATCTTTTTCCCCATAGAAAACATGTTCTGTAGCAAATAGTATACTTGTTGTCTATATCAGATAGGTTCTGCAAGGGAAGAATAGTGCTTTTAAGAGGACATCCATTTTAATTTCATCAAAGATGCTGGTTAAAATCAGAGGCAGAACTGACCATTGGCATATTCTGACCATTCTGACTAGTTCATGATTTGCTGTAATTTTTATTGTATTAGAGGGCTGTTCTACCCAGACATACTGTTATTTCAGAATACCGGGCTCTATTTACATGAGTAACACTCCTGATCCCCAAGGGCCAGTCTCATGGCTGTCATTTCTGCACTGGATTGAACTTATTTATTTGTAACCAGCTATTAAGCTGTTCTGCTGGATTTGCTCAGAGACCAGCAGCAGACAGGCATTTGGTATACAGCAGTTGCATACCCCCGAAAAAGAGGACACTTCTGTTTTTGAAACCCCTTTGATTTCCGCCAGGGAGAAGCAAGGCATTTTGTGAGCCTAAGGCTGAGAGGCTGGGGAGCCAGGAGGCTGCTGCCCCTGCACAGTCTGCCACAGATCTGAAGTGAGTAAGGAAGCTGTAAGATCCCCAGCTCTGAGCTACAAGCTCAACAAAGGGGTTCTACTTTAAAAAAATACACAAGGCACCAAAAATATCTGCCCTCCAGACATTTAAAAAGGGCCTTCAGTTCTTTCAATACGTTGAGAGAGAGTGCAAGGGACAAGATGCTATACATGTTTTCTCAGGAGGTAAAAACGCACACTTTTAGTGGCAAACTAGAAAATAAGGGAACATGGCATAAGTTTAAAGGGCAACATTCAACCAAAAAAAAGCATTCCACAAAGCACTGACTAAGCACATGCTAACCCCTACAATTTAGCAAAATCCAACCCATCTGGCTCAAAGTTACACAAAATATCAAGAAAGGAGATTAAAAGAAGTAGTAAAGAAAGGAGAAAAAGAGACAATTATAGCTACCACCTGAAGTCCCACACAATTCCAGCTTCCACATAGCCAAATGGTAGAGTCCAACCACATGGAGACTAAATCTTTGGTTTTATCTTCTCTGGCCCTCTGGGGCCATCCCTTCACGCAGGACCTCAGGCCCAATGGCCACTCTGGGGCTCTGGGTGGGGTGAGGGGCAGTGCCACCCATTCTGGGGCTGGGTTAGGGGGTGTGGTGTGGGCCGGGCTCCCACTGTCCAGTGACTGACAGCTGCTCCAGGATGGCCCAAGGAGGTTCCAAGGGGCTGGGGTATGGAACAGGGCATCACCTCACCTTTGTGAAATTTGGCCTGTCCCTTTCCGCCCCACCACAGCTGGTTTATAATTAATATAATAATCCAGTGTCTCACAGAGGGTGACTGCTAGAGCAAAAAAACCCTGTGGCTCTCTAGCACCATGTCCAACATCTCAGAGACCTTTTTAACTATGGGGCTATTCCCTGCCCTGAAAGGAGGAGGGTTTGTTCAAATTAATATAAAACAGGAAACAAAAGCAAATTTCAGTTTTCTTCTTGGTTTTGAGGCAAAGAGAATTCCTTTTATTTCCTAAAGAATTCTCATTTCTAATTCATTAGGGATTATTACGCAGCGCTGCACTTTACTATGGAGGAATTATTTTCCATTCAAATTGTTTTTCAGGTGATACAAAGACTAAGAAATGTGTCTGCCTTCTACTGATGCTTGTAAGCCACAAAGAGAAAACAGCTCTAGCACCACCTCATCCTCCCCTAGGTTTGGACTCCAGGACATGCGCTTTGCTGCTGCTTGCACCAGAGATTCATACAATATTGGTCAAATTGATGAATACATGGGGAGAGAGAGAGAAAGAATAGATAGATGGTGTAATAACACAATATGTGTTTCCTTTGAAAACTAGACTAAGGAAATTTCCTTGAAAGATGAGGAAGAAGCATTCCCCGTGATTTAAAACCAGTTCTGGTCCATTTGCAGTTTCAGAACACCTGGAGCTGGAGTCTGGTTATTCACAGGACACTCCAAATGACAGCAGATTCAGATGGATAGATACAGTAGGTCCCAGAGGAGATGCAGTGCGTGAGGCCAAGGGAGGCAAGCCTGCTTGTTCGGGAAGGACTGTCTGCAGTGCTGGGTGTCAATCCGCTCTGGTGGCAAGCACCTGCCTGTCTCTAGAACAGCTCCTGAAAACCCATTAGGGCTTGGCACACGCTAAGCATCTCTACGACATCACATTGCTTTGCTGACTACACATCTTTTCTGCTTCTCAAAGCACCCCAGACTCTTTTTTTGAAGTACTGAATCTCAGAAGGTTAGATAGCTGAAAGTGCTCATAAAATTTTCTGAAAGTTAAAGTCAGTGCAGCTAATTTCCTTGAGAAGAAAGGAAGAGTTTCCTCAAAAGACAATTCTTCTACTGTGCTTGTGGTGTTCAATGCCCCCAATTCTTAATGGACTCCATCATATCTGTTTAGTAACATTAACATTTGTTTAAATAATTCAGTTGTTTTGCTTCTTTAAATTGTCTTATTTTTGTCTCCTCACTGAGGGACAGGGTCAAGGCTCTTAAAAAAAACTTTTTATTAAACCATATGTAAAAGTATCCCACTCTAAGGAGAGTTCACGAGGATCCTCAGTGCAATCAATTAAGAGTAAATTTTTCAGGGTTTTTGAATTACCTAGCTCCAAAAGAAAATGTGCAAAAACAAAACAAAAACACCTCATAAAACAACATTCAGTTTTCCAAAATTTGAAAAATGAATTGTGTTAACAGAAGGAAGAGGAAGACAAAACAATTCAGAAGCCCTGAAAGAAGGATGTTATTATTTTCAACAGGAAACTCAGGAAAATAGTATTTCTGTTACATTTCTGTGTAGACTAAAGTGCTAAAAACAATCTCTAGATTGAACACTAATAATTCTCCAGGTATCTGCTGCACTACACTCTAATTTTATGGATTAACTGTTCTCAAGACTGGTGGATTTTTTTTCCCTTCCCAGAAGTCATGTGACAAACTCTACTGCAGATTTTTCACCTAGATGCCTTTCTCCCTTTGGTCCCTAACACTTATTACTGGAGCATGAATGCAAGAGTTGGAGAGCACTGAGCTGTGAAGACCCCACACAGTACTCTCTTCCTACCCCAGATGCAGTGACAGTGAAGAGCACTATCCGTGCCCAAAACCACAGACCACCAGGGTTCACTGCACAACTCCTGTTGGCACGTAGGGACAACAAGGACTTAAAGCTTAGACTAAAGAGACTGAAACGATCTACCACAGGGGAAAGTGCCACATCCCTCTGCATCAGATGGCTGAGCAGGCTGCAGCAACACCTCCCTTGAAGGGATGTTTAAAACCATCTCAGACAATCACAAGACAGCTGAGATACTACCAATCCTTTCTTTCCAAGGATTTTTCTTCCTACCTGGTCCTAAACAAGGGTTCTCACATCTACTTTGTGGACGAGATATGGACCCTTGGGAATCTCTCAGGTTTTCAGTCAACCACCACTGACATAAATGCATTGGATGAATCTTCTGCTTGTAGTAAACTATTACTCTGTCTCCAGCATGGCAGAAGGGTGGCAACAGGTTTCAGGAAGCAACATCCCTTGGTTTCCTTCAGCACTTTTAATTCCACCCCTTGCTGTTGCACCCAAGTTGTTTGGCTTTGACCTGGCATGGTGAGCAGGGAATGCTTGCTGATCAGCACCACAGTAACTCAAGCAACTCTTGAAAGGGAGGTGGAAAAGGCACACATGATTACAGTGCAAATCACTGTTCCTGACCCTACCTCGAAAAGGAAAGTTCAGTTCATACACCCAACTTCTATTTCATGTCTTACCTCGTTACCATTCAAACACCCTCAGAGATACACAAACTTGCACATTATTCAAATGCAAAAGGCTAGAGCCTCTGGGAACAACTAGAAAATTTGCCCCCAAATAACTTACTAGTTTGGGGGCAAAGAGATATTTGCACCAGTTGCAATTTCTACTGTTTTCTACACCAGCAGCGTTGCTTTTTGCACTCTCCCTTTTCAGCCTCCCAGAAGAAGCTGTGGGGGAGCCTGAGACTCTGGCTGGTTATATGATGTCCAAAAGTCATCCTGGCATCCACAGCAGCTCCCTGTTTGATTTCTTAGCTCTCTTCTGTTGTATCAACTGATAGTCTATTTTGGAAAAAAACTGGAAACACTTATTGAAAGAATTTTATCAGTGTGGAGGTAAGTTCAAGATAGCAAATAAACCTAAGGGACAGATGTCTGCAAATTGCAAGTTGCAACAGCTGGATGTTTTTAAAAGTCCATGAACACTTACACACACAGGGATTTTAAAACCAACAATCCAATTCACTATGGCAGGTCCTGTGTCCTACTCCGTGTTCTCTGATAGTCACCATGGAGATGAGAAAGAAACACCTCTACCACTTTGATCTTCAAAGGCAATTTTGAGGTTTCCTAGGGCTTGATGTTTATTTTTAATTCTGCTTATTTACAGAGACTGAACTCAGATATCTGGACATCTGCTTTTCTATAACTGTCTGTTTATAATACATTTGTTGCTAATATGGTGACTGTAGTGGAGAATTTTAAAAAGCCCTTTATTACTACAGCTTTAGAAGAGTGGTGAGCTCTGAAGGCATTGTTAATTGACATTTTTTAAATTTTCTTTTTTCTTTTTTTTTCAAAACTAAGGAAATCCCCCATACTCAGCAGAGGAAAGTTCATTTTCATAGAGCAAACAAGCCACATCTCAGGTAACACTTGGTTTCTTGACTTAGCAAACTTGTCAACATCTCAAAACAGCTCAAAAAATTCCCCTTCCTGAGTGCTGAATGAGCTCCTACACCATACAGGGGCAATATACATGTGGGAGGAAAATTTTAAAATAGGTTATTTAAAAAAAGAAACTGCTAGCTCTTAGCATCTTTGGCCATACCCTTACTTAATTAGATTATTTGGAATTACTCTAATTTAGCTGTTTTTTCATTTTGCACACAAAGAGGTGACTTAACAAAAATTTTCTCTCCTAACAGGAAAGGTCTGTTACATATCAAAAAGAAGATCACAAAATCCATAATATGTCAAATAGTGGGGATTTCTGGTATTGATTTATAAAAAATTGTCACACTTTAAGATAAAAATCCCTATTGTATTAATCAAGCATGACTGACATGGAATGCACCAGTGAATTTGGACCACAGTGGCCTCCAAACACCATATAATCTCTGAAATAATTTAAAATACAAACCATATATGATGAACTTTAGCCCAATGGTGCTTTTGAGAATTGGACTGCTTCCTGTCATTTTGACAAAGTTGTACCTTTATACAGTGGCTTGAATATTAAAAAAAATGTGACAAAGTCCATTAACTAGAGTAAATGAGATCTCAGAATTCTAAAAATAGTATAGATGTGTTGTAAAGCACAGCAGAGCCAATGCAGTAGTCATCATTACTGTTCAAATAAGCCCAGGCTTCCAAAATATGAAATGCCATGGTTTCACCTTTTGAGTTACTGTATGGAACTGCTGCAAAGGCAAAATAAAACACAGAAATTAAATGGCCCAAGGTTTGGAAGGACTTTTTTTGGAAAAAAACGCCAAACAAAAACTAGCAAATGACTGGGGTGGACTGGGCACACTCACAAAGTTGTGCATTAGACAATAAAAATTTTTGCTAAACCTAAAAGTCACTGCTCAGAAAGGTTTGTTGTGTGTAGGCAGCTATCAGTAGTTTAGCATCTCCAGACAATCATGTACCCATTGATTAGTGAAGAGCAATTATTTTAAACTAACAAGAGGTGCAGTTATCACATTTTTAGGACCCTGCCTACAGCATTTGCTGGGGCCTTTCTTAAAGCTGCCTCAATCGAGCAAGAGGCTGCCAAGCACTCCCAAGCAGACAAGGAGCACTGGTATTTTGATGCAATCCACCTCCTCACTGATATTGCTAAGCCGTCTCTCTCCTTGCAGTCATCAGCTGAAAAAAGTTAAGCAATGCCTTTTGAAAACACTGGCTATAAGGAGCTTTGTGCACGTACCTGTTTCATCAGGCGAGCTCGGCGAGGCGCTGTCCTGGGACAGGGTAGTCCAGCTGGAGTCCTCATCACTTGGGGCCAGGTTTTGAATCCTATGGAGGGCACAGTCTGTTTTGGCCCCAGTTTTTGGGTGATCTTTCTTAGTCTCAGGGCTTGATGACACTGTGGCAACCTGGCCATCCTCTGGGCTTGGCAGTTTGTTTTGTTTGCGGGGCAGGACGTCCCCATTGACAATAACAGTAGAAGCCTGGCTGTTGCTTTGTGCAGACTTATCTTCCATCGCAGTAAAGCCCTGCTCGAGCTCTCTAGCTGACGTCTCTAGATCCGCATAGTAATTCAGGAAGCTCTTGGTCCTCCTTGGCTGCGAGGGTAATATTTCACAGCCAGAGGAATCCTGTGGGATTGGCTCTTTGCCTTCAAACTTCTCAGAAGTTACACTTAGGCCTGCAGTGGTACTGAGGTTTTTGTTGGGATCCTGCTGTCCCTGCTCGGCAGCTTTCCTGAGCTGGTTTTCTCCATTCTTCACCAGCTTTATATTGGCAGAGCTGTTCCCCAAAAGGGGCTGAGCTGCCGGATCGGAAAGACCCATGGCTGTCTGAATGTTAGTCAGCGCGTATTTTTTCCTGCATTTGGGAGGGGTGCTGTTCTTGGCCTCCGTGTGCCTGATCTCTGCATTCAGGAGCTCGTTGTGAGAGGAGCGCAGGTTCAGGGTGTTGGGCGGGGTGGCGGGGCTGTTGCGGTTCACAACGTCCGTCGTGCTGCCGCTTGCCATAAACACTGCCAGCGCGTCCACTCCGGAGTCGACTGGGGAAGCAAAGGAGACACTCATGAAACACACTCATTATATACACTGTTTTGGTAGGGCTTCTGGTAAAGGGATGTAGCACTTTACGTAAGTGTTTTACAGGAGGACAATTACCACAGCCTAAGTGGGTAAGAGAACAGACAAAAGCTTAGCTTATTAAATAAGGAAAAAGAGAGGCAGAAAAAATACAGAGATCATCAGGACCATGAAGCTCAGAAAAAGCAGAGACAGTTTTAGGGCAGATTTTTCATGTTTCATTCTGTTGCAGGCAGGCTCTGGCACAGCAGAGGTGCCCTTTGCAAATGCCTAGGACTCCAGATATCATCCTTACCATAACTTCACTTTAGTATTTCACCTCTGCCTCTGATGAGGAGGAAAAGAGCTCTCAAGTGCTCATCACTAGGAAGCAGGAAATTTGAGAAATTTTAAGCAGGCTGCAGACAGATGCTGCTCCTTTTACATCTTAGGGTAATACTGTTCCTGGTAAGCCTGACTGGCTGGTCAGTTGTTCACTCTTAACACCTGCATTTCTGCATTGCCTCTGCTAGTTCTCAGTCTTTCTCTCCCCTCCCTTTTCGTTGTTTTTTTAGAGGAGGGAAGTAGAGGGTCATGGAACAGGAGTAGAAGATTATTTCACAAAGGTGTATTTAATTTCTGGGGGCCAGGGGGGAAGGACAAAAAAATTCCTTGGCAAAATATCCTCCTGTAATTCAATCAACTTTAAAAAAAGGCCTGCTCCAGAGATGGCTTGCTATTTCTACAGCTCACAAAGTTCAAGCTTAAGGACAAAACATACATCCTAGGGCAGAGTACACATACTCCCCCATTAACTAATACCATTCTTTTGTCTGGTTGTAGACAAGTTTCTGATTTTTGTTAGCAAGGAGTACAGCTCACATTATGGAAAAAGTACTAAGTTTATTCAGGGATCATTAAAAATGAACAAAAAATATCTACTTTTTAAAAATTATAATTTGATCCTATACTGCCTTTTTCTGGCTTCCACTAATCTGCACAAGTACTCCACGAACACCTCAATTTAAATACTGTAGTAATCACTGCTGTTTGATACCTGGCAACCAAATTAGAGGCCAATTAATAAATCACTCCTATCTGCCACAACATGATACACTCTTTCAGTTGTTTCTAATTCTCAGATATCATTGACTGCTTATGTCACACATAAAAACATATCTGGGGCTTATCCAGGAATGACAAGCTGCAATTTGAGCCACTCAATGACAGATCATTCCAGCTGAGTTGTGCTGCATCTTTGTATATTTGATATATGACAGAACCGACTGCTGTGGAGATCTACAAGAGATTAAACATGTGGGTTTTAAAAGAACATATACATAAACAGAGTGAAAAGGAGCACTTCACAATGTTACCTACATGCAGGCACAGTTGTTAGCATTCCCTCCTCTTTGATGTGATGTCAAAGCTGCACACTTGCAAACATCACACTGGTTCATTTAAAAGCAAGCAGATCAAGTAATAATATCCTTTGTTCCCTGAATCACCCACATAGAACAACTTTTAAAATTTGCTAAAGGCAAAATTTAAATTAAAATTTACAATTTTTCATGTCTGCCAGTTTTGCAAGCCAGGCCAGTCAGGAAGTCTAAACCAACTGCAAATTCTTCAGACAACAGGTCACCCCAAGCACACTGTGTAATAGCCATCAGGTTAGGTAAGAGTTAACAAACATCCTATGGGCAATTTCAGCTTTAGCCATCAGAGACTTAAAAACACAACTATCACAAAATTCAAAGGAACTTTATAAATGTACTTCTGAGAAAAACATCATTTACACATAACTTTCTGGATCTTGTCTAAAACCAATCAGGTGTAATGTAAGCAAGATCACATCAGACCATATATAATTTACCAAAGAACACGTTTTACATGAAATGGCCTGTGCATATGGACTGGCTGCCTTGCATTTTTTCTGCATCAGTTAAAAGTCTGACAATCTGAAAGTCACATAAAAGGATAAACTAACAGGGCAGGATGATTTCCTCCCACTGCCTGACCTTAGAACTTACGGAGCTGTGCAGTGTCTAGGGATTTCGCCAGATTATATTTTACTTTATGCTTCAGCAAATTAAAACAAGTATTTACATTTTTCACCAATAAATACAACTGCCACATGGCACAATATGGAAAAAGACTGAAATTTAGTCTTCTCCTTTGTTACAAGTGAGCTGCTTCACGCAATGTTTGACACTATTTTAATCACTGAAGAAATTTCTTAAAAAATAATCTTCCTAGATAAAGCTTAAGTATTTGCCTGCCAGCTTATCTTTAGCCAGTCCCCTGCTGTTATAATTTCAATGATCAAAAATATTGTTAAGAATAAGCCCCTAGAAACTGCAACAAAATGTATTGTTTTACTGATCTGCTTCATAAAGGTCCTCCATTGACTTATGATGAACATTGGCACACTCATCAATGACTGAGGCAAAGTTAAGGAGTCTTTGCAACCCACACAGTGTTTGTGAGTTGGGTGTTAAGTTGGGTTGGTGTATCACCATAAACAGAAAAATATCAAAACGAATCTTTTACTTGACATCATCTCCCCTCCTGAACCTGTTTCAAGTGATCCATTGATCAAATAATCATGATCATATGACCAATGAACATGCAAACAGTAGCACAAGGTGTGCACAGAGCAGAACAGGCTATTCTCTCAAGGGCCAAGCGCCTGCTTGCTGGCCGTCACCCTGCACTTCCACCAGAGTCTGGGATGCACACAGCCAGCTTCCCTCTGCTCTTGGAAACAGAGGTGAGAAAAAAGGAAGGGGAAAAGAGTCAAAAAGAAACAAGAAATACAGATGGAAAAGGGCAGGTCTTGCATCTCAAGGGTAGAAGTTGCTACCAGACCGGGAGTAATTAAAGTGCTGGAAAACAGTGAAGTGCAAGGAAATGCTTAAGCGCACTGAAGAAAACCTAGATTGCATAGAGAACAGAGTAAGGAAGAAGAGCAATATCCTGTCTCTCCTCCTCTGCACAGGACATGATGATGCTCAAAATACTTCACTTTTCCCAGAGGAAGCACATCCAAACTTTCCAATTAAAAACTTCAAGAAAATGCAGACTCTTCACATCTGTCATTTCAAGCCTGACATTCCAACTACTAACTTTCCCTATCTTTTATTTTGTCTTTCCCACTGACCCTGCCTCCTTTCCCTCAAGAAATCTAACACAATCTGGTGCTGTGCCCCTCACCAGCCAGTGCCAGGGTTCCTGCCCCCAGGGCTGTGACAGGCAGACTCCATCACCCCTCTCAGGCAGCTGTTCGTACTGCACGGCCATTAGCAAGGACAATGCTACTGGCACAGGACACGGTATTTTCAGCTGCTCTGCCTTTTGCTGAAAAGCAAACACGAACAGACAACCAGAACAGGAATCACTGAGTTGATACACATATCTCAGCTGAAGTGGATAAACACTGGTAAGTTCTAAGTGAGTAAAAGTAAGGTATTATACTAAGAAATATCAGTCTCTGGTGAAAAACTAGCAATAATTAGGATGTTATCATTACTGGGAATAATAACATTATCAAATTGTTGGTGCTTCAAGACAGCACTTAGGTAAAAGATCTGTCATAGCAATTCATTAAGGGGTTTAACTTGCTTACTCTTTAAAAGAAATCACAGTCTTCAACTGCATACTTCTAATATTTAGAAACTTACCTACAGATATAGATTAATGTACTTTCACCACTATAACGTGTTTAACACAGATTTGTGCAGATTTTCTAAGCATCATAATAATGCAAATAACGCTATTACTTGAATGGCTTTTATTGATGTTTTTCAGTTTTGTCATAAACCTTACAGAGCTAGAAGAGAAAATACCACTGCAAACAAAGAACTGTGCATGACCAATTTGTGTTTACCCTTTAATGACCTTTTTGCATTGTATTGTCTACAAGAAGTTTTTTAAAAGCTGAATAGAGAGTTTATTCAAAAAGGCACTGTTAAAAAGAAAAGAAAGTGCTTGCTCTTTTTCATGTGTAAGTGCAAAATGAAAGTAAAATATGGGCCTGGAAAGAAGAAGAAGAAAAATAAGAGGAAAGTTTCACATATTTGCATAGCAGAATCTTTTAAAGGGCATCTGACCTGGAAGTACTTCTGACATGGCTCACGGGGCGTTCAGCAATGCATCAGGAAATAGATTATAATTTGAAATCTGAAAAGAGGGATCATTTAAGAATTAAAACCAAAAGAAAACACAAAAGAAAAATACCACATTTCTGAAGCTCCTGAGAGATGTTAAGCATTTTAAGCAAAGCCCACAACATAACAATGAGGATCTTTCAAGCTTTTGATGATATCTGAGTCATTAAAGTATGGGAGAGGCTAATCTGCAGCAACAAGAACATGTAATTAAAAATAACTATTATATTTTTATTAATGTACAATTTAGTTGGAGAACAAGTTCAAAAATATACTCCACTTTTAACCAATATACTGTAGCAAAAACTTCAATACATTAGAAAATACAAGATTTTTCCCAATTATCCAGCTACAGCTTATTCAGGAAACCACAGCAGCATTGGTAAAAGTAAACAAAGCAGTAAGGCAGGTTCATGTGAAAATTTTCAGAATGAGATCTAGCATATGAAACTAAGAAGCACAGTCTGCAGGGCTGATCCCACAGGAGGGAATCATAAAAAGAAAGCTAGGCAGTGAGACCTTTCCTGGCCCTCTTCTCATAAGTACCATTTTGCCTTGAAGTCTCTGGTTTGAATATGAACGACACACATACAGTGGAAGACAAGGTATTCCTATGCACTTATGACTATTTTTGTCACTGCATCTAGGAAATATAGGAAAGAAATAACACAAACTTTTTCATAAAGCAGATTTGCTTTCTGCAAGGATATCTGTTGAATGCAAAACATTTAATGACAAATTCATGCCATGGAGTTACAGCCTCAGGTCTTGTACACTTTGGCTCTAGTTAAAGCCTAAGCAGCTGGAGAGAACGCCTTCATTATATGATTAATCCTCAAAATGAGCTAACTCCCTTCACTTCAAAAGGTGAATTCCAGTATTGAAACATTCATTCTTAAACTACAACCAGCTAAATTGTAATAGTTAAACAACTGTCAGCCTAAAGCATCCTAACGAAGTCTAGATTTACATTGTTGTAGCTGAAATCAAAATCAAGATTAGAAGCTTTCTTAGTGTGAAGTGTCATCATGCTCCTTCTTACCTAGGTATCTACACAAATTTCAGGTGATGTCCAACACTTTCATAAGGAAAGAGGAAGAAAAATACTCATATGAAGTGCTGTGGTAGATCAGAGCAACTGATAATGTGCCTACAGCTAGCGATTATTTTCTTGCTGCTCCCTCTGGACATCTGTTGGACTGAGCTTGGAAGCTAGATAGAGAAAGTTCAGCAAAGCCATGAAAGCAAATTACAGTGGTGGGCAGAGCAGTTTGGGGAATGCAAGAACACGAAAGCAGGGCTGCAAGCACCTTGCACACATGGTCTCAGATTTATCTGCAGACTCCTCCACACAACCCTTAGAGTTGCTGAGGACGGGAAGGACCTCTCCAGATCATCTAATATAATGCCCCTGCCCAAGCAGGGAATCACTGCTGTCCTCTCTACTCCACCCTGAATCTATCCTCACATCAGAATAAAATCACCACTTCAACCTGCTTGCTAAATGCAGCTTCTCCCATTTCCATCTATTTGCTTCTTCACCTAGTCCTACTGAAATCACCATCTGGTAACCAGCTTTCTGTCCTGGCTCCTCTATTCCCGAGAGGCACCCTGCCAACCCATGCTGCCACAATAATGATATTTCTCCTTTTAGTGCTAATCATGCTGCCAGCCAATTGCAACAGCCTAGCAGCAGTACTGTTTCTGTTCTAGTGATGTTCTTATTAATGGAAATCCATAATGCTGATGTGACTTTATATGGTGTTATTGAAGAAAAAAACCCTTGATATCCTGAAATGAGTTCGAGCACCCAAGTGAAATGTCTTCCCACAAAGCCAGTCAAATTCCTCATCCACCAAAAATTCAGAGACAGATGCCTCTCAAAATCAGACTCTAACAGGTACAAAAGAAAAACAACAAAAAATAAAAATAGCAATGACAAAAAGAAACAGGTTAAATCCACTTACACGTTTATTAAGATAGATACACCTAAATAATCAGAGTATATTTGACTATATGACTGAAACTCTATATTGTAGATGGCCTGGGTCATCTTAAGCTACAAGAGTATTCTTAAATCAAGTAATCACTTCAAGAAATAAAGAGCAATTCTTTTATTTATATAAGGCATAACCATGACATGCAATTACGACTAATCCTGCGTTTAGCAAGGGAAAAACAAGATGGCATATTAAGTCTTTTCCAGATTCAATTTTCTCCCTTTAATTAGATTTCCCCCCGTGTGTAGAATGAAACAGTCTGGCAGGCAAAACCAGTGTTGTCACAGCAAGAAGATGGACTGTGTTTTATCTATTGGCTACTTGGGAGCACAGAAAATAAGACCTTCTGTCACAGCAACACTTCTAAATAAACGCCTGTAATTTTTCTAAACCTGTTGTGTAAATTAAACTCCTGAGTCTTAACATTTCCTTTTTTCAATCAATGTATAAATTACTCAATCTCTACAAAAAAGATCACACCTCAGACTTATTTGCTAATTTACAAATAAACCTACTTTAAATGCACAGGGCACAAGCATAAACTTCATTCTCTCTTTGAAACAGACAGACGAACTCAGAATCTGCAACTGAGATGACCAATAAAGCAAGGAGGACTTGGTCTTCCATATCCTGCAACTTCAATCTTAAGTGCCATCCAAAAATAACTCTTACCAAGTCTGAAGGTAAACAATGTGTAATCAAACCTGACCTTAATTACCAAAACCAAAGCATAATGTGGTATGAAACAGAAAGTTAGGATAAACTGTCTCAGCAAAGAGAAGGTAACCAAAATGCTTTGTAGGACAAGCAGCCTAACCATATGTCTAATGGAGCATTAGAAAGGAATCAAGGGCCACAAATTACTTAGACCAATTTCAGACCAGAGATCTTTCAGCCCCACATAAATTTAAATTTGATTGTTTGACAGCTGGTAGATCAGGAAACAGAAGCACTCAAAAGATGATCAGTTCCTTAACAGGGTAAAGGAAACCCACAGGGTCTAGCACCAGCTTTCCAGCTGTTTGTAGCAGCACTAGCCCAGCCCCAAGCTCTCTGATCAGACACACAGGCAGCAAAAGTAGGAAAGACATTAAGCAGAGGTCACAGCATTATTAACAGAAGTAGCAAGAATGTTAACTGAGCCCCTGAGATGCAATGGATGAGTTAAGTTCCAGCACAAGTGCTGTGATGGGCACACGAAAAAGTTAATCGGATTATTACCAGTAAGTACCTCCCACACATCTTGTCTGTGGCTCTGCTATTTTCAGCTTGCAAACACTCACTGCTCCTGCAAAGCCTAGAAACAACACTGCATACTCGTGAGAACAATCTGCTTCTCCAAGAACAACTAACTGCATTCACATAAACGCAGACATTTCAGTTTCTCTTTTTAAACTAATTTATTTTAAACATTTGATGGCCTGACAGCATGATTTCACCTGCTACAACTTCATACGCCCTCTGAACTACATGTCATACATTTCTGGCCAGTTACACATTAAACTTTTATCAATCAAGGTTAACTAGGTATGTTTTACCCTCAGATTACTCAGACTAGGAGCAATAATTTTGAGCCACCTATTATCACCGCCTCATAGTTCAGATCTCAAAAAGCATTTGAAAGAGCATTCTACACCAAAATTGTTTCCTCTTTGCAGTAAAGTTGTACTTAGTATCAAACTGGGCTCTAGAGATGAAAATCTGAAAATGAAAACAATGGAAAATAATCTTTCAGCAGACTCTACAATTCTTTATGGAAAGAAGAATAAAAACATGTGTCTATCAAAAGTATCAATACAAAGAAACCCTCTAATTTAATTAATTCCTAAGTGTTTGCAAATAATTTTAAATTGCTAATAGTAAGCTGAGACCAGTGAGCAAAAATAAAGAGTCCAAGTCTCAGACACAGAGAAGAGCAGTAGAGCGATTGCCAGGTTTTGCACAGGGAGAATATGCCAGCTCTCAAGGAGAACAAATGAAGATTTTGCAAATTGTGTTTCACATACTTCAAAAACATTCTGTATCTCACCTAGGTAAGGTTACTATATACGTGCACTTTCAACTACATCTGCTAAAACTGTCTCAAAATTGGACTTACGTGTCCTACCCACAAATCCCTTGCTTCCAGTAAAGGAACAGAGCATAAAGTACATCAAACCAAAAAAGGTCTTCACATTTCTAGTCTGTTTTTCCATCAAAAGCTGCACTAAAATAAGGTTCATTACAGAAAGACATATATCTTAGCAGGCTGAAATTTGCCTGCAAAGCTACTTTTTGTAGCTTTTAGCTGCTATTGTCTTCAATCAAACTACAGTGGGACACATCAGAAATATTTCAAAACATACAGTTTATAAACTAAGCCTTGCAGTACTGCTTAAATTGATAGAATGCCAAAGAAATTACTAAACCAGCCATACCCTACAGTAACTCTCCCAGTGTTCTTACGCTTACTGGAATATAGAAACAACTTTAATCCTGGCCTGATGCAACCAGTAGAGCTCCTTGAGAAGGCTGTTCTACTGTGCTGACAAACCTCTACCCACAGTGCTCATATATAAAACAAAACCACATGCTCATAAATGAAATCAAAGTATCGTATTTGCTTTATGGTCCCCATAAACTAAATGGATCAATCCCTAATGAAGTGGAAGAAGAACATAACAAAAAAGCAACTGCACTTACTGGCATTTATATTAATTACACTGAAGTGTGGCTAAAAGCAGACTCATTTTCAACGAACAGCAAACTTGGCTGTAGAATACACTGAACAAGTGGAAAAAAAAAACTACTAGTATTAATGGCCTGAACTGCAAGAAGGAATCTCGAGTTCTTGACATGCTAGACAAAATTCTCTGCTTCTCCTTCTTATCAACTAACCCACAGATCTTCAAGAGGCACTTGAACACCGAAGGAACTGGAGCTCCCACTATGTAAATCTGGTATCCGGGCAGTTCTCTGTGAACACACACAATCCCAAGTGGAGTTACAAGGAAACCTGTCAGAAACTGAAATGGAATGGTTAATGGCTTAAACATTGCTAAGATCACCAAAAGACTTTTGTCCACTGTAGCAAACTGAAAGGAAACGGCTGCTCATCTACCTAAGCCCACCCCTGAATATGCCTACTAATTTGGACTCTGAAAGGACCTTGAGATAAGGTGGTACTATTGTCCAACTATCCAGGTCAAAAAGGGAGAAAGGTAAGGGATTGAACTGTGAGCATTCCATCAGCTGCAGTAACAGCCCAGGTGCTCTCAGAGACTGGTGCTGATGGCTCAAACAACTGGGCAGCTGCTTTGCTGGTGGTGCACAGAGCATGTCCCAAGTGTGGAAGGGCCTGCATACCTGAAGATACAAACCAGATTTCCAGGTAAGGGAAGAGGCTGATAAGAAGCAAATCCTGTGAGGTGGAATAGTCCTTCTTGCCGTGCCAATATCATCCCTTACATGATGACTCAATTCTGAAAATCCCTCAGGGGAGCACCTAAGACATTCACACCAAGTCTGAGCTATTCATCTCAGAGGATGGACCATAATGGGCCATTCTTGATCAACTACACTGACAACTGCAACATCTTAGAAGGTGTCAAAGACTCATGAAATGTCCTGTGATCCAGCATTACATCATCCAGGGGAGGTACACCCAGCGTTTCCACCTAGCCTCCCCAGAATATAAACCCAATGAAACCGGGGTTTCCTGGACTCTTTCCCCCACCACTTGACATATACAGTCTGAAAACACTGAGAAGACCAGAAGAAGAGGACCAACAGGATGTCACTGGAATCTATGGAGTGGTGGTATCTTTATTCTGCTTAATCTGTTTCTCTGCCACTTTCTTTCTCCTGCCCCTCCTTTCCCTTTCTCTCCTTCCTTGAACTCCTCATCAACTGTTAAATAAAATCCATACTACTGACTTTGGTATGTGGTCTCAGTTGCATCTTACTTCAGGCAGAGGCATCTCTCTATTAATAGTACTAGCAGATCATAACACCTTCAGCTTCTACCTCTGATTCCACCATGAAGAAGAAATGGACCTGTCAGAGTCCTGGCACAGAGGTACTATTTAATTATGCTAAGAAATAAATGCAAAAGTGACAATACACGTTCAGAATACCACACAGTCTTTAAAAAAAGCTTTTTATCTGGAGGCTCTGAGTCAGCTCCTATCTGTGGACAGTGCTTTGGGGCTTCATCAGGATCACCCAAGAGGCCAATGAAGTTCTTGTGCCAGGCCCCACACAGCTTCCTAAGGGAGGAAGAAAACTACACGAGAGAGGCTTTAATGGGGAGAGCAACTCCTGCATAATTTTCACTCCATCAGTCATCTGTATTCTTGCCTTTTCCTCAGTCATTACATGGAGCTTGAAAAACAACTTTACAGAAAACTCAGTATGGTCCAAGCAGTGCTAAAGGTCATTTACACCAAAATGTCTTTCTCTGGAAAGAAAAAGTCAGGAAACACAGGGCAGGATTTGAAGATGTAGAATTTTACTGGAACGCTTCTACTGTGAGTTGCATGGTGGATTACACTCCTCCTTCTCGGGGTTAGGGTGCCTCTTTGGGTGTGTTCTCTGTTATTCCAGAAGTGGCTCCAAGACCACAGAGCCACACCACCCTTGTATTTTCACACCAACTCATCCTGGGCTAATGTTAGCAACATAATTACCTGCACTGACTGCAAGACTGGAAGTCTGGGTTTCTTTCAGGGGTTTTGCTGTTATTTACAGTGTCACCACTCTCACATTTGTCTCCTTATTTCACTGCAATTAAACTGACTTTCCATCAGTTTCAAGAAACAACAGCTCCCTTGCAAGCCCAGCAGCAAGGGACTGCCCCAGTTCAAAGAAGGGCACAGCTGGGCACTCCTTGGGAAGCTGGAGACAGAAGAAGAGCAAAAGTGAGTGTTCCTGGAGGACAATCAAACACCAAGATTATAAAAACAACCCTTCTTTCTCTTTGACCTCCAGCATTTTGAATTATTTATAAAAGCATGTTTAGCATGGGAGATGAACATGAAGAGCCAAGACAAACCTCTCCCACTTGCCATCCAGGGGAGTGCCATTCCATGAGGGATATTTCCTTTCATCGTCCTCCTTGATTTATGAAAATTTCAGAAAAATAAAACTTTTTTCCCCAAAAAAGTTTGCTTGGGATAAAAAAGTCACCCTCCAACAGAAGGTTCTGAAATAAAACTTCGGTCAGCTCTAGTAATTACACTGGCAGAATCACATTGATAAATCATTCCAAATGGACCCTAGTCTGAGTCATTTTAACTACAAGGTGTCTAATTGTTCAAAAAGAAAAATAAGTCCTCTTCTACCTGCCACAAATCAAGAGGATGGCTTAAGCCCTCTCTGCAGGCAGCGAGTTCTGGTCTTGCAGTTCCAGCTGCAAGCAGGTCCTTTCCTCCCAGTGAATGCTGAAGTGCCACTGCAGGACTGCACCTCTGCACTGGCACATTCTCAGTCAGCAAGTGCTGGAAACATATTCCTGCACGTTCTCACTTCCAGTGTCCCCTGAAAAAGTGGGCTTTTTAAAAAAGCACTCTCACAAAACTATGTCGTGGTGCTGGTGGTGTTGTTTAAGCCCTTCTTTAGCACTGAATGCCACCAGGATGTCACTGGAATCAATCCCATTTTCTCCAAAACACTTGATCAGATTTCAATATCATACAAAACACTACACTAACTAAAATAAATGAGTTGTTGTGCTATGAACAAAATACACATGGACAAACCCTTTAAGAGGGTTTTTTCCAGACATACAAACCCTTTTTGCTCTGTGCACAGACAAAAATTTTATTAATAAGAAAGAAAATTTGAGGCTACCTAAACAACACAAACAGAACCCTGTTTTCACAGGAGCTGCTGCTGCCAATTCAGAAAAGTGAGGTTTGTGAGCAAATACTAGAGAAATATAAATAAAAGTGAAACTCAGGAGAAATTAATGAAAGAAGTCTGTTTACAAAATGTATCTTTTCAGTAGCTGGAGACTGTACATACTTAGTCTTTATCTTTTCACAAGGAAAATACAGAAAAGAAAAACCAACAAAATAGTACACCAGGGAGTGTTAAGTCAGGATAAGCAGTGCTATACAAAGCCAGGGATACACCCAAGACTCCTCTGCTTGTTGACAGTAATGAAGGGTGATCATTGCTCTTTAATTACACTTTTTAAAATTCTACACTAGCAGGTACCTGTTAAATTCACAGCTTTCCACACCCTGTTGTTTCATATACCTTCAGCACCTGTACAGGAAATACATTTCGGAGCACCTGCCTTCAAATAAGCCATTTTCTGTTTAAATTGTTATGTGTTTCCTTTAATATAAAACCCTGTGCTATTTTTCCTAAGACCGCAATCTATTATATTAATTAAATTTATGAAATTATTCAACAAGGCATTCAATGCTATAAGTAGACAAAATATTATCTCACCACCAAAGAAGCAATAAAACTGCTATACTCACCACAGATCTAATTCTTCCCATCACATATTTAAGTATGTGCATATGTACAGACAGAAGATAAAAGTCAGGGACTAAAGCTTAAGGCTGCACTAGGCCCTGTATTTTACATTAAGATTCCAACAGAGGTGAATGTGAAATACAGTAGCTGAGATGGTGCAAAGAAAACAAAAGCAAAGTCATGTATTTTATCAGCACTTTCATCAAGATCTAATCTGCTATCAGAGATTTCATTATGTTCCACATTTCCCAAATACTGAGCAATTTCAATACCATTACTGTTGGATGTCCAAAGCACGCACGCTAGGAAGCTGCACAAATCATACAGTAACAAAACTAAACACAAAGAAAGTTTCCTGGCTTAGAAACTCTGACAGCTTAAGGAAAGGGAAAACTTAACAAGAGCACAAAGCAATCATGAAGTAGATATTTTAGTATCTCTATCCTCAAACAGAACGAGTTCAGGTGCCAACTGATTTTGATACAAGTTTTGGCCCTGGCAAATGACAGGAGCCCCAGGGTTTTCCCAGGTGAACAATTCCACTTCTTCGCTGTCTGCAACTGTTCAACTAGACAACAGGAAAAACATTTTAGGCTCCTCTGGTACGAATCTAATGCTCATTACTTATTCTCTCTAAGCAGGAATGGATTTGATTAGATACTTCCACACTAGGCCATTTTAAAGCTCTGAGCCTCAAGCCTGGGCATGGCACATCCTGCTGTATGCCGAGGGGACATGTTTGAAGGCTACTGTCCAGATTTAATGTCAAGTGATTCAAACAGATCAGTCCAACTCAATACTCCCGCATCTGACCATCAAAAAACCTGCCAAAACTGTAACAACCATTTATTTCCTCTATTCTAGTACAGAGAGTATCCCTCAAAAAACTCCTTGGAAACACAGTATCTAAATTGGCTTTAATGCACCATTTTAACATATCTTCTCAACATGTATATGACTAGTGTGAGAGAGTGACCATGTTTTACTACTTCCTAGGATTTAGCCTTGTGGTTAGAAAAAACCCCAGGAAGTCAAGTTCTGAATACAGTATCTCACCATGTTCAATGGCAAAGCTAATACAGGAAGTCCCTGTCCTGTTGTAAGCTCCCCTTGCAGATCACTACTTACATCAGCCATGCCTGAAGTGATTAAGGGTTTCAAAGAAGTCTTTTAAGGAACAGAAAGAACAGTACAGAAGTGAGAGCTTATTAAGCTGGCTTTGATGACCAGAGAAGCCATGTGGGATCATGTTCTTTTAATACAGAAGAAGGAAGAGTGAATACAGAAGTTAGCCCAGCACAACTTCACCTCAGCAGCCTGAGGGATCAACAGAAAGTGCACAAGGACCTGCAGCAGCCTTTTGGAAGTGGTGCACTACCCCATAAAGCTCTCCAGGAAGGTCACTGTTATGGATTTGAAATCTTGGAATTTTTCTTTCATCTACCAACCCTGTGCCTCAGAGGGATCACCTCCTCTCTCTTTTTTTTCAACCATGGAACCAGGAAAGAGACTGCCTGCCCCATGGGAAAAAAAGAGTTCCACCTGGTCCCCTCATGAACTGCTAACAATGGATCATTTGCAGTAGCTACCTGAGGCACACCCGACTCCTCAGGCTACAAGCTGGGTGTTTGGGAACTCCTGTAAGATAAGAAAGGTTTCCTGTCTTCACATCAGTGACTCAGTGTGATAACGCCCCTCTGGGGAG
>VXBX01001292.1:145892-157988 GCA_013400415.1 Scytalopus superciliaris
CCCCCCCAAACTTAAAAAGCCCCATTTTCTAGGTGTAGCTCCCAAGCATGTGTCTGAATGTCTCAACATGCCATAAACTGGACAACTGCTACAGCTCTTCACATCTTCTTTTTGCTGCTGAGCTGAAGGAAGGACTGGAGTCCTATTTGTAGGAAGCAACTAATTTACATCTTTTACAAGAAAACAATTCAGTTCTCTGAAATTTGGTTTGTTTTTTAACCCACAGGGATATGAAGGAAAAATAAATTCAAAGTCATGAGGAACTTGTAAGGACAACAATGGTGTAGTATCCAAATAGAGTACATAAAATAAACCTCTCCTTTGTTTCCAGTTTTGGGTGGTTTTATGGCAGAGCCAGTCAATACAGAGAACTTTCATACAACACCTCAACTGAATAAACAGTTGCTCATCAGCCACATAAAACCCCTCAGCATTTTAGTAAATAAATAAATGTTGGAAAGAGTAATTTCAGTAGCATCACAGGGAAAAAATTACTTTTAGTTAATGAAATAAGGAAATAAAAACCCAGTGGTTTTTATGTCTTTCTAGAAGGAAGCCACATAAACTACCTCCATAGATTTATAACAAAATCTCATGATTAATGTACCACTGTCATAACGAAACAGAATCATAAAGTCATAGCATTATTAAGGTTAACAAAACTTCCAAGACCATCAAGTCCAACTGCTAACCCAGCACTGCCATGTTCACCACTAAACCGTATCGCCAGGTCCCACACCCACGTGTCTTGAACACTTCCAGGCAAGGTGACTCCACCACTTCCCTGTTCCAGTGCGTGACAACTCTTTCAGTGAACAAATTTTTCTTAATATCCAAGCTAAACGTTCTACAGTGCAACCTGAGGCCATCTTTTCTGGTCCTGTCACTTGTTACTGGGGAGAAGAGACCAACCCCCAGGTCGCTACCACCTCATTTCAAGTAACTGTGAAGAGTGAAGAGTGGCAAGGTCCTCCCTGAGCCTCCTTTTCCCCAGGCTAAACAACCCTAGGCTAAACAGCTTCTGTAAAGGTTAACAAAGTAGTAATTACACTGCAAATTATATTGGAATTTTTGTCAAAGTACTTGTTTAGCCTCACCTTTCCTCAAAAAGAATGTCTACAAGAGACAACCAAACCATATCATGTAGGATTTGTAGTTCTATTTAACTGAAAAAGCATTTGAAACCCATGTGTAGCATATTGAGATACGGTCAGCCATAGTCAAAGTAGGGTTTATTTCATGCAGTTATTACATAAGAATTCTACTTTTCTTGATGGAAGAATTTATTCTTAGGAAAAAAAAATGTGTTTTTTTAGTAATTAGATATCTGTCAGAATAATCTAAATAGTTTCATGTTGTTGCTAATGCTTCCTAATCTTAACCGAGCCATGAATAATCACATTAAATACTCCAATGCTCCATTAAAAAAGCAATTTATTTAACATTTTCTAAAGCACTGTTAATTTCTACCTCATGGTACCTTTTTTCATTTTTTGACAAAGATGAGTATGGGGACAATAAAATACCACCTGAAGACAATCAACCAGCTACAACTCAATTATTTCTTTTCAGATCTCTCCTCTCCGCAACAACTTCTCCTCAAGGCAAGAGATGTGTCCTTGGTTTGCAAGGACAGTGGCTACCAGTACAGCAAGAAATTATTTATTTTTGAAAGTATCATATACTAAGGTAGTATGAAAGGCTGAACCATGTCTTATGCTACCCAGTACAGTATCTTCTGTTGCTGTTACCAGTGGCTAAAGTGATGATGAATAATGACAGCATCAGGAGCAGAAGCCCAGGTTATTCCATTCACCTGCTGCAACTGTAGAAGTTCCCCCAGGGTTTCCTTCACTACCTATTGTTAACAAAATCCAGCATCAGAAAATTAGTCTGATTTTGTGAATAACATCTTCCATGAACTAGCAACTATTCTTTCTAGTTCTAATTGTTGTACAATTCTGTAATTTCAAGTGATGATAATGTAGCAGGAACTTTCTGATATCCTGTGCTGATTAATAAACTGTATGGCAACTCTATGTTTTAGAAGAATACTGCTCCATTCCCATGTAAGAACTGAGGCTCTGTCGAGCAGGTATAGAGACTAAATCAAAACAACCTGGGAAAAGAAGTTGCATCATTAGCCCAGCCTGCACTGTACTATGGGCCACTAAGTCTGCTTGATTAACATACACAAAAAGCATGAAGACCAAGACTAGCCCTGAGCCCTTCCATAAGCCTGTAAGAGTCATCTTTCCTGCACTGGCTAAAACATAACTGCATATCAGCATGAGACTAGTCCTGGCTGGCTGGAGTCCCATCATTCTCTTTGTACAAAGACTGCTCTAATAAGAAATATCTCACTGGAGTGTAGCTTTACCTAGTGAGAAAAAACCAAAATGAACAAAAAAATCCGAAACCCTAAAACTTCTAAAATTCTTCAGGATGAGAAGTTCTTTCTAAATAAGGAATTCTCTGGGAAAAGTAATATGAAGCACAAAAGATCATTTCCTAAATCCAGGTCTAAATACTGACATTTATCTTCTCTCTATATTTTAACTCAGCAGTTAAAGAAAAAAACTACAAGATAAGAGTTTACAGCTGTGCACCCCAAAACTAAACCAAGAACTGGAGGCATGCATAGGTTTTCTCAGTGGCTACAAGGCTGGCATGCAATTGAAAGCTCTGCCAGCTTAACTGCATCAATGAGACTGTACAAAATAATGCCCTTGTAAGGATCCCAGCAGCAAAAGCCCAGAACAGTGCTGCTGCATTTCAGGAAGGTGGAAAGGCAATACTGATGGAAAAACCTACTGCTTCTGTCAGTAAATGGTGCAGTTTCTTTGCAGGGCTCTGCCAATATAGCTACTTGTATGGCACAGTAAAACCTAGAGACATGCTTAGCTCAAGACTTCCAGCTAACAACACTTTCTTTATGAGCAGACAATTCTAGACTTCTCACATTTCTTATTTTGGAAGATGAGAAACCCTGTGGCTTGCCAGGTACTGGTAAGTACATCCCCAGCCTGCAAAGTCACATGAGAAGGAAGGGAAAGCCACAGCATTAGAAGCTGAGTGTACCACCAGATAATCCCTCCACACAGGCAGCCTCAGCGGGAGTCACCAAGCACTGCTGCTGCTGGGGGCCTCCCTCCCACTCGGAGACCCACACAGGAAATGGATATATCACAGGAGACTGCACTTCTGCACTGCACAGAGCACTGAAATATAACACAGGTGTCTCGTGTCTGCATTAACAGACAGCATTACTGACACCACAGAGGAGCAACACTACTATGAATGTAGCCTTTTCCCACATGAGGTGGCAGAGCATGTTGTAGTGCAGGTAAAACACAAAAATGGATAAGCCAAGAACTCTTGCTGGAGTACCAGAAGAACTGGATCCCCTTTCTTCATGAACATCATGAACAATGTCAATACTGCACAGAAATACAGATACCTCCAGTCTCTGTGCTGGGAGAAACCAAAAAATTTGGTGTTTAAGACACAGGACATAAAACATTCAGCAAGAGTCCTCCCACCTCACGGGACCCCCAGACATGGAACAGGTTACTTACTCTTCCCAGCTCGTTGGTGGAAAGCCTGTACCAGAGTAACAAGTTCTGGGGTCCTGGGCACCAGCACTCCCTCAGGTTGCTGCAGAAATCAGGCAAGCTGCAAAACAGAAACAAGTCACATGCTACAGTTTTCATTCAGTCAAAGAGAGATTAATGAAGACTACTGAGCTTGCAAAGGTGCACATTACCAGAAGAAACCTGCAGAGCCAATCTCTGTGGCAGTGGAAGGCAAATCAGACAAGTGACTGAGTAACCCGAGCAGCCACCTTCAGTTTACATCCTTAAAACCATCTGCATTCAACAACGTGCACAGTGGAGAAGTAAAAGCAGAACAGAGCATCACAATGCAAGGATCCTTCAAAACTAGGCAGGTGTGGTGAACTGCTGTTGGACTGTGGCAGCTCAGGCACGTAAGAAACACGCTGCAAATCACACTTCAAATTCTTTCTCTCGCCACACTGCAAAACAGACCTGCAGTTTTCCCTATGCACAAACACTGAATATCACGAAGAAAATTAACTTGGATCATAGAGATGAGCCACAAGTTAGGAAAGAACAGCAAAATGTGCTCAGTAAACAGTATGTTCATAAAAAAATCATGTTTTCAATTATGCTTGTGTTCAGTAGACATCAAGTATATAATTTATTTTTGCGGGGTCTGTATGCTGCACCACAGTCATTCCACCCCTGGCAAATGATTACATTAATGCTATGGCATTTGGTACTGAAAAATATATTGGGATTGTCACCACATAGTGACAGAAGTGCTATTATCCCCCCATCAAAATATGCTCCATCAGTGGCACCAGATCTGTCACTCAAACTGTGTTTTAGGATTCAGGGTATTATTCAGCTTTATATTTGTTCCCCCATCTGGAGAAACTAAATATGCAAGACCAAAGATACAAATCTCACCTGCTGTAAAGCTTAAATAATTTTTTTTTATTTGTTAAAGCAAAAGCCAGGCTAAATCAAGCCAAATTATATTAAATTTTAAAGAGAGATTTATTTTTCCCTGTCTTTGTTCTAACAGACATCCAACAACTGCAAATCCTTGAAAGTATTGAGACAGAACAGATCATTTAAGAGAACTAAAACCACTCTTGCTAAAAAACATATTTGGCATTTGGAAACTTGAAAAGAGACCTTTTTATAAGCCAGATGAGAAGTAATTTTAAAATATAAAGCTCTTCTAAGAAATCAAAAAAATATACTCACTTTATTTTCAATAACAAAATTGCACTTTAAAAAAAAAAAACAAACAGTTCTTCGAGGGGGCAGAAAGAAAACAGACCAATGCTCATTAAACTAATATTTTAACTTGATTTTGCAGGCACAGTTGCAGACTTTTGTATCAGATGATCAGATTTCAGTATTCAAGTGAGAGGAAAAAAAAGAAGGAGAGAAAAAACCCCACATGCTGTTAACACCTTCATACCAGGAAAGCCAAGAACCTACCAAGTTCCTGCTACTTGAGATTCATGGGTTTCATACAAACAAAACTTTCTGGGTTAAATGCTGAAACCCCAGACTTCTCCCCAGACATGTTAGCTTTTCTGAATAATTTTAAGGGGTTTCTTCCCAACATAATCAACCAGATGCATCTGTCTGTGTTGGCACAGCTTTTTCATAATTAATCCTTTTCATTCTATATATGAAACCTAATTTGTTATAAACCAAGCCTAGAGTAACTACAACAGAAACAGTCGTCAATTAAACTAAAAACAAACAAAAAAAAAAGCTTCTAATTCCTGACAGAAAACAGTTTTATGATCCAAACTAAGACAGGGTCAGCTATCACTTCTGAGATCAGAGGCAAGCCTGAAATACAAAATAAGGGTCTCAAGGACTGGAATAACCAGCATCTTCAACAAAACAGCAGATAGAAAATTGCAAAACAAAGTTTCAACAACAGACATCTGACCTCTGACCAAAGGCAGTATTAAGACTGATGGCATAAATTCCTGAAACTGCGCTGCCACACACCCAACATTTTCTATTTCCCAGCTGAGAATCCCCCACCCTGTTTTTCCCTTCCTCTGCATCCTGCTGAAAATGTCCACTTCTCCACCCACATTTTTGCCATGGTGCTGCCTTGAAAATCAGCAGACTTGAAAACGACTTGAGAATGAAGAGAGGAATTTTTTTTCTTCCTGTTTATAAATCTTCGTATTTCAAGAAAAGCTCAGACGGCCAACAGTGGAGCCAGCTCAGTCTCCCAGATCTACGCAAGCTGGAATAATTCATTTAGGACTTTATTAAAAGCAGTAAATTGGAAGGCAGATACCATGCAGGCACTTTAAAGAAGGATTTTGCAAATGTTTAACGCCCACAGATGACACAGTAGGAACATATTGTTACCATTAAAGAAACAAACAATTGGCTGGTTGAGGTAGTAATAGGTGCAAGTTTAAAAACTTAAATAGTCCCTGTTTCCTTCTTTTGCAAAATGGGGCCATGACTACATATACTTGAAGTGGGATTACACATTTCTGGGTACTTGGATCTCCATGGGACACAGACCTGTGATCCAGTCCTCAGCTAGCCTCAGAAACAAGTGATCTCACAGGTGCTAGTGTGCAACCTGACCTTCAGCACATTACAGAATTTCAGTTAGAAATAATAAAATCAAACACCAGTCAGCAAAGAAAAAACTTTGGAGTTATTCCCAATTATTAAAATGCTAAAACAAAACCTACCTTTGTGTATCTCTCAAAACAGAGACAGATCTCTACCCAGTAGATTCCCTGTGGATTTGTAACATCTAAACTCAGATCAAATCTACTTTCTTGAGGTTTAGAAGGAATTTACCAAGCTAGGAATCACTGCAGCTTTTTCCTCCCTCTCCACTGTAGCCTGTGCTTGTGCCTGGTGGCTTCCTGACAACAGCTATGAAGGTTAGCTGGTTTGATTGCTCACCTTTCCAACCTCCTTGCTTTTGGTAAGGAACTTTAAAGTTTAGATTCAATATAAAGACAGGTTCCTAATCAACAAATTTCAGCTGGAGTTATTCAGTACCGAAATAAGTTTTGTACTTCAGTAACTCTTTCCTGAAGCACACACACTATAGGCGGGTTGCACATTTGTCCCTGTGTTTGAATAAGAAAAAATCCTGCACTAGCAGGATTCTCTGATGCTTTTGTTGACTTAAATTGAGATACTCCGATTTAAATCCACTTAAAGCTAAAAACTGACACCAAAAAAATTAAAAGTATTCACCATCTCTTCCCCCTTACCTACTGGGCAATGCTTCTTGGATGGGCTGCAGGAAAGAGCAGCCAAGATTGGGCTTGAAGGTGGCACATCTCTCCAGAGACAACAATAGAGAGTCTTCCACTTCTTCACCTTGAAACTTCATTTTATAGGAAAATATACTCATCTATGTGAATAAAAATGTTAAGAGTTCTATCACTCTGGAGCACCTCTCCTGTATACTTTACAGTAATGGCTCTATGTTGTTATCATACTGCAAATCTGTCTGTGCTGAGCAGGGTGAAAGGGTGTAAAAGCAGTAACATTCAAGTCAGTAAGAATCCAGTTGCTCTTTGAAAAATAACTACAGATTTCCCAATTCCTGTTCTTTTAGAATGAAAGCACAGTTATGAACTTATGTGTGAGGCTGAGGATATTACATATGTACAGTACTCATCATATGGAGATGAGAACTGATAGCAGTACAAAACTGGTGAGTTTTGACACTGCAGCTTCCTCTAAGGCACACACAGACATGCTGCATTTGCATTATCAGACTGCGGCGTCTGCCTTAAATGTCTTAGAAGAGGAATCTCTCGATCCTACCTACCTCTCCATTAAAATTTCACCTCTTCCTCCAGTTTCATAATAAAAGAAAGAAGTTATCCAGCATAACATCAATAATTAATAGGTACAGCATGGTCATCTATTTTAGGGATAATTTTTTCTCTTTCCTTCTAGAAAACACATTACCAATTTCTAACTCAACTCCATTAGACAGCCTCCCAAAAACCTTCATGCAGTCACCCCTAGAACCCAAGCTGCTGGGGTTTTTTTCTGAAAGAAGGAGAGAAGAGCTTCATTTTGTTCTGACATTTCTAGGGGCCTTAGTCTGGAAATAGTTTAAAAACAATACAAAACAAAACAAAAACAATAAAAAACCCTAACAAACCACCACCAACAAAATAATGTTTTTCATTAGAAAAAAAAAATCTGCCAGGTGTATTAACAAATTGCACTTCAATCTGACAGAGGTGGAGGATTCTCCTTAAAGAGGAGGTGGAGGAGAAGGCAAGAATTCCCTGACGCTTTTAATATCTACCTTTCTCTGCATCTTACCTTCCTTGGCAGCAGTTTTTGCTGAATCCACAGAAGGAAGCACCTAACATATTAATTCACTTACTGCCCTAGAGGGCCAAAAGGAAAATTGCATCACTTAAATAGTTTTACCTTCCCAAATTTTTGAAGGTCAGGAAGAAGCACTTCTTTCACAATTAGTGGCTAAAACACTGAAATGCACATGGCACTGTTTATTTATTAACTCTGAGAAGTGCCACAAAACTGAAGAGATTTGGTTTTCTACCACTTGCAGGAGGGGTGTCCCACTCTTCCCCCTCCAGGTTAGAAAGCATATACTGAATACATCTGTGGAAAGGGGAGGTGGAGGCCTTGGGTCCTCCCTGGCCAAGAAGGAACATGGGCATAGGTCTGCTGCCTCCCCACAGTGAAGACCGACCAGGGGGTCACTGCAGAAGAGACAGTGAGAAGAGAGTCTCAATATTTACAAAGGATACTAAAGTCTGTCCCCTTCATTTCAGAGATTCTTTTTTATTCAAAATGTCCACAGTGGATATTGAAAGATAGTTTTTGTTCTTCCTTTTAAAGTTTTAAACAGAAGCAGGCACACGGGAATGGGGCTAAGAAACTCTCATGCCACTCTGCACCAAAACTGTATTTTCGTTTTAGCAAATCTGCTCCACCATTGCCCTCAAAACATTTGTGCAGATCTCCACATTGGCAGTGCCTGCTCTCAAACACCAGGGTGTTATTTTGGTCCTTTGGCTGCATGACTTACTGCTTTTCTGAAGTCTTACTGTTTGCCAAACTGTGCTGCACAGACACCAAATCAGAAGAAACCAAAGCACTGGGTGACACTGAACCAGAATTCATCTTCAGCCTCAGAGAGGCTGACAGTTCCCAATGCACAGCACTGGCTTCAGTATACACAGCCCTGTCAGACTGTGCACCCCAAAAAGCCCACTTTGACTTGTGTTCTGTTGCTATGGTTACACATAAATCATGCTATTCCACCAGCAAAAACCTTTATGGAAATACCCTACCCTTACAGCCTGAGAGAGTTGGTATCTTCACTGGTGAGTAATTAAGCTTCCTACAGGTGAACCAGATGGCCAGGGCAAGGGGCTGTTCCAGAAAGACAGATGCTGCTCTGGTGCTCGGTCTCAACACACACACATCCAATGTGCAGGAGCCAATGGAAGAGGGACAGATCTTAGAAACATTCAGAACACAGCTCCCACTCTCTGGGACAGGCAGTGTGCAGTGGGCTGGGCATCCTCCAAGCAGCATAATGAAGCCTTGTGTCCCCCCTTTCTGTCCCTAAGTCCACTCCCCCTCTTCAGCTTTCAGCATCACTGCTATCATGACTCTCAAGAAGAACCAGACAAGCTGCTGCTATTACAAAACCGAGCAAACATCTGGGCTGAGGTTGACAGTCTCTAGGTTATAATGCCAAAAGCACAGCACTATTGACACGGGGTACATTATCACTCAACAGCAGCTCTTCAAGGACAGTCCAAATACCCCTGCAGCATGTCTTCTTCCCAAAGGATAGCAACCAAGCCATACTTTGTTTGCTCATCCCTTCTGACCCAAGCTTCAGAGTTTGCAAAAGCCCAATGCACAATTTGCTGTTACCACATCCGCAGCAAAATAAGTGTGCTTTGAAAAACACTCAAGCAGCTGAGTTACAAAGAACTTTATAAAATTTAAAAGTGGAAACAAAGAAACTTGAATCAATTTTAGAAAAGAAAGCATCCTGGAATTTCTCTCAAAAAAAAATCTTATTCTTAGCACAACAGGGTGCACCATGGCTAGTTGTACAATTTTACAAATATATTTTAGGAATAAAATTTACTTTTACACAAGCATCATCGTTTAAGGAAGGAATTGAAAGCTGATATATGTGACAGAGACCAACCATGAGGGTTAGAAGCAACTAAAGATGCTCCTCCACAAGCTGTCTGGAGAGAGAAACATCTCCAAATGATTTGACTTTTTAGCAGACATACCGTACTTGAGACCAGGTTTTATCAGTCACTTAGAGAGAGACCTGTGGGTGATGAGTATTCAGGTCACACACACCTTTTCTGCAGCAACCCACAGCACAACTATTCATGTGATAAACACCCACCTCACAGAAGAAGCCAGTGGCAATGAATAATGCAGGAGATACAGTCACTCTACCACATATCATACCCATGGGATACGGAGGCAGCATTTTAACTTAAGTCATCCTTCCCCCTCCAGGGCACAAGCATGCTCTTTAGTTATTCTCTCTCCACCTCCGGTTCTGCACATACATTAACAAGTCAAACCCAGGAAACCAGGACAAGTAGCTGCAGAAGAAATAGGGACACAAACAGAAATGCAATACACCTTCTCACAAGATGATGTTAAAATATTACAGCATCTGTTCAAGTCAATAGTGCCAAAAAACAGACAGTTTCCCCTAAAAGGTAGTCCATTGTTCATATTTACCAAGAGATGTACTTTTCCATCATCAAGACAGTAATGTCACAAAGCATTAGCTAAACCAGGATAAATTAAAATGGAGCCACACTCAGGTTTAGCTTGTAACCCTGCCTGAATGAAGGCAGATACACTGCAAAACTGAAGGAAAATCTGAATTTGCAAGTCACCTCCTTTTAAAAAAGGCATCATCATCTATGCTTTAGATACAAACTCTCCCAATAATGCACTTACGTTATTCAGTTCCTACTCTGAATACTATTACCACTGTATAATTCTTCACAACTCCTCGTGATATTCTCCAGTACTTTTCACAGTTTATGCTGCACACAAGGTGCTCCATCTTAGAGCATCCTTCATACCCACCACACCAGGGCAAGGCACAGAGCTAACAACCTCACGGGACAAGGCACTCAGCAGTGCCAACCTGGCTTCTCTGGCACTCTCTGCCTTTCAGCATCCTGCTTAGCCAACCACTCTGCCAGCACGCCTGGCCTTCATGCAGCTTTTGCACTAGCTTGGGCATCCACTCACATAGCAGATTTAATGTGCCATTAGAAGGGTCGCTGCATACTATTTTTTTACATTATTTTCATATACATAAGAAAATCCACATAGGAAAACTTATCCAGCAAGAGACTAAATTGCATTCATTAATGTTCAGGTAGACTCTGACTGCATGCTTAAAATTACTGAACTAGAAAAAAAGGCTTACAGTCTCTCTCCAGTTTTAGTCATAATCAGTTTTACTGATGCTGTTACAAGACCTCATAATTTCAGCCTCAAAGCCATCCAAAAGACAATGAAGAATCTTTAACGTCAACATCAAGTACTAACAGAAACCACACTGATTCTGCACACCAGGGTAACATATTCAAAACCTTCTGCCCTATCCGTGCTTACCTGTAAAAAGGGCTCATCTCCTCTACCTTACAAGCCTCTGTCATTCTGGGTTGAGGTGGAATAAAGTTAAAAAAATATTACAACACAATTTTCCCCACACACTAAAAGGTCTTAGCAAGCCTATGACAGATTTGGAATAAACCATTACATATGTGCTTAGGCAGAACCACTATTAGAAGTAGCTATTAAATCTGTTCTATCTCTATCGTCTCAAATATAACAACTGTTGGGAGTTTGGGGTTTTTTTGGTTGATTTTTTGTTTGCCTGTTTTTAACAAAACAGGGTCAATGAGTACTTGGAATATTTCTTGGGCAGAACAGCTGGTCATTAATAGAAAAAGTCCTTAGCTTATTCCTTTATTAATTTTCATTGCTGGCAAGCTGATTCATTATTTAGGGTTGATCTCTTACGGAAGTAAAGATATTTAGGTCAATTTTATTTTTTTTTTTTACTAAAGACTACAGTTCTAGTGTTACGCAGTATTTTCTCAATTCCCTACCTCTAAGGATGGCTGTTCACATGACAAGACATTTGGTACTTGCATGTCAGAGATGCAACTCCTGTACCATACATTTGCTTCCTGCATGGACCAGTGACTTCTCATTGTTCTTAGCATGACTGATGCACAACAGTGTTAACTGAAACAATCTTTACCTTATGTTACACAAAGCTTTCCTTAACCATCCTCTAGCCTTCCAAAGTTTATTCCTCTAAGTTTAGCCATATTCTATCCTGCAACACGCAAGCATATTCTTAATAAATTTGAAAAACCCTTTCCAACAATTGCAGACAAAACATCACATCCAAAGAGCTACATGCCATAGGACTGCACTCAGCAATCCTACTTTGGGAAAAAAAAAAAAAAAAAAAAAA
>VXBX01001292.1:157996-188146 GCA_013400415.1 Scytalopus superciliaris
AAAAGAAAAAGGCATTTCTCAGTAATAACTTCTGCTCACATATGATTACACAGCCAAGAAATACAATTCATGCTCACAAGTCTGATGTGGCAATTACTCATAAAATAAAATTTTAAAAATCCAATACCAATTATGAAGCTCTTTCAAAAGACAACCTCTTTAAAAGTATTTTATTTAACCAATGAGCAACAGCAAGACTGCATCTTAATTAAAAGCCATATTGCTTTACGTAATTTATGTTCATTTATGTTTTTTCCAAGGTATCCATTCCTACGGTTTTAAGACCCAGATTTTTATTAGCAAGTGTTGTGTTTGGGTTTTGTTTTTTAAATAAGCTCATACACGTACATGAGAGGCAGCCACGTCTGCATTAAATCAAGAAGTTTCTAAATAAATTTCCTCTTGAATTTGAAAGAAATCTTCCTGCAGGACATCATTTATACTTAACTGCACAACAAAATGGCTATATTTAGACTTCATGTCAATACCAAAAAGTCAAACTACAGAAATGAAGATACTGCTGCAACACTGCCAAGACTTCAGTAAAATATCCTGTACGTTGCTAAACTACTTTCATTAAAACACAGGAAATACCATTTCAGAACAAAACTGATTTAAGCAGCTGTTACCAGACACTCCAGAAGGAGCAACAAAATTCACCCTAATAACACTCCCTCACTCTAGCTCACATATATGCCTGTAATTTCTAGCTATGAATTAAAACATCCTGCCATCCCTTTGTTTCATCTAAGGCCTTGATTCCAGAGAATTACACTGAATTTTTTCCAGTTCATGCAGAACCATCCCCATCAGTAAGAAACCAAAGGGCAACATATATAACCACAGCGAGAAGCATCTCACCTCTCAAAACTGTGCTCCCAAACTGATTTTAAGATAGAACAACATGCAGGGGTTTTCCCCCCTGCCAAATCAAAGACTGTCCTGGATGTGCACTGCAGTGCTTTGTCCTAGAGCCCCCAGTTCAAGAATGCCAGCTATGTTTAGCATTTTGCTTGGAGGTACTGCAGGAATCCAGGGTCAGCAGTCGCCACAGGTGGTCAAATTTACTCAAAACAGTTAAGCTAATCAGTACAGCAAAAAAATGTAACCCCTCCAACAGAGACAGCAGGGCCTGACAGCTTCCAAAATGAGTACTGATAAGGTCTAGAAGCACAAGAGCAATGATGGCTTGAACAGGAAATTCTGGAGCTGTCTCTGTGTTGATCCTCTCTGGCTAAATGATGATGAAAGGTGTAATAAAGTATTATGAAATTAAACGTAAAAAAGAAGGTGGTCTACATCAAGAAACAAAGCATGCGATAGATAGAACAAACTGAACTGAAATACTGACAGAAAGATCTTGAGGACACACCCAGTAAATCAGTGGGAACTCAGCCACTAATTTCACTGAAACTAGACTGAGGTCTATGCCACAACTGAAAAACAAAATTTTGTATCTTAAAAGTATTTTTCCTCACACGTCACATCCAAGACGTATACAAATTTGTTATGAGCTTATGTGCAGAGTTACAGCTCTAGGAACAAAATCACCTGATGAGCGACCAACCACGGACCATGGTTGAACGTGGACAGCTGAAGTGGAACCATCTGAAAGTCAAAACCAATAAAATTCTCTATCAAACCCTGCAAATCAAAAATGGTGCCAGAAGCTGCTAGAAAGCAGTATGAAAAGTGAGCACCTAAAATCTCAGCTGAAGTCACAAAAAGCAAGAAGAATTCCTATTGTTTCCAGTTTACCCACCTAGGAAGATGGTTATGTTCAGAGCTGCTGATGGAGAACCAGTAGCTGCAAGACTTCTGTCAGAGATAAACGTGTGAGTGTGTATATGTGTATGTATATACATACCTACAAGTATGATGTGGATGGACACAGTCACACATTTTATATGCCTGCAAGACCAGTCAACTCAATTTAAAATGAACTTATTCCCATAGTCAAAAGCAAGAGTGAAATTTAGTATTATAATTAAGCTCAGTACAAACTGGAAATATGAACAAACAAGAGCTGGAACAGTCTTTCATTTCATACAGGCAGAACTTAAACAAGAATATAGGGTCCCAGACTCAACAGGTTCAACTCCAAATATGAACAGGTACTGCTTACCTCAGCTTAAGGAATCATATTGGGTACATTCATCTGCAGAAAGTAAAAGTCAAAGTTTCTGTTCCACAGCCAGCAGAGTGACAGTAATTGTACAGTTTTATGTCTGTGCTGATTTAAGCCAACTCTCCCTTTCAGCAGCAGTTGGCCTTTAACTGGGTCAGCCACCTCATCACAGATACACAGTCACATGGATGCATCTTCTTTGAGGGGTTAGTTTTCAGCTGGGTCCTCAAATTAATCAGCTTTGACAGGAGGCCACTAGGGTGCCAGGCAAGAGGAGAAAGTGTGTTGTAGTACCTTGAAGAAGATGGACTGACACCAATTAACAGCTGCTGTCAGCAACAGCTTTTAAAACATTTCTTTTGGAGCAATCTAAAGTGATGAGAAACTGTGCCCATAATCTTTCACCAAGCCTTTAAACTTCATTGAAAGATATCACATCTGGCATGTGTGACAGGCCAGGAGTGCTGCCAGCACTGATGACTTGGATGACACCTGTAACCTCACCAATGTGCTCAACTCTTTCCTGCTCTCTGTTTTTTCAGTATTGTGTAAAAATGGAAGGGTGAAAAAAAAAATATTGGGGTCATATCAGAAGCTTACAGAAATATACACATTCTGATCTAATTTCAGCACAAAGAGATCCTCCTTCTCTTCCTAAGGTCCAGGAGGATGAAGTAGCTGACACAGGGACAGCCCTGCCTGCTTCTTGCCACCTGGGAAAGAAAGCAAAATGTGACCCCAACATGGGTCACGCAAAAGCCCCCTCCAAGGATCTAGAAGTTTCTGACATTCGCTACCTACAGTAGCAGGCATTTTTAGACATGCCTTTTTTCAGAAACATCAGCCATGCTGGACAATACCCAGAAGCCCTGGGAGTTTCAGCAGATGCAGCAGGTGGAGCACAACAAGCAGCCACAGGATTTCACTTGAGAGAAACATCATGCAAGTCCCTATACACTGCATACTGGTCAGAGAAACAGTCACCTGACAGATGCCAGTGCTCCTGCAAATTGAACAGTTTATGCAGTAGTTGTAATAGTACTGAAGTAAAAATAAAGATAAAGCTTGAAAAAGCACCAACACTATAGTTTAAAGGTAGTTGAAGTTTAGAAAATTTAACAGAAACCAGGGAAGTGTTCTTCATCCCTTCCTAAGAGAGACAGACAGTGCCATGGGCAAAGGCACTTCCAGTCACAATAATTTAAGCATAATCTTAAATCAATGGAGAATGCTCTGGTGTAATTGAGGGGAAAACTTTGCTCATAGCAGTAATTAGCACACAAAAACTGTTCCCAATGAAATCAGCAGGACTAGGACTCTGCACTCTGGTTTCATAATTAAAACCAGTGGGGTTTTTTATTATTTTTGAGTTACATATACATTTGGTCAGGTCTTTAATAAAACTTTTAGAGAAATCAATGTACAAATAAATAATGTTTTTTAACACCCCCCCCACACTTTCCATAGAATATGTCAAGACAGATATGTTTTTAAAAACCTGATTTGAGAAGACACCTCATGCCATATATCATCTGCCATCTATCTCCTGGCATATTTATCAGCAATCATCTTTCCAATGTGTCTTGTTTCTGTCTGTACTTCTAACAAGCAGCTTAAAGATAGTCTGCTAAAAGAAATAAAAAAATAAAACCTATTTCTAGTTGCAAAAAAAAAAATAAAAATATCCATAACTAGTATAGCACCGGCATGCTGGGTGTTTAAACCTGGAACAGGATTATTAAAAAATCCAGTTATTGCTATTCAGCAAGTATTCCTAAGAGACAGGCTTTTCTGCTCACTTTTTTGCAAGATCACTGTATCTAAGCAGCAGGAAATACTTTTAAAAGCTCACCGCGCTCAATAAAATCACAGAACACGCTGAGTTTGAAGGGAGCCATAAGGATCATCAAGTCCAACTTTTGACCCTGCACAGGACAACCCCAAGAAGTCACACCATGTGTCCAAGAGCATTGTTCAAATGCTTCTTGGACTCTGTCAGACTGGGTGCTGTGACCACTTCCCTGGGGAGCCACTTTCAGTGCCCAACCACCCTCTGGGTGAAAAACCTTCTCCTAACATCCAACCTAAACCTCCCCTGACACAACTTCAGGCCATTCTGTCAGGTCCTGTCCCTGGTACCACAGAGAAGAGATCAGTGTGTGCCCCTTCTCTTCCCCTCACAAGGAAGTTGTAACTGCAATGAGGTCTCCCCTCAGTCTCCTCTTCTCCAGGCTGAACACACCAAGTGCCCTCAGCCGCTCCTCATACGGGCTTCCCCTCAAGGCCCTTCACCACCTTCATTGCCCTCCTTTGGACACTCTCTAACACTTAATATCTTTCCTATATTGCAATGCCCTAAACTGTACACAATACTCAAGGTGAGGCCACGCCACTGCACGGTAAATTCTACTCTAGAAGACAAAAGTCCCAATTAGGAATACACGTATGCACAACTCACACTGCAGAGGTTGTTAACTGGCAGCAGACCATCATATTATGAACTACATCCTTCTCTGGTGGTTGATATACAGGCACATGAAGAACTATATTTAAATTTAACACAGTTTTCATGTGGCTGCTACAGTCAGCAAAAACAGTTTCCAAACCTAGCCGCATGGGGTAGCTAAGGTATGGCAAGACCAAGTTATGTGACTACAGTGCTGCATTACCTGAGAAAGGACTCATCTACCTGACACCTAACAAGGGCTGAACACACAACCTGATGAGGCACTTCCAGAGTGTTAACAGACCAAAAAGCAGCAGTAGCTTCTCTTCCCACTTCTTTTTAAGAAACTGGTGTTAAGGAAGAAGAGAACAATTAAAAATCCACAAACAGTTGCCACCTTTTTCACAAGAAGGCTTTCAGAAATCCTGTAAAGCCAAAAAACCCCGTAACTGCACTAATTCTCCGAATGCTGACAACCAAGAAAGGAAATGACTGTGCTTTGCGTAAGCTGAGTAGAGATTTCTATTATGATGGCTTAAATAAAATAGACCCCAAGAGAGGAAATAAATGTTACCCAAGTCATCTGGCAGGTTTAGCCTGTTACAGGAATGATGGACACCAACCCTACCAGACCGGAGACAGCATTTCCTTGCCAGGGTCACGTCCATTTCCCTCCTGGTAAAGAATACTTCTAAGTAATTTCAATTCTGCCATTGTCCCAGTTTCAGCATATGTTCTAATGTCCTATTTACAATTACTTATACTTCGCAAAAAGGGAGGCTTTCAAGTAACCAAAAAATTACCCCAAACCATGTCCTCACTTCACAAATTTTGAGAGAGACCAATGCTGACATTAAAAGGAACAAAAAGACTTCTGAAGGGATAACACTTAAAAAAAGATGACAATTATCTTTTCCTTCAAATTAGCATATTTTCTCCAAGCCTGGTGACTATGGGGAGGCTGACATTGGTTGGACACCAGGTGCACACCAAAGCTGCTCTATCACTGCCCTACTCAACTGGACAGAGGAGAAAGCTCATGGTTCAAGACAAGGCCAGGGAGAGGTCACTCACCAATTACCATCATGGGCAAAATTACCTCCATTTGGGGAAATTACTGTAAATCAAATCTTTAAACATCTTTCCCCAACCCCTCCCTTCTTCCTGACTTCGTAGCATCCACCTGCTCTGGCATGGCTTCCACTGGCTGCAAGTGGATCTCTGCTCTCCCATGGACCTCCATGGGCTGCAGGTGGAGAACCTGCCTCACCATGGGCTGCATTGCAGGCTGGTGGTGGGAACCTCAACTTTGGCACCTGGAGCACCTCCTTCCCCTCCTTCTGCATTGACCTTGGTGTCTGCAGGGCTGTTTCACATATTCTCACTCCTTTCTTCTGATTACCACCTGTTACCCCAAAGGTACTACCACCATCTCTAGCTCAGCCTTGGCAGGTCTGCCCTGTCTGGCACTGGCTCTGTCAGACACGGTGGAAGCTTCTGGCAGTTTCTCATAGAAGCCAACCCTGTAGCCTCTCACTACCAAAACCTTGCCATGCAAATCCAATACAGGCACAGAGAGGCCTGAGGTGCTGCCAGGTCTCCCCAGCAGCCCAAGCTGCAGCCAGTACCACACCTGCCTCCTCCTGCCCTTTCCAACAGTGGGAAGCCAAACTGTACTTACACTGCAGATAGTCTAGCCAACTATTTTATAACTGTATTCTTAAACAAAGGGCATTTAACTGTAAATACAAATACACATCGTAGCAGTTTGCCCTTTCCAAACTGCATTTTCTCCAGCTGGGAGGAAAGGTTTGGTTTTAAATAGTGCCTAAAAATTCTGTTTACCATTTTTAATTTTAAAACTGCAACTGTTGATTTGCAATTAACAACAATTTTCTGATGCACAAAACAAGGCCAATGGTATAATTTAACCTAACTTAGTTAAAGCCTGTCCTTTTCTGGTGAAGATACTAGGTACCATAAAAATTTTAAATATTGTACTGCCTTGCATATTTACAACAAATGAAATTCCTAAAAAAAAAACCCCCACAACTGTTTAAAACACTTTTCTTTTGTTGTCTATTACATCAGCAAAGCTGCTTCTAAATTTTACTAAACAAAATAGCAGCTAGAAACTGAATCTAAAGAAATCACACACACACATCTTTTCACTGTAGACCTTCCCCATGACACAGAAGGTAGCTTATTCACCAGCACATAGATACAATAGAGCCCTGTTCAGAGTAAAGGTGGCAGTCAAGTTTTATGCAAAAAGAAAAAAGTAATGGTGATTACTGGAGGAAATGGAACATAAGAACAGTGATTACAGTTGTCAAAAAGACAGATACTATAGAGGTTTTTAAAAAGTGATTTTATTTCACCTGATAGTGCTAAAAGATCAGATTCTTCTTTTGCATTTAAAACCTGTTTCTCAAGACTCTCTCTCTTGTTCAGAGATGTGGTTCAGCAAGGATTACATTTCCTTTATTTGGACATTAAGAGAGCACACCTGAAATGCCAATAAACCTCAGACTTCCATAGGCTGAATCACTCTCTCAAGTACAGTAAAAGGTAAATACTTGCAACCATACAGCTGTATCATCTACAGCTTACCTAATACAGGCATCTGTATTTATTTTCTTATGCATCAGTTGGACCAGTGTCACAAGACTTCTTTAAAGATTAAGCTAGTGAAAAGTCATAGCTGAGGCTAAACACAGAGTAACAGCACAGACATCAAGGATTTTATTTTACTACTGGCAGTGAGTGGGGCCTTTAAAAAACTGCTTATGCTCATAGCAGGATAGTTTACAAACCTACTTAAAACCACAACCACCACATATATTACCCATACTTCTTGACAGGTGTGTTAAAATAACCTGGAAAAGAGAACCTGTAACACCTTTTACAAATGTATTCGTAACTTGTTTTGACACTTAGAGACTCTCCACTGAGAGTATTTCTCCTGTGAGAAATACTCACTTATTAATGAAGTTGAGATAGGAAAAAGTCATCAAAGCAAAACTACTTATTAATATAAACGAGTCAGCTGAGCTGGGTGCATGTGTCTGAGCAGACACACCTCTCTTCAGAATGGGCATCCTTTTATATCTTTCCCCAGCCAGTGGAATCCCTATCCCTTTTCCCATTGGATAGGTACTCAGGAACTTACATCCTTTCCCAGCTGACTACCTTACTTGAACCCTCCCTTTACCTCTCTCCTTTATGTTATCTTCCTTTTGGGGCATGATACAGTATCACCATTTCTATTGGCTCTAACAACCCTTTGCACTCAGCAATGAATAGAGATTAACTTCCCTCTTTTTCCTCCCTTGTGTCCATGAGGTCTTATGGCTGAAGTAAACCATTATTTTATTTATCACAATCCTGTGCACAAAACGCACTGAATTGGAGGAGTTCTCCTCTCCACAATTTCCAAACCAGGGAACCATAAAAACCAGTAAATGAGGCATGAAAAGACACAAATGGAACCAAAGTCACCTATTACTCACAAACACAAATATCTCAACAGTCAGAGGAGACTCAAGACTAACCATTCTTACGTCAAAGCCCTCTGCAACATAAGATGGATCTTTGGGAATTCAGCCAAATCTACTCAGAGGCAGGGACACTGAGAGAAGAGCCTACTGTCATCTACTGCCATAACGCAGCTTGCTGTTTAGAATCACCTATCTTGTAATGTTCTCAGCTCCTAATTTCCAGGACAGTAGAGGCTTGCTGAAAGTCTGCAAAACATACCCAAAGCCACTGATAAAAGATAATATGCAAGTACATGCTATCATCAGTAAACCTAATCTACAGTGTTATTTTGTGCTCTTGTGGTTTCCTTCATTTCAGGCAAAGGTAAGGCTCTTTACAACAAAACAAACAAAAAGCCGCTATATAAAGATTGCTTGGTTCAGGTAATAAAAGAAGCAGCAATTTATACTAGCTAATAACGAGACAAATCTACTGTATCAGTTTAACATTCCGAGGGATAGGAATAAACAAGTAATAAATACCCTCATTGGAGTAAAGCTCAAAGCTAATATTAGCATAAATCTTAACTCACAGAAAACCTAAGAGTCTATAAATGATCCTGATCTCACCCCATTTCTTCCAGAGCAATCCATTTAACTGCTCTGTTTGGTGGAATGTAGCTGTGAACAACAATAAATCTGAGACTGAACAATTTACAAGGTACAAGATAATGTGTATATCTGAGCCAGTGACTGAAACACGTAAGGAGCTACCACTTTCCTAAGAGGGATAACACACCAGCTCACTGGTGATCAACACTGCAATCCACAGAAGCAATTTCCCTTAGCAAGACGTCTCAAAACAGGGCAGGTTTCATCTTCACTCATTTTACTACACTGTTGTAGTTGTGAGTGAACATGCAGCAAATTAAGCCAACTTCTTGGTTTAGATCAAGAGACAATTAAATCAGCTCAAAACTGATCAAATGTTAAGGTGTCACGAATCACACTTTTCCCTTAGCAGCTGCAGGAGAGAATTCTCAGTGTCCTACAGGATACATCTTTCATGGTGAAAGGGAGAGAGCTGAGCTCCTGCACATCTTGGCTCTCCCTAGAGATGCTGCTGCTGCAGTGCACCCCACTGCCAGGACTGGCTGTCAGAGGAGCTGTCAACCCAACGACTGATTTAAACCTGACAGTAGTTGCAGCAGTCTTACACAGCACAACAGCTTTCTACTGCCAGTGCTTATGATACACTATGAAACATTTATTCTCAAAGATCATTTATGCTTTGCAGCATTTTCTTTTCATACAGATTACCACAGTACTGTATATCTGATGTCTACAAAACTCACGGCCAAACTAGTGTCAAAGGTCCTTAAAACTGGCAGTGGCACAGAACTGCTGCAATTTAAAATGAACAAGGAAATTCCACCATGTAATCAACAGGATAATTGCTTTCTATTTACTTTGTCAAAGGAAGATAAAGAGGGTGGGTAAGAACCAGCTCAGTACCTCAGTACCTCTGCTGCTGGAGGTTCTGTAGAGGTAAGAGGCAATTTCTCACAGCACTGTCTCTTGTCAGCATGCAGCAGAGGTCAGCCACCTCCTTATAACACCTGAAAGGAAATCCAGAGGGCTAACACCTCCGGGAATTCACATCCACAGCACAGGCATAAAACAAGCAACATCTGACTGAGGCACTGATCAGAAACAACAGCAACGGTGATACACAGCAAGATACTAAAACTTCAAGAGTAGAAAGCTGCATTTTTACCTTCTGTGAAGTGCTGAATGGAGAGGAATACCCACCACTGCACCGCAATGTCTATTTTCAAATTGAGTAATCCCAGTTAGCAACACAGATCTTCTCTTCCCTATCCCAAGAAGCTCCTGATGTCTCTGAAAAAATAAACTCCCATGCACCCAAAAAGCCGGTATCCCTGTGCCCTCTGAAAGAACAGAATTATGCAAGTTTTGCTTCTCTGAAACAGGTCCTTCTCCCCTTTCATTAGAAATATTTTAGTTTTGATTTCCAGAGCACTTCTGTTCAGTGTGGGTCCCACTCACCTGGTGGAGTCGACACACTGTGAGACTCGCAGACCACGTGGGAGCTAAAGTGAAGTTTGTTTCTCACACCTGATCCTCCTGTGCCTGTTCTGGTATCCATTTAAAGAGCCTACAGAGGGAGTAGGGTGAACCCCGACAGTGTATTTAAGTCACAATGAGTGACACCAAAAAAAAGCCACAGAGCTGGCTGAAACAGGGAGGCAGGGCTACAACACACACCATGCGGGGGGAAAAAATCCACAAAACAAACGAGCAAAAAGAGTAAGGATAGCTTCTTCATGCAGTAACTCAGTGGCTTAGCTGTAATACTAATTTTCATTTTACTCAAAGCCATTTGGCCAAAACAATGCCCTTCCATTTGTGAGAACTCCTCTCTAATATACCCATACAGCTGAAGTTCTTATTTCTGCAGTGCTCAAAACTGAATGGATTATACACACCTAACAAGGCTGCAAAGTTGGGGGATTTCACTTTACACTCCAAGTTGTGGCAATTAAAAAATAAACAAATACAGAAAAAAAGCAGTATTGTTTCTCTGAAAGCAGTGTAACTCCACCTCCTCATTCATCACCATGCTAAGGCATGTCCTGTGTACCTGGATGTGGCTCGTGAGTGCTGCAGGTAGATATTGCACTCACCTCCCTGCCCTCACTGAAGTCAGAAGCTGGGGACTTTTAAAATTTTTACATTATTTTTCAGCCTTTGCTTTATCAATTCTGTGCTCTTCTGGGAATCTCTGTTCCTTTGAGGAGGGCAACACAGCAGAATTCTTAACCTAAAAATGTTTGAATTTTGGTAACTGTTGAAGAAACAAGTGTGGGGAGCTGAGTTATATTAAATAAATATTAAATTACAAAATTACTTATTCTGAGGACAGAACAAAATAGAGATAAAGCTATAAGTTGTCAAACACTATGTATAAACCACAAGTCAAAAAAATAGACTATTAGTTTGCAGTTGAAATTGTTTCAAATGCATTTAAGTGTATTTCAGGCTACCTATCATATTTGTGCACTAAGCTATAATTACTTGGCAGTGTTGTACCTAAATTCAATTTTTCTATATCACGTTATGCCTTAATGAGTATGCCTTCAATTTTGACGAGTTATTGGAGGAAAAGAAATGCAACACTATACTAACACAAATTTAAGGAAATAATTTCTTAGCTAAAATTCCACCATCTACTATTTTTGCAAGCATCTAAAAACACAGTCAATAGTCTCTAGAATTGCTGAATAGGGTTTTTAGAAAGTGGGACACGGGAAAAAAAAAACCAGGAAAATTGCAGATCCATCAAAAAAAATCACTTTGAGTTCAGACCGGTTTCTTATCACAAAGGTTTCATAAAATTGCTACTGAAACAACTATTTCTCTTTTGGCAGGGCATCAAGAAAACAGATTTGAAACATTATAAAATACTCATTAAATAATAAATATGTCCCCCAGATACTCTTGACCTCAAAACCAAATGGTCTCAGCCACAGTGAACTATACCTGCATTATTCCTCCTCACTTTCACAGGTACATTCAGGCACCAATCCTCTACTGCATGAGATGTGATTCCTGGACAAGATGTGATTTCCCTATGGAGGCACCTCAAGGCAGACACATTGGTCAGACCAGATTAGAGTCATAAAACAGCGGACCAAACTTCATGGTCATTTCTGCAGCACAAAGAGCACAGAGCTGAAGTACAGTGACAGACCAGCACCAACCCCACTGAATAATGACAGACCTCCAAACACTGCCATCGTGGAGCATCATCCCATTCCTTAAAAAGCTGTCTGTATTTTCTAGACAAATGCAGCAAAATCCAGATGTGCAAAAGCCTCAGCACCCACCCAGAGAGAAATGCCAGCCACTTCACACAGCTGGGGGGCAAAGTGGGAGTGGTGAGAAGGAAAAAAAAATTTAAAAAATTAAAAAAAAAATGCAAAGAAGTGGCATTAAGCTCCCCATCCACGAGTGCTGCCTGGTTTTCTCCAAACCTTCACCAGGATGTCAAGTAGCTATTGGAATGACAGCAGACAAAGTAGTAGTGCACAGAATGATCCAGTCCAACACCTGAATGAGATGCAGGCATGGGAACTGTATTTGGTTTGATTACAAGTAGATGACTAGTAGAGCTAACTTAGAAACTTGCAAGAGCACAGCATCTCAGGAGTACAGCTACATTGTAGAGGAACTGTTGAGAAGTCATACCAGCTCCTATTTGCCCATAAAACCTTGCACTTTGCATATCCATCCCATGGTGCAGATACTGGTTTCCCACAGCTGCAGGCTGATATAAGGGCCAGCTCAGTGACCTGCCTCTGGAAATCTGTAAATTTCCATTTTGCTTTTTAGATTCCATTTCTAATTATCAGAAGGGAAAAAAGGAAAGAAGAAAAATCCTCTACTTTGTAAAAATGAAAAACCTTTTTATTCCTGTTCCAAGCCAAAACGAACACCAGATGGAAACTCATTTAAAATTCTTACATGCTTAGCTCTGTTTCTGCAAGGAGGTAACTACTACCAGGCTAGGCAGCCCTAGGAGAGAAAGTAAAAAAGAAAAAAAAAAAAAAGGACTATGAAAGTAATTTACCTTATATGTGATAAGTGAAAACAGATAAAAACTGACAAAACCAATAATAGGTTTTAATATTTACACTGAAAACAATGAGAAGTTCTGAAAATACCATCAGGTCCCACCAGATAAAAAATGTGTAATCTGTGTTCCAAAGGACAGTGGAAGAAACCTGAAGCAGCTTTACTCTGCAACATCTCTCAGCTCCTAAAAAGACATCAGGCCACCAACTGACTTGGTGTAAGTCAGACCATGTCACTTGCAGAGGCCAAAGCCACCCAAAAAGTCACCTCACCTCAATTCCCCACTTCTGGGCTATGCAACGAGTTGAGTGAGAAAGCCGGACCAGGAGAGAGAAGGAGACATGTTGTTCCTTCCTGAATTTCTGGCTGCAGCTTTAAGCTGGCTGCTCTGCATGTCACTGGGTCACATTTCTCACTGGAATAATAGGAACAGTTCTGTAGGTGACTCATTCATACTCCATAAAATCTTGAGCATTTTGCAGCTCTCACAGTGAAAGCAGAGCAGCTTTTTCTGGTCTCATTTACCATGGCCAGTCTCAACAACATATTGATATGAAAAATCAGTAACAAAAAAGTTCTCTGATACTGAGAATACTTCGCAAATAGTATAAATACAGCACTTAAACATCAATTTTATTCAGAATGTGTGCACTAGCCCTTACTGATCAGTTACTACAGAAATTTGAACAATGGCATGTCTTTTTAAGAAAGTGAGAGCTCTCAAAGTGCTATATGTACACTATTTGCAGAGCATTCTTTATTTAGATTTCTATGGTAACCACTAAGTAAGAGGACCGCAGTTCATATTTGGAATTTTTTCATTCCCCATGGTCCAAACCAGCAGAAATACTACAATCCTTTTTTAAGTAGGAATAAGCAATAAGCAAATACATTACAGACTCAGAGTCGAGTCTTTACTAATTAACTTGAGATGGAGTTCTTCTCTGACACAACAACAATACATTCATTTAAGTTATTCTGTTTAATGTGATTTAGTAACAATACCAGTCTGGCATGCATTACTCCCCAGACAAAATTTGTCAAAATTGGATTTCTGCTGTTACATCATTTTACCTGTCAAAATACAACCCATACAGAGGAAACAGGGACAAGTTTGTTCTCCCTCTGTCACACAGAAATACACTGTGAGAACCACTACCTGCTGTAGGGGTAAAGACCTGTTACCACAGGAGGAAATATGCTCATTATTAAACCTCATCAATTAATTTACAAAAGGTCAGACAATGTACTGCAGTAACCAGTCAACTTACAGCTCCAGAACAGACTATGGCCAGGCTGGTCCCACTGCAAATTGTGCTTCCTGTAAACACTACAGGGCCAGCATGAGCAGCACCAGCTCTCTCATCCACGCTACCTCTTTATGGGTTTTCCCATCAAGTCCTCCCACATACATGTCTCTGGACTAATTTCAGGATAATAAAATATCAAGTAGAACATAATTGCTCTGTTTTGCAAATAAATAATCAGAACTCAAAAAAAGTGTGATTTATTTCCTTTAAAGGGGAACCACAAAGCAGGACAAAAATCTACCTCTCTTACAATGTAAAAAATATGTCTATTTTAATATCAGAATTGTATGTAATCTCAGGTACTCACTTCCCATCTTTTGCTAGTCTTGATTCCTGAAGAGGATGCCAGATGCAGACAGCAGTTAGTCTTTAGCCCCAAACATCCAAGACTAATTTCCAAAACTCTCAGAGAAATTCATCATCAGTGACAAATGATTTCAATGGAATATTCCTCTCCCACATCCTACATATGGCTTCTCTCCTCTCAGCATTTTGGTTGTCAGAGATGGTACCACACTCCTACCCTCTGGGACCTCGTGAGCAAGCCTGGAGCAAGCGCTCTGCAGCAGACCCATTTTTGCCCAGTGCATTAAGTTTCTGGGAATCACAATTTCTCCTTAGCCAAAGACTATTTTTATCAAGGAGAGAGGAAGTCCTCTCCCCATCTGCTGTGAGTTTTATCATAATCCACAATTCCCAAATGAAACTGCACAGGACTCTGAGAACTACAGCACTCTGGTAAGACCACTGGGGGTTTAGTAGTGAGACAGCCCAAAACTACCCAGAGGAAAGCAATTGCTGAACACAGCATAGCCAGAGCCCTCCTCTGCCACATTCCCCCACCATGGCCCAGCAGCCAGACACAGAGGAATGACAGCCAAGGCAATCGCCCTCTGCCTACCGAGACTCACCAACAAGGGCTGCTCCATCTCAAAAGCCACCATTGGCTGAACCTATTAAGCACGGGACACAGGCTCCTTCCACCAAGGCTTGATCCACACAGGGTTGGTCTGCATTCGGCATCCCATCCGATGGGACAAGTGGGACGTCACCGGCAGCCCAGCAGCACAGGAACTCCACACCCTCACTGGAGGCACTCCACCTTCACCTACCCAAAATATCCTTAAGCACCAAGAGCTAGGAGTTCTTTGCAGCTCGGGCAACTCACAGAGCCAAAATCAAACAGCAGGGAAACACCAGAGAAGGTGAAGTTTTCTGCCAAGGTCCATGAATGGGCACCATTTTGCCTGGTTTCCCTGGGACCTGTAAATGCCAGCCACGCTCTCCCTCTGCCAACTTCCCCTCCTCCCCAAAACAGTGGTGCCTGAGCACAGACAAAGACACCCTGTTTTAACACACCGCTTTATGGTAAGAGCATGAAACAGCAACAGCAGGCAATAGTCCAAGAACTTAAAGAAAACAGAAGTTCTGTGGAACAGAAAGCACTTGCAAAGCACCAAATTTCAGTGGGATGCAGAGGCCAGTGAATGAGCACTCAGTTTCACTAAAATGCTTACTTCAGACTAGTAAAGCATACAGAGGGTAGTAAATTTGAAAAATAAGAGCTTGTTAGATACAGTAAAACTGGAATACATTTTACATCTATGGCTTATATCCCTCCCTTGATATAATAAATCCAATTAATTTCAACATCACTAAAGGAAAACAGAGTACTTCAACTCCTTCATGGTCCAATCTAAAAGCACTAAACCAGTTTAAACAGGGAGAAATCACAAGTGCCCACCAGGATACATGTCAGTCAGAGGTATACTCCTTGCCAACAAAAACTGCAGCATGTTCATCTCTGTACCTCCGAATCAAGCCTCCTGGAACACTCTTCGCAGCAAATCTTTCCTTATAAACTTCCTAGAATGAGCTATGCTGAAATATCTACTACTGTCTTCTACAAAGTACACTGCAAAGTTCTTTAATATTTCTTCCATCTACACTTGGACATGTTAAGACATATAATCATAGAATATCCTGAGCTGGAAGAGACCCACAAGGATCATCAAAGTCCAACTTCTGCACAGGACAACCCCAAGAATCACACCATGTGCCTGAGAGCATTGTTCAAATGCTTCTTGAACTCTGTCAGGCTTGGTGCTGTGATCACTTCCCTGGGGAGCCTGTTCCAGTGCCCAACCACCCTCTGGGTGAAAAACCTTTTCCTAATATCCAACCTAAACCTCCCTGACACAACTTCAGGCCATTCCCTCAGGTCCTATTGTTGGTCACCATAATGAGAAGCTCCTCCCCTTCCCCTCCTGAGGAAGCTGTAGACCTCCGTCTCCTCTTCTGCAGGCTGAATAAATCAAGTGACCTCAGGTAATCCTCATATGGTTTCCCTCCAGACCCTTCACCATCTTCATGGCCCTTCTTTGGACACTCTCCAATAGCTTAATATCCTTCTTAAACTGTAGCAACCAACACAGTGCTTGAGGTGAGGCTGCACCAGTGCAGAGCAGAGCAGTGCCATCACCTCCCTCAACTGACTGGTAGTGCTGTTCCTCATGCATTCCAGGAATGGCTGGTCCTCCTGGCTGCCAGGGCTGACTCAATGCCATGTTTGAAAGAATCACAAGTCACCATTTAGGTGGCACACTTCAGCACATTTCCTCCAGAGAAGTCACTCTGAGGCATCCCCCTGCATTCAAACTACTCCTCTACTAGGTTATGCTAGCTTAAACATTCACCTCCTATGTACTCATCATGCTGCATGCTGACTAAGGTCTAGGGAGGAACAGTCATTTATATCCAGCCAATTCCTTTTTGTACTTGCGGACTGATTCCCACCCTGACTCGCTGACCTTGGCTACTGCATCCTCACAGAACATCTCTATTCATCCCATATTTGATGACAAGACTCAGACTGTCCCTGCTGGACCTCAGAAAAGATAGGAGTAGCAGGGAGATCTGCTGAAAGAGGCATCCAGAAGCTTTAAGAAAGAAAGATATATACCCATATGCCTAACCGTACTTTGATCCAAAACACACAAACCAGCAGCCACTACACAGTGAACAAAACAGCTGTCTCCAGACAGCTGATATCCCACTTCAGGAAGAACAGTCCCAAGGACAACAATCAAGAGCGATCTGGAGACTTATCACACAGTGGGACCTCACACTTTTTTTTTCATTTTATTTGATTATAGGTATCAAGGTTCTGTTTTGTGAAAGCCCAGACCAATTTCCACTAGAAGAATGACAGGAATTCTTCAGAACATTAGCACCTTTTCCACTAACAGATATGGTGAATCACCCTCTTCCTGCAGCTGCCCTAAATAGCACACTGTTCAGCTATGGTACACTGTCTGGCCAGGTCCAAGAACATTAACACTGTCTTGCCCTGTTCGAGTAGAGCAACCTCAACCCAGCTGTAGATGGCTGCTGGGTCTCCCACAGTAGAAAGGTCACCATCAGCAACAACAGAACAGCCCAGACAGGATCTCCCTGCTTTCAGCCCTTGCTCCAGACTTCATCAACACAGTTTGCTTCATGAAATGAAAAACATGCATGTGAATAAAGTGTCTTTAGCAGTCCACCACCATATACATATACAGAGGGCAAAAAAGCCCACTCCCTTTAGGGTTATACAATTATGAGCCAACCTCCTGCTGCTCACAGTACTGCAGTGATACTCCTCTGCAAAAGTATCTGCTTTTGAACAAAAAGGTTGATGGAGGAAAAATCCCACAAATCTATGACATTTTCTCTGCACAGAATGGAAGCACAGAAACAAAGACATCATCATAGAGAAAACACTGTAGCATGCATTAATTAGAACAACAACAACAACAACAAAACCCAAAACCAACCAACCAAACAACAGCGAGTGGCCCAGCTGTCACCCTGGCCCCCTTGAGGTTCTGCCATGCTGGCAGGTAGCACTGTAATCACAGGGATCACTCCTGGAAAAAATGCAGCCAGTGTAGAGCAAAATGTTAAGAAGAGCAAAGGAACAAGGAGGCAGAACTTTGCATGGATTTTGCTCTAAATGTTTCTAAAAGGATTAAGCTCTTTAAAACAACTCTCCTCCTTTTCTTTCATTTGCAGCATATTTTTTCTAGCTTTTTGATTTGTTTTGTTCATGTTCATTCTGTCCAACCAAGTAATCCAGCAATGTGATACCTGAACTACGCAATACTCTTTCTAATATGGAGTTCATATGTCACTGATAACCACTTGCTTAGAATGCAGAGACACATCCAAAATCCCTGTGGCTCCACTCATTAAAAGGCACAAAATTTTCCTGGAAAAATATTTCTAGCCTTCAGGTACAATGAAAGGGGAGCACATGTACACCCAGTTTGGCTGATTCAGATTACCAAATGTGAGGCCTCTCTAAGAAAAAAGGAAAGCAGAAAGACAGAAGAAAGCAAAGTCAGACTAAAATAACCCCAGGAAACCCAAGCTAGGACTAAAAACCCCTCACTACCCTCAAATATGCCCAAATCAAAACCCAAAACCCAATATGAACACAGCTACTGATAAGGAATTACATAATAACACATTGCTACATTGTTGTCTAGTAAGGGTTTGGATTTTGAAGTTGTACATAACTCTCTATAGTCTCCCAAGGAAAGGGAAATTGAATGCCAGTAGTTCCTCTGTATTTGTACTGACTGTTAAGAAAAAAACAACTATAAAATCAAAAGCCCATGGCAGGCACCATAAAAATACTAGAGTAATATATTAGCATTACAGAAATCTAGATTCTTCTACAGTCTGAGGTATCTTAAAAGTATATCTATTCTGCTTTTTGGAAGCATTTCTGCTTCCACAGTCTGAGGTATCTTAAAAGTATATCTATTCTGCTTTTTGGAAGCATTTCTGTCAACGTGCCTGCAGAGTTGTAAGCTAGAGAGAAATATATAGCCATTGCTAGGGAAGGGCTAGTTGAGAAATACAGCAACAAGTCCACTATCAGTTTCTTAGTCTGATCCTCTGCAGGAAAACAAACAGAGCAGGGTAGATGATGCTCAGCAGCACTGCACAAGCCACATACCTGAGGTGTTCAGCCTTTCCAAGACACAAGGGGGAACAGGGAGCCTTCCTTGCTTTTTTCTCAGCACCAACCTGAACAGTCAGGCACTATTTTCTATTATCAGATAAGAACTGGCTTTGGAATGTTAAGAGTCTGACAGCTAATCAAGGAAATTTACCCCAGGGAACCGAATGCCTACTTTCTCTAGAAATCATGAAATGCATCCAGTTGCTTCTCACATAAGTCAGATTAGGCAGCAACCCATACTGCTAACAGTGCAGTATAACACTTGAATCTTGACTACAAAGGCATCATCGCCAAAACTGACAGTTTATGCTAACAGAGAGCATATTGCTGTAGTATATTTCTTTATAGTAAAAATGCAGAGCATAGAAATATGTCAAAGGTGCACTTTGAACAGGTAGTCAAGTATTTTTCTTCTAGATGCAGTTTTCAAACAGATCACTGACAAAAGAGAAGCCCTAGGAACACCACAGGGCTGTGCTCTCCAAATATTTTGTTCAGAGGGTTACCACAAAAAATGCAAAAGGCCTCCAAAAACCCCCTACTTCAATCTAGCCAGAAATGCATACCACACAAGCGCAGTCCTTCCAGTAAGAAAGCAGCCTTTGGGGTGGTTTTGTTTATGCACCAATTAGGCTGTTAAATGCATTCAGAGGTACCCCACCTACCAGAGAGTGCATTCCTCAGGGTGTGCAAAAACACAAAGGTCCTCTTTTTCACTGAAGATCTCTAAAACTGTAACAGAGAACAGATTGTTTCCTAACATCTTTTATACAACCCTGTTCGTGTTTCTACAATTTGAACACACTATTCACAGTATTTAACTTCCTTCCCATCTTAATCTCTTAAGTTTTATGAATATACCAGCATTATTTTCCCCCCAGAAACCCAAAGCTAATTTATAAAACAGTAAGGCTTAAACACCTTCAGATATGGTGCTATAAAATGTTATGGTAGAGTTCAAGTTTTGTTGTTAGATATAACTTTACTCACATTACAAAGTAAAGATGCAAAGGACAGAATGCCTGGACTTGGACTGGTGTCACATGTGATAATTATTTTTCTTTAACCTAAAATGCCTTTTCTCTTAAATACAGTCTCGCAGACGTGGAAAAAAAAAAAAAAAAAAAAAAAAAAAAAAAAAACACAAAANAAAAAAAAAAAAAGGGAATAATGCAAGTTACATCAACTGTGGTACAGGAGCACATTACAAACATGAGCAATCCCGACTCTAAAGCACAGAGATCCAGCCCTGAGATGGCACCAGCCCAGCCTGCCAAGGCTGCAATGCTGCTGTCCAAGCTCAAGCACATTGCTTCTGGCCCTGATCCAGACAGCATGAAACCAGCTCAGATCTCCTCCACAGCCACAGCACATTTGTGTGCAATGCAGATAATCCATCTATGACAAGGATGTGTGGAAGGTGAGGGGAACAGGACACTATTCACTACAAGAAAAATTCCAACAACATTTGACTAAGACAGCGCATTTGCATCTTGCCATAAACACCACCATCTAAAGTCACCTTGCTTCCAACTTTAAAACTCAACAAATAAAATCTACTTGAAGAATTAGATTCATTTACATATCAAATACTAACAATCACTTTACTGTTTTAACCTTTCTTTTCCTTTTTATTTCTTCACTGATGTTAAAACTTGGGTTTAATCTTCTTCCTTACCATGCTTTTACTGCATGTTGGCTACAATTTTGTAGAAACATGTCCTACCATAAAATTGTAAGCTGAGCATTTGGAGAGCCTCTGGAAGTGGATGTTGTCTGCCTTTGACACCATTTCCCACAGTGTTCTCCTGGAGAAAGTATCTGTTCATGGTTTGGATGGGAGCACTTTACTGGGTAAGTAACTGGACAGCCAGGCCCAGAGAGTGCTGGTGAATGGAAATAGATCCAGCTGGCAGCTGGTCACAAGTGGTGTTCCCAAGGGCTCAGTGTTGGGGCTAGCCTAGTTTAGTACCTTCATCGACAACCTGGACAAGCAGACTGAGTGCACCCTCAGACAGTCCACAGACGACACTGAATTGAGTGGGAGCACTGATCAGCTGGAGAGCACAAAGACTCTACAGAGGGATATGGACAGGCTGGATCAATGGGCTGAGGCCAAAAGTATGAGGTTTAATAAAGCAAAATTACAGGTCCTCCACTTGGGTTACAACAACCCTGTGCCAGTGGTACAGGCTGGAGGAAGAGTGGCTGGAAAGTGGCCCAGTGGAAAAGGACCAGGGGCTGCTGGTCAACAGCAGCAGAACATGAACCAGCAGTGTGCCCAGGGGGCCAAGAAGGCCAGTGGCATATTGACCTGTATCAGAAACAGCATGGCCAGAAACAGGGCAGTGATTGTACCCCTGTAACTGGCACTGGCAAGGCTGCAACTCCAGTACTGTGTTCAGTTTTGGCCTCTCACCGCAGGACAGACATTGAGGTGCTGGAACATGTCCAGAGAAGGGCAGCAAAGCTGGTGAAGAGTCTAGAGCACGAGTCTTATGAGAAGTGGCTGAGGGAGTGGAGTTGTTTAGCCTGGAGAAAAGGAGGCTCTAGGGGGACCTTTTCGTTCTCTGCAAGAGAGCTGAGGTTGAAAGGAGGTTGCAGCCAGGTGGGGGGATCAGGCTCTTCTCCCAGGTAACAGGCAATAATACGACAAGAACAAATAGCCTCAAGTTGTACCTGGGAAATTTATATTGGATATTAGGAAAAATTTCTTGATGGAAAGGGTTGTCAAACATTGGAAGAGACTGTCCGGGGAAGTGGGAGAATCACTTTCCCTGGAAGTATTTAAAATACATATAGGTGTGGTGCTAAGGAATATGCAGCTTGGTGGTGGATTTTACAGTGCTAAATTAACGCTTGGACTGGATCATCTTGGAGGTCTTTTTCCAACCTGAAGGATTCTATAATGGGTACCATCAGCACACTATATGCAGAAACCAATTAAGAGCTGGAAAATATCTGACCCACATGTATAGAATTACTGACTAACGCTCAATCACAATCTGATCTCAGCAGCTGGACTTCCATTAGGAACAGCAAGGCAGCATTCACACACTACCTCAAACTAACATACACTCTGTTATCTGGTCCAATCTTCCAACTGTTCCTCACATCAAGCAATTTTTACAGATAACTTGTCTTTATTTGGCTGCTTGTTTTATTCTACACTCTTTTTTTCCTCTCTGTATGTATCTATACATGTATGCACTAAGATCTTAACATGTGAAGTGCAGGCATAAAAGCACTTTTTATATAAAACCAATGACAGAATTCTGAAGCTCTGACCATTTTCATTTGAAATCAAAGTTATCATGATGATTTTTAAAATGTTTATTTTTTTTTTATTACTGTTTGAATGCTTCCTTGCTTTCACATTCTGGCTAAAATCAGCAGTGGAAATGACAGAAGAAAGGGTGGTTTTTAACACCATAAATTTTAAGCCAAAACAGAAGCAGGAAGTTCTGGAAGTTTCACAGGAAAGCTGCTCAGTTTTTAACATTTGAATAGAGAACAGATATGAATCTCTAAAAATTAAGGTTCATGTGCTCAGAGCAACACATGAATGGCTGTTGTTATCAACTTGAACTTTAACCACCACTACATCAAGCTCATGACACACATGGATTCTAGCACAACGTTTTATTAAATATAAATTAATACAGCCTTAGTTCCTCAGGATAGGTACTATGCATTTTGAGTTAAAATAAGATACTGTGGGTAATTAAAAAGTAATACTTTAAAGCACCTGAAAAGTTTTGACTACTACACAGAAATACTTGCAAACCTGTATTTCAAAGCTTATGCTTTACAGTCATGTGCCTAGAGATACTTAAGTCATAATCAGTTTTGGATGGGAGGTAGTAGAGGTCAGCTGGAAACCTGAGCTGATCCCCCTCCTTGCACAGTTCTGAACACCCAAGAACATCTGCCTGCTACCCAGCTGTGCACATCCATCTCACTGCATGTGGGACCCTCTTCAAAAGGTTTAACTACTGTAAGTTTCTACACAGTGGAATCAAACAGAGTTTTATCATTACTGCTTAAATTCCAAACAGTGGCTTTTTAAAAGTTAACAGGATAAGCATGTGTATATAAAATGTGGACTAAAAAATAAAAGAAGTGTTCTCATGTTTGAGTCATTAGAACTGATATGTTTCTTGGCATAAAGCTAGATAAGGAGGGGAAAGGAACAAGAACGACTGGAAGATATCCAAGTTTTTAATGCTTCTAAAGCAACTGACATTTATTGGCCAAAGAAGAAAACACTTCAGATTATTTCAGCCAAAACAATTTTTTTCTTCCTAATTCCTAAATAGCTGTAGTTACCAAGGCAAGACTGTCTTCTTCACCTGAACTGCCCTTCATACTTTTAACTAGTGCACTACACATATTAGTATCAATGTGGATGTATTTTACAAAATTAATTCAATGATAAAAAGAACCCATATTGGACTGCTCTGTGAATGCCACCAGGAAGTGCCACACAAGCCTGAACTTCTCCAACGTAACCATGGCCACCCACAACAGGCACACCGGTGTCTGAGAGCAGCTTTGTCTCGGTCAGTAATTCCTGAAGCACTTTAAAAAGGGGAGCAGGTTGTCTCAGTTGGTTAGAGCGTGGCACTACTAAGACCAGGGCTGTCGGGTCAATCCCCATACCAGCCATTCACTTAAGAGCTGGACTCAACGATCCTTGTGCGTCCCTCCCAACTTCGAATGCTCTGTGATACTGAAATGAAGCGCGCTTTGCATTGCCCACTGAACCGAGGAGGAGGGAAACAATGACTGTCACATACATCTCCCCAGGCAGCAGTGGCTTGCCAAGATAAGCAGGTGATGGGCAGGTGGTGGGATGCACACATATCAAACCCTGGTTGGGAGACCAACAGCAAGGGTGAGAATAAGGGTTCAGTGTGCATAACACCAAAGAGGAGTGGCATTCTGCCTCCCACATCCTTGTCTTTTAAAGTGTCTCATAATGCAACAAACTGAAAGGAAGGCTGCAGAAGGGAGAGATGAAAGGTAAGAACATCAGCAGATGACAGTTTCTGATGTAAAGCAGTATCTGACAGGATCATGAGAAGTCTGCAGAGAGAAATAAGTGACATAAATGGACAAGAAATAAAACATCAATGGATTTGAGTATTAACAAATGTGTACTAAATGCAAGCTTTTATGCTAGCTATAAAATCTCACAGGATTTTTAATTAAACCATTAATTATAAGCTGTAGAAAGGGACTTGAAACAGCTCAGCAAAAAGTTCAAGGTACAGCCATGGTTTAAAAAGCAGAAGAAATGAACCTCAAATTCTATAGCTTTGCATATATAGAATCGAGATGCAGAATAATGTCAGCCTAATTAACGTCTTCTAGAGGACAGTAGTGCAGACTCCTCTACAATAACATGCTGTGCTAGTCACCCCAAAAGGTGCTGCTAAACCACCTTCAGAAAGAGGTAACAAGTCTGGGTCTGGGAACTGAAAAACCCTCAAAATAGACTGACTTCCTGAACAATCCAAACCTGCTAAAATACACTCAAGTACGATAAAACAGTAAATTATTTGAAAAAGGAAGCCTGGCAGTTTCTGCTTGCATATACAAAAGGTTCTGTGTGTGTATAAATACAAACACTAATTCCTGCAGGAAGTCACGGAAGTCAAGTATGGAACATTTTATGTGAGTACCAAGATCAGGAAGGTTATTTCATCTATGCCAGGATTATTACTAAGATTCATTTACCAACAGCTTGAAGGCACGGCTGGCTCTACCTCTAGCTGTCACAGACCATGATAAAACAACAGTGGGAGAGATTACCCTGTAAAACCCAGAGTTGCTCCTACTTTCTCCTCTGGAGACAGAGCACTGACACTGACAAGTTACTGAAAATAGAGAGCCTGATCTATCCTGACATTTCTCCCCAGCCTCAGACAGCATGCAGCACACCATCTATCTGGCACAGATGAAGCTCAATCCACAGTGGGTCTGCTTCTGGTACCAGACAAAAGGAGCCCTGCAGCGGAGCAGTAGTACCCTTTTAAACTGAAAGAAGGTAGATTTAAAATGGTCATAAGCAAAAGATTTGTACGATGAGGGCGGTGAGGCACTGGAACAGGTTGCCCAGAGAAGCTGTGGATACCCCATCCCTGTAGATGCTCAAGGTCTGGTTCGACGGGACTTTGAACAACCTGGTCTAATGAAAGATAAGATGTCCCCTGGCCACAGCAGGAGGGTTCTTGGACCAGATGATCTTCAAAGTCCCTTCCAATCCAAAGCATCCTACAATTCCATGATTCTACCTGCCCTATAATCTCATCTCTGCCTTTCCTGGCTACTACCCATACAAAACCAGCCTGGTTGGGGAAAAAAAAGGGAGCATCAAACAAACAGTGCTAAGAGACAAAAAGATACAAGATACAGAAATACAACCATACAGACAACCACAAGGCCTGCATGCTGATCCTTATGCAAGTGGGAAGGATAGCTCTACGGGAACAATACACAAGGGTCACTCAGAGAAAGAGTTAACTTTCGCTACCGCTCAGGAAGGAAAAACAGCTCTCCCATGAGTGATCTCTGATCTCAGACCCACCTCTTACTTAGTTTAAAAATACTGACTAAAATGGCACTTTGGTGCATCTTCCATCTGGAGACTCATCAGGGCTTTCTGAAGACATCTATCCCAGCCACAGAGCTTTCCTCTTCCTCTTGTAACACATGTAACACACACAACAGGACCCTCTCCGAAAATTATGCAAAGCTTAAACTGTTTCAGAAATTGCATCCTCAGCATCTGGGAACATCCGCATTCCTTAACGGCTTTCTTAGTACTGCATGTGCTAAAGACTTTTCAACCCATTCACCTCAGGAAGCATATATTTAGAGTCATGTGTGGGTAAAGATGTATTTTCTCAGAGAAAAAATGTCCTAGCATGAAGCTTAGATAAATCAACAGTCCTAAGATTAAAACATCTTGCTGCCCTCAAAAAAAGCTCAGAAGAATTTATTTCTAGCTGAAAAAAAGTAAGTTTTATGCTTTTCCCTGTCATTCTGTAAGCTAAGAAACTGTGATTAAGTTTTTTTTTTTTGTGTGTTAAGAGTTAAGTGGTCCTTGGAGACCATCATCATCCCTTCTATTCTAGGAAAGCAACCTATATTGTTGCCCAAGTCATTGCTTTTGCAGGATGTTAGCTCTCGAGTGGGTAACCTCTTCCAGCTCATCCAAATCCCACCTTCTCCACATGGTCTCCTTTTAAAAATTCCTTTGGCCCAAGACATAGTCCCAGGAGAAGTAACTCATTCTAGTCTGCACAAGCCCATTCACTTTCTCTCCTTACTGAAGACCCAGACATCATCTCCACCCAAAGAGAAGATGAGGACCAGGCTCTCTCATGCTCCTGGTATCAATATCATGAGTAAATCCTTATATGTGATGAAAGCCTCTCCATATTTGGGCAAAAGCTCGGCAGTTACCATTCAACTATCCACCAAAATGTGTTTTGATAAATCCCCGTGAGGGATGGAATATCAGTAGTTACAGTAACTCATCAGTAATTACTTCAGTAAGGGAGCTACAGGAGGGCATGTCAATGATGGAGTTACCTACACACATAATCACAGTAAAACACTTACAGACATAGCTTGTCATTTCTTTCCTTTTTTCCTACCTGTTCCCAACGAACTACCAATACTTAACAAGCCTGGCTGGTAGATGTGACTGCCATCAGTGAAGATGCAACTAGAAGTCCTCCGCTGTTTACCCTACAAACTGATCAACTCCAGCCACAGGAAGCATATTTCAGTGCTTGCTGCTCCGCTCTACATTCACCATTGGGCTATGGTACATTTTACTCTCTGGGAGACAAATCACTTCAGTTAATGGCTTGCAGAAAAAGATGGCTCATCCAGATCTATAAGCTTCACAGGTACACTGAAGGAGACCACTCGAGATCAAAGTAAAATGAAAACCTGAAGGGCGCACATAAAGAGTTCCCAACAACAGCTACCTGTACTCAAACATACAATGGAGTTGGTTATCACTTAAGCCTATGATTAGTGGTCTCCTGAAGAAAATAGCCCTTCCAATTCAATTTAAATTCTTCCAGAACAGTCAAAGGTCTTTTGGTATTTTCAGGATGTCATCCAGGTGATCTAGAGTTTTACATGGCCTGCTTGTTAGAACAAGCACTTGCAAAAGAAAGGTAAGGAAGTGTGACACACAGTCTGAGCACAAGATCTATGCTTCAGCTATAATGAAAGGGTGTTTCTTAAAGTAACAAAATGATGCAAACTCAAGCAGGACACCGACGGGCTAACACATACATGACTTCTGTGGCAAATTGTACACCACTACATATATCATTCCACTGTGGACAGCACACTAGAAGGAGGGAGGCTGGAAGGAAAATAAAAGAGGAAGAAAAACCAGGGAGAAAAAAGCACTTAAAATGAGAAAATTTTTACTTGCCTGAAATTCCACCCATTGCAAGGACCCAAGGCCAAACATACTTCACTGAAGTACCTTGTTAGTCCTCTCCAAAAATAGCATGGAAGTTTGCTTTCTCCATTACACTGGGATGAAAGTACCCCTTACACAGCAACTCTGCAGGTAAAGTGGAACAGGAACCACTACCTCCCTTGCATGAGCTCAGTGTTCAGCCTCCCAGAGAAAATCCCCAGCCATAAGGCAGCTGTCTTCTGCAGAAGCTAAGAGACAATGCTTCCCTTCAGACACAAGCTATGTCTTGCAGACAGAGCGCCATCAGAGAAGGTTAATAGGCAGAGATTGTGTTTGGTGTTGGTATACAAATGTGTATTAACCCAGTAAGTTAAAACCAGATTATTTTTCACAACTGTTCCTTCCAGTACATTTTACTCAATGGAAAGAAAACTAAAATCTAGGGGAGGAGTTGTCTTCATTAATCTCTGCAGACTCACTGCAATCATAATTGGGCAGCCTAACTGTTCAGAAGATTATGCCAGTGACTCAATTGCACTGCAATACAAATAAAGATATCTGCATAAAGTGGGTTGCAAAGTACTAAAAATAAAGACCTAATTAAGTTATATGTTTGTGCATCATTGCCCTCTCTATTATAGAGTCTGGAAAATTGAAGGCAACATACTATTATATATCATGTACTATTATTCACATAAGTGCCTAAATTACAGAGTTTTGGGAGATACTAGTTATGTGCTTATTAAAAAGTCATTTAATTCATCATATAATACAGAGACTTCTTTCAAGACTGAAATAGGAAACGTGAAAGCAACATCTGAACAGCAAATCTCAATCAGAAATTATTTCTGCTGCCATAACAACAGATTTTCCCTCCAGATTTTCATTTCCCCTCACACTGAGCACAACAAGGGCTGGAGGAGAGTTTCTGAACCCTAATTCATGCTCTTCACATTTGCCTTTAAAAAAAAAAAAGTACAAACTGAGAGAACTTCACAACTCCTCAGAAAGCTGTGTAAAATTGTTGATACCATGTAAGTACAAAGTTAAAGGACCTGAATAAATCAGATTTAGACTGAATGTTTAGACCAGAGGCTCCTGGGAGCAGGGGGAGGTACTCGATAGAGCAGAGATACAGAAATGGTTATTTTAGAAGCAGAGGACATCCTCAAACATGCAAAGAATGATTAGATGTACTGATCTAACCAAGTTAGCCGTTGCAGCAGATATTATAGAAGACTTTGCCCAGCTTGCACACACTCAGAGGAAGATGCCACGTAGTTGCCCCTTAATGAAGCCCTGCTGATATTTCACACCCAGCTATCATTTTTTTGTTTTCTTCCTTGTCCTTTTCACCTTATACCTAATTGATTACAAGCTTGGCTAGCACTGGAACTTGTTCAGCTTCACAGTACGCTGGCTGTGGCAATGCTAGTGGCCCTACTGAGCAGTGAGCCCCCAACTGGGGTGGCAGCATCCCACCAGACCCTCCTCCAGGACAGCAACGGGGACAGGGAGTGAAGCCAGAGCAGAAAGGGCACTCCAGGGCAGCCAACCTGTGGCCCTCTGGAATCAGCTGCTCTTCAAAAAAGTTCTTCCCCCCTTGTGAATGCTAACTCCCAAAACCCAAACTCAGGGTTTGATGAGCTTAGCTATTCAGAAGTCACCTAAAGTCAGAAATGGCTTTCTAAGCATTCCCTCCCTTTTCCCTCAGCATTTCACACAGCGTCAGGGAGACAGAAGAAAACTTCCTCTCAGAATTTTAATATAAATATATATTCAAAACAGGCTTAAATATTTAAAAGAATTTATAAACTGCAGTTTGTTTCATGTGAAGCAATTCATGTGTCTTTATCATAGAAACCACAGCTGTTTGATAGTACTTTTTTCATCTCCTTGTTATTCCTTCACTAACCACAGTGAAGGTCTTTTATCTTAACAGGGGATAAGATTTCTGAAGTACTAATTTATACAACTTCTACTTGAGTTAAGAATACCATCCTCACATCAGAGATGGATAAACTGCAACTGCCCCAACACTGCACACCAGTCACATAAGCAACATCTTTCCCAAATGGCTCTTTTAACCATACAACATGGGCAACACGCACAACCTCAGTTAGAAACACCAGGCAGAGTACAGTCCTCCTCCACAACCAGCTTTTACAATCAAGGATGCCACACACTGTTTTTATGGTGGTAAGAGATAGCACCAAGTTAGGGTGCAGCTGGCTCCAGTGAGATGCATGTTATTCTTCCTTTGACTTCCGCACATACTCTTTTCATTTGTGCTCAGTGATGTGGGCTTGAAGCTCTTGAAAAAGAGCATTAATCTAAAAACTACATTTAGTCTGAATGGAGTCTTTGAAGGTTTTCAAGTCAGGTTTCTTTTCGATACAACAACTAGCTCCTGGAAGAGCTAACAGCAGCACCTTCCCCTTTTTGTATCCTTGCAGATAGGATGACTGTGCTTAGAGTCAATTCCAAACCTTCACTTTGTAACCTTCCCCAGCTTCTCTGCCTGGGGAGTCTGAAGAGAAATGGAATAGAATATAAATTAAACAGAACAGAAATTTTTAGCCTTTTGTTTCGACCTGTCTTAAAGTTCATATAAAATTGAGTGCAGTTTTCAAGGCACAAAAAATCCCACAGAACA
>VXBX01001292.1:188200-221508 GCA_013400415.1 Scytalopus superciliaris
AAGTACTTTTACATTAAAAAAGGAGTTGGAACAGAATACTTCAATATTAATGCTTTTAAAGAGCTGAACAGGAAGTTCATGAAAAGCAATTTTTAGCCATGAATACTTTGTGGTTTTCATTTAAATGTACTGATGTATCAACTCTGACTGAATTTCTAACTGCACATATTTCAGGACATCACATAACTTCAGGAAAGAAGTCCTCTTTTTATTCAAAAACACCCAGAAACTTAAATTTTTAAGAAAGTGCCTTCATTCCAACTGAAACAGACCCACTCAGCAGCAGGGAAAACTTCAACATTACAGTGCAGCCTCTCGTGTTGCCATTGAGCTGGTGGGCTTTCCCCACCTTGGTGGCCGAAGAGATCTCTGCAGGTAGAAACAGACAATGAAACACCTAAGTAGCATCAGTCATGGTCTAGACAGAGACTTTTCATGCAAGCCTTTCTGGTTTCCGTGCCCTGGTAAAGCCAGATTCATAAAAGATGTTGAAATGCAGCTAAAGACACTGGAAAAACAAAACAACAGGAGCTGAGCCAAACACAAATGGATGTATTTGCAAACCCTGCAAGGAGCATAATGCCCATTCTGGCTGTCCTGACAAGGCAAAGGAGGAATGCTCCCAAGAACATGCTATTCAAAGCCTGTGACAGCTTAGGCTGCTAATTCTTGCTGTTTGTAATTTCTTCAACAATCTGTTGACTAGTCTTTCAAGGAGAAACAGACTGGCACTGACTTGAAGTCTTTTCTTCTCTTAACCATCTATAATAAGAGAAGAGTGGAGCTGCAAGTAAGGGAACAACCAGCCAGAGGAATTTGCCTTGTGCCAATTCCTGGATGTCATAGGATGCCTAGAGATACATCTACCATGCTAGTTATCACTTGCATGACCAAACACTAGATTGCCACTGGCACTCCTAACACCAGTGCTAACAATCCAGGTGGAGATATTTCCCCAGAGACTATGAAAAGTAATGCCTTAAAGGCATCTACATCTCCAATCTCTGACTCAGTAAAAAAGACAGATGTGTATCTTTTTTATTATTGACTGCACAATATTACTTAAGCCACCTCTTTCCACTCCCCCCCAAAAAAAAACACATTAGCACAGTAAGCAAATATTTAATAGATTCAGGAATCCTTACATAAACTAGACATTAGCATGTCTTACATTCCCCAGCACTGCCAACGTAGACAGAGCCTTCCATGATTAAGCACAACGTGGTTATGCAGGAACTGGAGGCAGGCACCTTCACAGTACAGCTGCACAACACCCATAGCTCCTTTGTTCTAATGTACTGCAACACCAACTATCTTACAGGTCACTAAACACTACTTTTCCATATAATTTTAAAATTGTTCCAGAAAAAAGTGTTCTTCTAAATGTAATGCTTTCCCCTAACATCACTAAAAACACTACTTCACAGTTAGGCAGTTTAATACAACCAGGGGGTCCTAACAGAAAGTGAGGAGAATTTAAGAGCAACCTTTAACTGTTTGCTTGGGGTGAGGGGAAAATCAGAGCTTATCAGCCACGTTGAACTTTCTCATCCATTTCAAGCTGGGACAAAAAGCTGTACAGCAGGGAAGTGTTTGTTAATCTTTCTCCGTATTTCTGGTCACACAGGGATGTGAGCAATGCTACTACAGGTTATCCACTGGGGAAAGAAGTGTTCTGTTCTAATTGCAATTAAAAGGTAGTTCTCTGCAGAAAAACCTCAAATAACACTGCAAATTTACAACTGCCTGGGCAGGGAGCAAAACACAAAAAGGGAGACTGGGGAGAGATGTTTAAGGCCCAGCTTCACCAAGGCAGACTGAAATACCAACCAGCACATGTGCTTACAGCTCCTCTGCTCTGTTCCCTTACCAGTCTCATTTCATCATGGACAAAACTCAGTAGTAATTGTCTGTTGCTGTGCTCCTGCCTTCAGCACAGTCATGCATTTTCTGAATGCTGCTCCGTACAAAACCCACTACAGTCAGTTAAGCAATTGCTAAACATTTTTGAGTCCAAACACTGCTACCCTACTTCACAATATATGCAGCTTGTTTTAGGAAGGGGGGAAAAAAAGCAATAAATCTTTAACTTTGGGCAATTTTACCCTGTGTTTTGCAGCTGCTCTCTAACAAGAATTATGCTTTATAGCAAGAATTCAGAGAATGTTTGCAACTAAAGAATAACTTTATCTCAGTATTTCACTAGTCTAATTCCAAGTCTAGTCCCCCGTTGTCAGGTAAGTGGTTTCACTTGGGTTTTGGATATGTATCAATTTTTAAAAAGTACCAGCTGAACCATTAGGGCTAAAAGAGTATCTCTGAAAAACAATATCCCGAAACTACAAAGGTTATACTGTCTGCCAGGAAAGAGCATCAAAAACACACTCCAGCTTGGCTGGCCCTGAGACACTGTCAGCCTAAAGCCAAACCAGTTCAGAGCCAGATACTTCCAGCAAAAGCAAAGCTGTCTCTGGCTTGCACTCTTCAGGATACAAATGACCCCGTGTCAAGACATTGTAGTATTTGGGGATGGAGAAGGCAGACATTTGTACAAACAAAGTGACATGCCTTTCAAACATGGTTAAGTCCCTACTTACATCAGAGGAAAGTACTTCTGACCATCTATTCCACTAGCACCAGTAGGCCAAAATCAAAGTTCTGCAGATGCTGAAGTACTGCCTAAAATACAAAACCAAAGCCAAAGGAATCAGACATTGCTAAGCAAAATGGACAAAATATTTTCCTGGCAGGTAAAAATGTTTCCCCAGAACATCAAAATCCCTACTATAACTTAATAGCAGCAACGCACGCCATTCAGATTCAGAGGGTTTTTTAAGAATGTTGGAAACAACATCTTTTACATAATTAAACATGCACAATGTGATATTTAAGTCCTGACCATAGGCAACACAAAGTTAGCACTTCTCACGGTCCATCTTATCTTACACCAATTCCAATGGGTTACTTAAGACTTAACATACCGCACATCAGTAACAAGGGTGGCAAATACCTTGCTTTAGACAGGAAAAACTTATTTGCTACTGTTCTTTGAGTCTAACACAGAACAGAGCTTACCACCTGAATAAAAGGTTCACCAATGACTCTCTACATAAAATCCTGAATTGCTGCCATGAAGATTTCAAATACAGTAGAATAATTAGGGAGACCAACCCTCATCCTCGCTCTAAGATCTTCCTCATTGACCTTACAGAGCTGCCTTGATCTGCTCTGCAGGTCATCAAGGAACAAGAACAGACACTCCTTGAATCATTGCTCTCCATCTTCATGGGATGGAGACAGAATAGACAGTCCCTGACTTAAATACCACAGAGGTTGGTAGAAGGAAACTCCTAGCACTGCTTCTAGAAGTTTTCCAGCACTGTGGTCAAATATACAGTCACTTATCTACAGTAGTGCTACACAGACATTTAAAAAAAATCAGGGAGGGCAGATGTTGCTTGGTATTTTTAAGACAGACAACTCTAAAACACAAACTAAACCCCAAACCTAGGAGGGTTTTCAGGTTACACACAACCTGACTATGAACTTTGTAAGTTCAGATAATGATAGTATTTAATAAATAGTGACATAATATGCAACCTTCTGCATTTAATGTACTGTTATCATAACTATGTATGCAGTGAAGTCCTTGCCAGCAAGCAAAACCAAAACCCTACTGAAGCTTTTGGAATTCACCTTCTGGTAAGATCCAAGCAGCCCAACAGGAAGCTGAAACCACAGTTTGGGAAACTGTATAGCCACAAGCAGTCCAAAGCCCAGGAACTCTAGAGTGCTTTTCCCTGACTGAGCAAGCCAGTCTAGTCATCCTTTGTGCCACTTCCAAAGGCAATTAGCAAAGTCTTGTTTCAATTAGCTTTTCCACAGCTATGAGCACATGGAAGAGAACTGTACAACTTCAGAAAGAAAAAGTGTGATAAAAAAGGCAAACTGAGGCAGAACTGAAAAGGAGACAGGGAAAGACCAGATAAAGCAAGACACATGAAATCCCAAAGCATGTCCCCCCAAAATGCTGGGTACTACATGGGGTAAAGCCAATGCTCATGTTGAGAACAGGGAGCCTTCTCATACCAAGTAAGATTTAAATTTATCTTTCTCACTTCTCATTATCAAAATTATTAATTTCATCCTAGACAAGATCTCTACAGTACACTGTGCAATGGCTTGATACATCTACATGTCTGTAACATCTCATTTAATACCAGAAAGATTAATGCACCTTTTGAGCATTTCTAACTCCTGGTTGACAAATTTCTTGTGGCAATATCCCCCTAGTCTTCTCCCAGCCTAGGGGTCCTCCTTTGCTCTTCTATTACTTCCCCTTTAGAACAACCCTTAACTGCTTTGTAACTCTAAAAACTATAATAAATGTTTTACTAAAGACCAGATAAAATAAAAATATGTATCCTAACTCACATTTAAGGTAGAGAAAGGAAAAGAAAGGGTCACTTACTCTGGTGTAGTCTACCAACAGATTAACTTATGCTGCATTTTGTCCCACCTTGCATTCAAGGCTTTAACTACTTTTTCCTTTAATACCTGTTTTAAAACTTAACATATCAAGACTGTTTCTTCTGTAAACACACACTGTGCTTCAAACATACCAGGGTCGCGACCATTTAGAAAAATAAATAACTTTTATGTATGTTCATATTCTATTAGAACCAAATCAAGAAATATGCAAAGAATGAAAACACAGTACTTCACTGCTCAGAGTAGAAGTTTAAAAAACACAAGCAAAAAACAGAAAACAACAAAAAGCAACAGCAACAAAACAAAACCAAACAAAAATAACAAAACAACACCCCAAAACCCATTAAGTTCTCTTTCAGGGAGCCTACAAGAAAGAAGGAAAGAAAACTTTTACAAGAGCATGTAGTGACAAGAAAAGGAGGAACGGTTTCAAACCAAAAGAGAGTAGGTTTAGACTACGTATTAGGAAGGAATTCTTTACCGTAAGGGTGGTGAGGCACTGGCACAGAGGTTACCCAGAGAAGTTGCAAATGCCCCCTCCCTAAAAGTGTTCAAGGCCAGACTGGATGGGGCTCTGAGCAACCTGGTCTAGTGAACGGTCTGCCTATGATAGGGAGTTGGAACAGGATGATCTTTAAGGTTCCTTCCAATCCAAGCTTCTCTTTCACTTACTCCAAGTAGCAGTATGCTGAGAAAGCGAAATTCAAAGTCTGTGTTTTCCCTCACAATAGGAAACATCACCTTAAGGAAATACACATTTACCATAACAAAACATACCTACTAATTTCTGTTCTTATATACAGAGCAATACCCACAAACACCACTAATTGCAGGCAAGCACAATTGTGCCACACGTCTTGAGAGGAGATGTTAATTCACTTCACATGTGAGACTTTCCAGTTAAGTTGGTGGCACACAGGGCTCTTCCTCAGCAATCCTACACTGCTGTACCAAGATAACAAGTATAGATTTGTACAAAGGAGTCATTGACATGAAATTAAGCCTCCAAATTTCAACGAATTTTAACATCTGAGAGCATGAGAATGAACTTGTCAGGGGAAAGCTCTACTGGTCATATATTCTGATTTTAATTGAAGCAGCAATTAATGCTCTGTATGCTGAAGAGTTACCTATGCCAGTCTTAACAGCAGTCACTCAAAAATTCACAGAAAAAACTCCTAAGTATTATTCTCACTGCAACGGCCTGAGCGCACAAGCAGCATGTAACATCCCTTTCATAGCACTCAGAAGTACAGCACACATATAATTAAAATAATATGATCATACAATAATATGATCCCACATCTGATGGCTGGCTGCAGCCTAACAAAACAGAAAAGAAATTAATGATTTATACAAAACCAAGATGGAGGTTAAAAGTAAGATTTCTTTCCTCTAGAGAAAGACAGACGGACCTAAGTGATTATGATTAGCAGTGAATATTCAGGCAAACAGATCATCTGTGATGAAAACAATGTGGAAGTGTCTGGTACACTGTCATCACTCCTACACCTTATTATCATCCTAAAAAAAAAAAAAAAAGCCAGAACTGACTAGTGGCTTTTGTATCACCAATAGCCCTATTCAGAAAATTAAAATGGTAATTATTTCTCCTCTTAGGAAACATTTCTTTTTTTCTTTTTTAATACCTTTTTCTGCCCTTAGAATATGGACCAGAAGTCAATTATCATCCCACAGGTGTAAAGTGCAAAGCATGCTGCTCGCCTGAGTGGTGGCATCAACAGGCCTCATCTGGCAACACCATCACTGCTAACATGCAACTGGCATCCAAAGTTCTCAGTTCAAAAAACCAATACAGTTTAAGAAACTCATGTATCACAACCAGTATTTTGAGAGTACATCCCCTGTCATGTTGCCTCTCCTTTGTACATGTCACGCAGGGTTTCCTCAGACATAAAGCCAACCTTGGTCTCACATGAGGGAGGACACCTCCTCACCAGTGAGGGTGGCACAACTTTATCTGGGAGGAAGCAGAGCAGGTCTAACATTACACATCAGCTGCCTTATGAGACAAGGGAGCAGAGGACATGAGGCAGACATCTGGGCAGCTCTGACCTAGCTGTACTCCTAAACCCACCTCTCTACTTCTCAAGTTCTGCCTGTTGTTTCGTCCCCATAAGCTTTTATTATTGTAGATCCCACCTCCAAGCAACCTAACTTGTTACAATACACTGCAGAAACAATGAAACTTTCTTCAGGGATAGACTGAGGACAGTGTAAACTCCATCAGTGTAGGCAGGACCTGAACATCTACCTACACAATTTCATTCAAAATGCAAGAAAAAGGGCAAGACTTGCTGTTCTCCCTTCTTCGCTTCCACAGTGTCCTGTGATTCATTTCTGAAGACAAAACTTCTCATTTCCAATACACATGAAATGTTTGTGCTTGTCTGACTCGATGTGGAAAGGAAAGCATAAAAAGAATAACTTGGTCAAGGGAGCAATTATCTCCAGTTATATTAACATGGAGAAATCCATGTGACAACAGGAAAATCAGAAGACCTAAAAATTCCTGTTGGCATGCTGTTTCTGAACATCTAATGAAAAGCTGCCAATCCCATGCTAACATTTTAAATACTTTGCTTTTATATTTGAAGATACAGGTTTTAAGAAACAGGCTGTTTTAAACACAGAAATTGTTATACCATGAAAAAGTAACGAGCAAATGAAGGAAAATAACATGTAAAAGCCTCCTAAGACTACTCCTCTGCAGAAGCAACAAGCAAATTTCCTGATCTTGATTCTGACAATGAGTTGCCATTCTATAGTAAGCTGAATTTCTGAAGCCATCTCTGGTGCCTCTTAAGATAACAGTGCTAGAGTTAGACTTCCCAGTAGAGCTGCCTTTCTTTTAAATACCTGCTCCCATCAGAGGGTATAAACCTCGCACTGTTATTTTACTACAGTTCTTTGCCTCTGTCAGTCCTCAGCAGACACCTAGTAAAACCAGTCTGCTCCAGCTGCACTACTCTCACCTTGTAAAGTTGTGAGGTTCCCTGCAAATGGAAATCCTTTAATGGAACTGTTTTGCTTTAAGTTGAAGAGCTTTATCAAGTGCTGCTTTCTAGTTATGGCTAACAACTATGAAAACATCCATTTCAAAAGCAGTAATAATTTTACTACTGTTTTCCATATGGTGTGCAGATACAATCTGAGGTTAGAAAGTATTAGCCTTCACAACAGTCAAGTGTTCATGTGTGTACTGCTGTTTCAAAGGAAAGGTTCTTTCACCCACAGCTTTTGAGAGAGGCAGAAACATGGCTTACCAACGAGCCTGTCATATTCAACTTACAAACAACCTGGAAAACACTAGTTTTTAATCATCCATTTTACCAACTAGCTGTGGCCACTTGACAAGTTTTGCACAGGGTCTCTCACGGCCTTTCAAAACTCCCTGTTGTGCTGTGAAAGCATTTGAAGCAGCTTACGCTCCTGTCCTTAAAACAGACAAAGGGAGGAAGGAAAGAAAGAAACAGAAAACATTTTTAAATGGCTTTATACTACATCTCACCACTGCTCCACTGAGGAGCTTTACATCAAACTTAGTGCCTAACACCATGCAAGTGATTTAGGTTTACTTTACTGATGCATTTTGAAGCTGATTTCATCATCTAACTCCTCTGTGTAATTAGAATTCTTCATCTATTTATGAACTAGTTCTTGCCTTCACCTGAGCTCTCTGACAGGTGTCTTTCCTGAGCCAGCCTTTAGGAGCATCAGTATCTTCATTTTGGAATTGCAGGGTATGTGCATCACTCTCCTTAGAACATCTTCTCTTTCAAAGTCTACGCAAATTGAGCTTAATCCTTTACCATGATGGATCTAGAACTTCAACACCTCCTTTTCAAGCTCACCTTCTGCAAGGAGGATTCACATCCTGCTGTAACAGCACATTGCATTTACCTGTACCAAAAACATTTGTTTGCAATCTCAGCTCAAAGAGCAACTCCAGAATGGGGAAAGCCCAGCTCCCTGCTTGAAGTTCTCCAGTATTTGCACTCAGCAGCAGGGAAAACTTGGGACATGCTAATACCATGTGCCAAGCAAAAATTCTCTATGAGAACCTGATGCCACTGCACAAAAAATGTCCACCCCACTACTTTGGGAGAACTACCACAGCAGAAGTAGTACAGGCAGCAGAAGCTAAAGCTCAACACTAGTTAGGTCTGCCATTGGATCAGCATCTCCTGAATCAGCCCCACACTGTCCAGTCTTGGTTTTCCGGTTGGAATGTTGCGTGGGCTAGCAGTCTTATTTTAAACTCTTGCACATGTGTTATTTAACCCACAGATTTAAAACATCCTTGGGACTTACAGAGATGAACCTTAACAGCTTTCTAGGAGCAGTGGGATTTATCAGGCCAAAAATCAAGCAGTTACAAACTCAAACTTCTGATTTATAGCAGAACCTCGTATTTCTTAATTTAAGTCTTAGTGCAAGATGGGATACTGTCAGCCAGATCAAGTGTTATTTTTTCCAGCTCTATATTTACACTTCAAGGACTATGTAGAAGCACAGATCAAAAGCAAAGAAACCAGCTAAATGCCTTAATATGAACCTTTTGGGGAAGGTTCAGAGAAGTCTGGGTTATCTGTCTTCAAACAGGTTTTCAAAGTGGTATAGATCTAGACATCCATCAGAACTCAAGGAAGGAGGATCCAAGCTTTAGACTTAGGAAAATAATCGGTTTTCCCTTGCATATCACAAAAACTTGGGAAAGCACTGCAGGGAAGCTGGGCTTCTCTTCTGCTGTGGAAGCTGAAGAATTTCAGCCTCACCCATGCAAAATTAGATATTTATTTTGGATAAATCCCATAAAATGTTTTCCGCCCAGCTAACACTCCTACCTGCTGGCTTAGCAGCAGCAGACCAAGGCACTGTGCTGCAGGATGGCAGGCAGCCAGCCGCCAACTCCTGTGCCTATCCAGAGACTGGCAGGCTCAGTAAAGACTCTAGATTACTGCCAGGCAAGGCCAGAGGCAGCTCTCTGTTGCCCCATCTCTGGGGCTACAAGGGTCACCGGAGCCACTGCTACCAGGGAAACACTTTCATACAATTCTTACCAGCAAGGTCTGTTGCAAATTTAGGGATGCACCTCACCATGCCGTGACTGCCAGCTGTTCCCATCACTGCAGCACATGCACACATGTTGGAAAGGAGGGAGAAGAATGAGAATCACCTCCTGTCTTACTGGTTGGACCAGGAAGGTACTGAGGGATTCCCTTTTTTTCTGCCTAACAATGAACAGGTGAAACCACATCACATCACATCACAGCATCTGCTGCTACAGACTGGCTGTCCAGAAGAGCGTGGAGGCTGTATTTCAGAACCAGCATGCAGCAGTGCTGGTTGATTTCTAGCCTGAAGCAAGACAGGAAACAACAGAAACATGATTCCCACCCGAGGCACAAACCTTTTACAATGCTCTGAGGGTCCCATCATTTCAGGACTGCCGTGGCATTAAGTTTCACTGACATCCTTCAGAGCTTCCCAATCACTCCTCTTGATCCCCCTTCCCCTCACAGACCCCGTCATGAGAGTATCTGAATTTTCTATGGTCTGCCATTAGAGTTATACTTCACTGCAAGGGCATCACAGTATTGGCATGCTGTTGGGCTGCAAAGACAGATTTTCCAGGTAATACTTCAGCAGTTTCCCTGGCAAGCAGGACCATCTTTATCACACTAGGACATATCTATAATGGTTTTCAAAAAAGAATTACTGGTCCCTAAATGCTCATATATCTCCACCAGAGAGCATCCTACGCTTCGGCATATATAGGACTATTGTGCTTACCTGTGTTTAAGTCCATACTTGCAAAGGGAAATATACAGCAATGTAAAAGCAATAAGTTTAAAGCACACTAACATAGTCAAGCATAGTTTGCTAGCAGCTTTTGCACTGGCTTAAGTAACAGTACATGTTTAAAGCCAACAATGCTTTGTGTTATTTCAATATCCTTGGTTAGTCATCTTACAGCCTACAAAGTTATCTAACAGTAAGACTGATCTCAAACATTTCCGAGAAGGAAACATCAAATAATTAGAAACATGTTTCCTTTTTAAGGCTTCTCTTTTCAAATACACAAGTGTCATCAAATATTTTTCCTAAATTTGATAACTTTTTAAGGTAGCAAATATTGAACTATTCAAAAAGAGGAAATACTGTTTGTTTCAGTGCATGCATCTTTTCATATACATCTTTGTTAGGTAAACCACTCCCTTTACTGATGGTTCTCATGTTTTCACACTGTTTTCTTAAATTGTAATGGGAAAAAAAGAGAGAGGGGAGGAAAGAAGGAAAAAAAAAGAAGGCAAGCAGGCTCCCACAGGACTCTAAAAATCTGAGTCATTTCCCAAGCAGGCAATTCTCACTATTTTTCACATTCAAGTGAAGTCACCTTTATAACTTGTCTCCTTTCTTTTTGCCTATCAGTATATGTTCCACTTCTGTTGTGTTTTTAAGATGACTTTTATATTTGTACTTTTGGAAGAAGATAATATCAGAGTAAAACTTAATTTCTTAAAGGGTAAAATTTTTTTAACATTTCTTCCACAAGTCCCACACCACAGTAAGAATTTAACAGCAACTAATGGAGGACACAATACCATACTGTCAGCTGAGATAACACAAAATATGGGTGGGCTATTGGCATTTTACACAAGCACACACCCACCACATGCACTGCTATCTCACGGAATTATGCATCATCAAGATGGGGTTTTAACCTATCAACATCTTCAATAGGCTTCAAAGCCTCCAGTTCCCCGGATCCGCCCTGCTCCTGCTGCAGACTCTGCCTGCTGTCCGTTTCCTACATTTTCCAGCATCAGAGAAAAAAAGGCTTGAAACACACAGCAAAAATGGCCACTTAAGCTTTCAAGAGAGGGGAAAAAAAAGCAGCAGGAGACTTTTGCATAGATTACTTTCATTGCTTTGAAATATTTTACATCATTCTAGCTAGCAAAGGGAGTTACCAAATCTTAACTCTGTGCTAATACTTTTAACCTTGTGCCCATTTCTGCTAACCAGCATCACTACAGTGACTTACTACACATCCAGGGCCAGCCATTTCATAGGAAAACAGAAGTTTTCCATGACAGAACTGCCACAACACCCCCAGCCTGACACTCCATCTGGATGTCTGGCCTGGTGAGACCCAGCATTTTCCAAAGGTTTTACAGCCACATGGGTATCAGGGAAAAAAAAAAATCACATGGAGATCCCACATCTCCTGTTCACATAGGAGGCATGCAGGATGCTAAGAAGACAAGGTCATCACGTAGTGATGGAGGTTATCTTAATGGCATCTATACTGCAAATACTCAGGTTCTCTACTGTATTTATTTCCAGATGAATCTTTCTTTAAGTTCCTTAATTATGCCCTATATGTATATATCTTCAACTCATTTAAACAACTTAATTAACTTTCCATTATGCTGCATTTAAATCACAATTTAATCTGACAAGTGCCAAGTTCTCCACGGGAGAGCAATCCTCCTCCTTATTTCTCTTCCTTGCTTCTTGTCCTTGCTTTCATCTTTCATGCTCGTTCTCTGCACAGTTTCCTCCATAGCTACACAATTCAGTACCTTGTTAAAAAATACCTCTTCCTAACAATAATCCTCCTTGCAAATAGAATTAACAAGGCAAGTGTAAACACGAGAGCAATGAATTAGTTGTCGTATTTACCCAAACTACTGCTGCCAGTTCCTTATAATGAAATTCTATATTAAATATATAGGATGGCTTAATGTCAAGCTCTTCATTTTCTGAATTCTGCACTGGCCAGTAAGCACCCTGCAGGATCTCCCTTCAACTCATCTGAGAAATTATACTTTGGAAGTTTCCAATAAAGGCTTAACTAATTTGTGCCAATATTAGTCACACCAGATTATTGCCATTTAATAACTGTTTGGAGGGCTTTCTACCCTGAGATCACTGCAAAAGAAAGGCATGTTTGTACAACAGACAACAACAAAATATAAGGCTTATGGTAGTTTCTTCTGTTCAAACGATTTAATTCATAAAGGTAGGGAACATTTAGTGCCTGCCAGTTTCCTTCCTTTTGGAATCTGCCCTTCACACACAATAATTACAGTGGGAAAACTCCCTCCATAACCAGCTAGCAGACATAAGAAAAAAATCAGTTGTGACTGAGAAGGTACTGCATGAAATGTATTTTAGCACCAATATTAAACTCAAGGATATTTTTAAACATGTAATCCACACTTAAAATCTGGAGAAGGAGTTTAGAAATATTCCTTTTAGTGCCTTTGAAAATTAAACTGCATTTGCACTAAGAGGAAACAAAAAACAACCTCTAACAAAGCAACAAAACACACTGCAAAACTGCATGATAGCAAAGTATGACTAGTGCTTCCAGGAGGGTTTTCCCAAAGGCAGACAGAGCTGATGTTTTTCTGATGGGATACATTACCTGGCGTGCAAAGTAATCCAGCAAGGAAGACAAAGGAAAGAGTGAAACAGTCCTGTTAACTTTTCTACAAAAAATAAGGACAGCCAAACAGTAATAAATAAGGAGTTACAATTTTATTTTGACACAGCTACAGGAGGACACGGCTGAGATTTTAGCAGAGGTTTTTAAATTGTGAAGTCCGAGAGACTAAACTGTCAAATAAAAGTCTTCCAGGAGTTTGCTTAAAGTACTTTACAGCCACAGAACTATTCATAAGGTAAAACAAACCAGAATTACAGATGCTGATTTTATGGTATTGAGATCAGAAGCGAAACTCTGCATATTTTATTTTCTAGGAAACCTTCCTCTGTCTCATATTATTACTTCTAATGCACTACTACTCAAGCTAGTAGTTTACATTCATGAATTCCTAGAGTAAACCGCATCTGACTTCATTCATCTGAGATCAGTGTTCAGTATCAAATACAGTGCAGACTACTGATAAAGGCAGAAATTTGCATCTAGTTAATCTTCCTAATTGTTATGCAGAGCACTTAAAAAAGGCACTAATCAGTGTTATGCTCAGATGCAAGGTTTGTTCAGCAGTAAAAGTCACCATCCAAATGCTTATTAAAACAACACATTTTCAGTGGAAACTGAAGCTCAGCACATTTCAGCTAAAAAAAAAAAAAAAAAAGAATGGTTTTGACGCTGGGAGACAGAACTCTGAGGCTGATCTTAGATCTTCAGCTAAATTGAGTGTCATCTTTTTAAAGCATACAAAACCCACCACACAAGGTCAACTCGCTATCCTGCAAGTGATGGAGGCCAAGTGCTTGCTGTCTTTGTCAGGGCAGACTGTACATTCATTTCCAGTTGCCTTGCTGCAGGGTCTGCCCTTACACCCTTGGCAATACACTTCAGCAACCAGGACCTCTCAGGTGAGGTACAGATAAACAAGTGTTCACTAGCAATCTCAGGGTATTCTCTGCAATAGTTCCTTCAAATTCTTCTTCAGGAGCTCTGCAATCTCCCACATGAAATATCCCTTTGAGAACATGAATAGAAAGTGGTAAAAGAGACAACAATCTCAGTAGGGTTTCAGGGGAATACAGAGTTGCAAAGACTGACACCTCTACTGGGATAATGATTAACTCAACTGATGCTAGTGATAAAAGGAGAGAATTTGGTCACCCGGATAAACAGTCTGTTGTGCAAGAGCCAGCACAGTTTGTAAAGAGGGATGTCCTTTCTGAGTTCTTCAAAGGTGCCAAACATGGACAAGGTACATCCATTCCTTCTGACCTATATGAATGACCGAAAGGATGACAACCAAGCCCCTTACCAAAAAACTAAATGCTTTCTTGAGGAAATGAGGCAAAGAGCAGTAAGAAAAGGTCCTATGTGGAGATACAGATCGCTGAAAAATAGTAAGAGGGTAAGGATAAGAGTAAACAGTCTCTTCTTCGAGCAAACAGAAGTTACCAATGAAGTTTGGCAGAGGCCCATACTCAGACTTTGGCTGCTTCACACATTCATGTGAGACAAGGAAAGGGGAATGAGCAGTGAGTAGAGAAAGTGCGATGATAAAAAAACGTATTGTGGTAGCAAGGCCAGGATGTGAGGAATTGCAGGCAGTCCTCAGAGACTGAGTCAACAACAAAGCTAATGCATATAAAAACAAAAAATGTAGAAGATGCACATGGGAAAGACACAGCCACGTCTACACATGACTGTGGCATTCCAAACTGACCATACTCCTAAGAAACATCTTGACACTTCAATTTCACAGATTCAAGAAATTAACTCACTAACAGTCTTTCCAAAGCAAATCAAAGATTACAAATCATTAAGAAAGAAAACAAAACATGGTTATTTCCCTGTATAGTGCCAAGGCTTACCTACATGTTGAAAACTGTATACTGCTCTGATCCTGCTATCCTAAAATGACATGTAATACTGGGATCATCTCCTGGAAAGGGTTGTTCATGGTCAGGAATGGCCTCCAGACAAAGAATATCTGAGTAGGCAATTCTTCAGGAGGGTCAAAAGCCAACATGATGAGGAAGACAGAGGCCTACAAAATCATGAGTGGCATAATCACAGGATCACTAACAATCTCTGCCACACAAGAGCAGAGTCACCACACGAAGAAAGCCAAACAGAAGGAGAGAAATCCTTACACAGTAAGCAGTAGATTCACAGAAAAGCAGCACTCCTGGTCAAAGGCCACAGAGGCTGCAACAAGGTCCCAGGGGGCTGCAGACAGACCAGACAGGCATTTGGAACCAAAAGCCACTAAATATTTTGAAATAGGGAAAGGTTGCATCCAAGTCTGGCAATCCAAGCCAGAGGTTCAGAGAGTATCGAGAGAGGAGGTTTTGAATAAGGGCATCCTGTTCTTATTTTCCCTTGGACATCTGCTTAGACAAAGAGAAGAAAAAGAAATGTTGCAGAAGACGAGATTAAAAAGGGAGCAAGCTGAAGGAGAAGGGTAAAAAAAAATTAAGAAACCAAAGCAGGACACCACACAGAGTATCCCAACAACCCCTCTGCTCCTTGAATCTCTGGAGACAGCATGGATTAAGCTTCTGCCCAAAGCAACCATGAGACAGAGAAAAAGGCTGAGATACTGATCATCAAGTCTGCATCCCACCAGCCCACAGACAGAGACAGGAAGAGGCTGACAAGAAAATTCCATTCTTTTGCAGAGTGCCAGATAGGAAAGCTATAAATAAAAAAAAAATAAAAAAAAAAAACAAACCAAAACACCTATAAGCTCAGGAAGAAGCTTTGGAGGAGCAAATGAAGAACTGCAGCCTCATACATTAGGTATACATGTCCCAAGGTCTCCTTTTCCCTGCAAAAGGGATGTGAGTCAGAGTCAAAGAAGTACATCATAAATCTACTCATTTTCCCCTCTCAATTATTTTCTCACGTTTGATTTTGGCAGGCAATAGATCAGCCTAAAGTATAAGTCAGCTTGCAAGAGCTCTTCATCCCTCCTGATGGCAAGAGACCACTTTCTGTCAAAGGTAAGGAAATAACACAGAAGCACTCAGAGCCATATCCGAGGTGCTGCTTGGAGGTGAAACCAGCCACCATGTGGCTTGTTCAAGTCCTGTGTGGTACACTGGGCTAGGGAGACCAACCCTTGCTTAGGTCCATCACAGCTGCTCTTTCATTTCTATACTTAGTACATCTCTGAGAAGCAGTCAGGTACTGCTGACAGTCACAGCACAGCACCCACTATATACTATCCACAGCTGGTTGTATTCCATAAAGCACACACAGTATTCTTAGAGTTAACTACAGGCTTCATACAAGTTCAACTACTGCAACCACCATTCCAGATCACTCAACTATTCTGCATGACAGCAAATTCAGACAAATCCCATGCACAACTAGCTCAATTAGACTTGTTTTCTAACTTGTTTTAACTTTATTTATTCCAGTCTTCCAGTCACAGCATATCTTGGAGCACTGGTCTCAGTTCCCACCACCTGCGTGTGCTCTACAGCCCCCCAAGAACTCCTTTCTTGAGAGCATTTATGAGTTACTTATATAGGCAAAAGAAAAATAAAGGTTTGCTGCAGTTCATTTTTTAACCTGAAGGTTAGTAAGCTCAAGCAGCTCACACACACAAACATACAGTCTCCTTTTGCACAGTTTTGACTTAAAGAAAAAGAATTTTCCATGTAATTAGATGCAGCTGTTAGACAACACATTATTTTGGAGGGGGAAAAAAACTGACATGCAAAACATTTCAGAAAGTGGCCACTAAGCATACTGCAACCCTTTCTATGCAGCAATACAAACTGTAAAGCAAGCATTTTTATGCCAGTTTTAAATGTTAGATTTTAAAAATAAGAAACTCTAGCGCAGAAAACCTATATTCAGTTAACTTAGACACATGGAAAAGCTTTTCCTGAGTCACCAAGCCTCGTTTCCTACTGCCACAGCCAAGCACACAATACAAACTTCCTCAGTATATTCTCAAGAGCCAGTTAAGGGGCTTGCTAGTATTTATTCCACTTGAAGGTAGTTCTAGAACCTCAGTCCATTTAGGGAAAAAACTATGCAAATTCCATCTTAAATTTAGTCATGCCAGTTTATATCCATTTGTTCTCATGCCAACATTATTCTTTAGCTGAAATAGCTCCTCTTCCTTTCCAGTGTTTATATCCTTGCTGTATTTGCAGACTACAATCATATTCCCTCTCAGTCCTTATTTGCCAGGCTGAACAAGCCAGGCTTTCTTCATTTCCTCTGCAACAGCTGGCATTGCTGTTCTCCAGCCCTGATCTGCACCTGTCCCACCTGCAGCACAAGTGAGAGAACCTGTGCCTGGCACTCCCCAGGAGCTTGCACCTATGCCACCCCCCCTCCTGCCAGTGTCCTGGCCTAACACATTCCACCATCACCTTTACTTTCTTCCTGGCAGTAAGGCAGCAGCAGCGTGGTCAGCAATGACCCAATGCACCCAGCACAGCCCTTGCTCTACAGTTCCCAGTACTGGAGCTCCTTGCTCACAGCAAGAGAACAAAGGCAAGACTTTCTGTTCCACCAGCAAGGGATATACAGTACAGTCTGTTTTCAGTGCGGATGATTTGTTCAAGTATGACTGCACATCTTAGGTCAGAGCTTGCTATCTGATGGAGATGTGATCGGTCGATTGCTCACCATTATCCACTAGAATTTTAGATTTTCACAATCTCTGCTAAGAATCTCTTATAGTAGGCAGTATCAACTACTCAAATTCCCCCTTACCTAGCTCCTGAAGTCACCACTCTCTTCACCTCAAACCCTGCAGGAGCCCTTTCTAGGCTCCTCAGGGATTTCCTAATGAACTCACCATCCCTTCTGAAGAAGGGGACAGCAGAGTCCACCCAGTACATCACCTAAAATGAACAGTTTTGTCACTGGTTCCCAACTTAGCTGTAAAAACTGAAAAACAAAAGAAATAATCCAGGTTTCCAAGTCATGCATTCCATCTCCTAGCAAATGATTCCCACAGTTGTAATCTACTGCTTAGATGACCATTTTGCTGGAAAGGCACATTCAGTCATGCTGCTTCAGAGCCAAGAATCTTCCTTCTTGTTACAACCAAGTTATGTATTCTTCATAACACATGATAAAATGATTCTTCATCCCAAAGAGTTCCCTCCAGACCTCATTTTCCCTCAGGTGGCAGAAAAACCCAAAAATACAAGCCAAAAAGTATTCCATCAAACACTCATTGCTGTAAAGTAAAGGAAGAATAAAAATACCCACACTCCACATGACTGTTCCAGGCAAGGAAATTAATCAGCCAAGATTTTGTCCCAAGGTCACCGTAAGAGGATGTCTCTCCCTTTAAGTGCTAGGACATCTGCACACTTATTTTAACTAAATGCAATTATGCAGGCAGAAAATAGTTTTAAACACAAGACAGATAACTCATTCGGTCTTTCAGAAAGTACCAGAGCATGAGACAGCAGGACGATGACAGGTCAGATCTAGAACAAACCAGAGGAACACACGGTCCAGCCAGAGGACAGAGCAAGGCTACACCAGCTCAGCAGCAACCCACACCTCAGCTTCTGGGGCGACACAGCACATCTTCCGTGAGCACTGAAACTCGCTGCAGATAATGTCACCCTGCACAACTGACTGCAGATACCACTTGCCAGGTACAGCCACCGACAGCATCCACAATGCAAAAAGCCTTCCAGCCCATCACCACTGCGGGGTTGGGGTTTTTTTCCTTAGTTTTAGTTATTTTGAGTTTAAAGCCAAGAACTACACGTATCTTCTCTAGCAAGCAGAACCCTAGCCAAGAATTATAAAGCACTGCAAACAAGCAGGCAAAGCAACTAAGTACAAATGCAAACCACTACACTTCCCATTTTATCTGTCTGGATTCATTCTCTCTCTAGCCGCAACGAGAAGCAGCTCCGTCGCTACCCTGGGACCCGAGCAAATTCGTGGGAACTTCCAAGGGGGGGATTCATGGGGGTCCATGAAACCGAGGGCTGGGGTTTTGTGCACGCTCCCATTTGCAACCCTCGACTACGACTTAATCACGGAGCTGAACTCGCAGAGATCATTCTAATAATAATAATTTTTTAGAAGGTACTTCTGGCAGGCACTGTCGCCACTTTCCAGGGTTTTCCCCCGCACCGCCCGCAGCAGCCCCAGCGCTGCCGGGGGCGCGGAGCCCTCGCTGGCCGGGGCCGGGGCCGGGGCCGGGGCCGGCTCTGCAGCGGCGGCGGCGGCACGGCAGCGCTCNCCGAGCCGTGCCGAGCCGAGCCGAGCCGTGCTGAGCCGTGTTGTGTGCCTGCCCGCCCGGCCGCCCGGCAGACCCCGCCGGTCCCCAGCCCAGCCGCACGGGCGGCCTTTACGCAACAGCCCACCCGCAGATGTCCCTCCGTGAAGCAGCAGGGACTGTGCGAGAGGCAGATTTGCCCCTGGGGGGAAAAAAAGAAGAAGAAAAAAAAAAAAAATCTTTTTTTTTCTCCTTAGGGGAAATCGAAGGGTCTGGCTTGCGCTTGGCAAATACAGTGATGCCCATATCCAGATGAGGCAGTTACGCTCCCAAAATGCCACCCGCTGTATCCCAGTGGTCCTTCAGCAATGATGAGAGCCAGAGGGGCAGGCAGCCAAGACGGCTCGGAAACCCACCTAGAAGACCTTACGGCTCTCTGCAGCTACCTAAAGGAGGTTGTAGGCAGGTGAGGGTTGGTCTCTTCTCCCAGGTATAAAGCAACAGGGAAAGAGGAAAGCGCCAAGCTGTGCCATGGGAGGTTTGTATTGGACATTTGGGGAAATTTCTTCACCAAAAGTGTGGTCAGGCATTGGAGCAGGCTGCCCAGAGCAGCGATGGAATCAGCATCGCTGGAGGTACTTACAGGGATGTATAGATGTAGTACCTGGGGACATGGTTTAGTGGTGGACTTGGCAGTGACAAGTTAATGGCTGGACTTCATGATCTTAGAGGTCTTTTCCGACCTTANTCCCGGCCCGCTGCGCTTACCCAGGAAACGATTCCGGCCGCCGGCCGCCGCCGCCCCTCCTCTGCCTCCGCCCCGGCCGCCGCCCCGAGCCCAGCCGAGCCGTGCTGAGCCGAGCCGAGCCGAGCCGAGCCGTGCCGNAAAGGACTCCTTTTTCTCCTCCGCAACACTTTTATTAAAACAGAAATAAAAAACCCCAACCCAACAAACATTAATTCAAAGCTCAGAAAAAAATAAAGTATGCCAGATATCAAAAATGAAAGAATTTTTTTCCCTTCTTTCCCTCTTAAAGTATCCTGGTTAAGAGTTCAAAGCCATTTTTTTCCTTATAGGTTAGGCTGGAATAAAATGCCATGCCCAAGATTTGAAGTATAATTTTTAAAGTACCTGTAGAATTCTACTGGCAACAGTAAGAGAAACTGCATACCTAAAAAAAAAAAAAAATCTTTTTTTTTCTCCTTAGGGGAAATCGAAGGGTCTGGCTTGCGCTTGGCAAATACAGTGATGCCCATATCCAGATGAGGCAGTTACGCTCCCAAAATGCCACCCGCTGTATCCCAGTGGTCCTTCAGCAATGATGAGAGCCAGAGGGGCAGGCAGCCAAGACGGCTCGGAAACCCACCTAGAAGACCTTACGGCTCTCTGCAGCTACCTGAAAGGAGGTTGTAGGCAGGTGAGGGTTGGTCTCTTCTCCCAGGTATAAAGCAACAGGGAAAGAGGAAAGCGCCAAGCTGTGCCATGGGAGGTTTGTATTGGACATTTGGGGAAATTTCTTCACCAAAAGTGTGGTCAGGCATTGGAGCAGGCTGCCCAGAGCAGCGATGGAATCAGCATCGCTGGAGGTACTTACAGGGATGTATAGATGTAGTACCTGGGGACATGGTTTAGTGGTGGACTTGGCAGTGACAAGTTAATGGCTGGACTTCATGATCTTAGAGGTCTTTTCCGACCTTAACAATTGTATGTTTCTATAATTTTAATAATGGGTTGTTTTTCACACTGGATATGGCCCCACGTGGCGGGGTTAAACACTCACATGGCTGATAAACATTAGCGAGCCCCTCTAGTGATGGACTAAGGGAGTGTGCTTGGCAGCAGCATAGCACTCCGGGCAGATGGGTCCTGGTGGGTCTCAAAACTCAGGTAACCAGTGGGAACGGGAATAAATGGGGTGTTCTCCTGTGCAGAGAACAAAGTAAAGGACCAGGCCAGGAAACTTCACTGCTCTAACCCGTGTGTGGTACTGGAGGGTTAAGGCTGACAGTAAATCCCTAGGCAAACCTTGAGGTGGATGAGTACAGAATCACAGCAGTGTCCCAGACAGTTAGTAGTGAGGCTTAAAAGAACACACTCATAGGAAGATACTTCTGTTTAAAGCTTTCCAAATATGTGGGATATTGTCTGTTTTGTTAAGATAGGTTTTTGAGATTACAAGGAAAGAAACTGCTCATTGCTAAGGCCAAAATTCAACATGGGATGATAATTCTGTGGAAAGCATGTCAGTGCTAACAGACTTTTTACTTCTACACCTTCTAGCAATCTTAGGAAGTCCCTGGAACAGCAGAGCAAAACAATCAGCAGTAAAATAGTGTGGTATTGCAGTAACCAAAGATGTACAAGGAAATCAAGGAAGTCTTATTACAATAATGAAGTGGACAGTCTTATTTCCTCGTAAATGAAAACATATTTCGTCATCCTATTGGCATGTGCAAGTCTACTTTAAAATTTATCACATCATTTATAATGGCAAATCTGTTTATCTTCAAGAGATGATTTTTCCTATGTGTTCCAGAACCTTCTTCAGTATTTTGTTCCTTGGCTTTACAACTATGCTCCTGGTAACAGCAGAACATTCATGAACTGAGGACAATTAAAGGAATCATTAAGATGCATAGGAATATAGCATCTTTAATTAGAAATACTTATGATCTTAGAAGATCATATTGGCATCCAGCAACCCAGAGAACAGGAATAAATATTTGCAATTATAAGCACTACAGTGATGAACAAAAAGAAGCAACGATTAGGGAAGATGTACAACAATTAGGCAAACTTAATAATTCAGAGCAAAGCACCTGGAATTTATACTGCAATACTTAATAATTTACTCTTAAATGTATTGTTCTTCTTCATAGTCATATCCACAATTTTCCATTTGTCTTAAAATTGGACATGATTTAATTTTCTAATCTGTTTAAAAATAGCAACATTTTTATAAGCTAAAGCTCGCATTTAATTGGTATTTTTAGATTCAAAACTAAGCCTTCAAATAGTTATAATGGTCTGTAATAAAAATGTGTCATCATGATCAAGAAGGGCCGATGACCTCCTGAGACATGCAAAGGTGATTTCATCAGATTCCAGGGTTTTCAAATTACAGTGCTTCCCTTTTCAACAAAGGACATCATCCAGCAGGAGGGAAATTTTACACTTTGACAGCATACTGGAGCAGAACTTTCCCTGGAGTATGCACTATATCTACTGAAGAGATGAAAGACAACTATTGGGTTACCAAGATTATTAGTGAATAGCCTATTAATATTTTTCCCTGACAGAAATGCCCAGGCAAGATACTCAGAAATTCACATTCCTTTAATGAGAAGTGTAATAACCCTGCACTGTGGTTTTCACTATGTGGTTAGAATTATGATTATCATTTAGTTACATAGTCTATATAATGCACTTTGGATTGCAGTGTATTAAGAGTCATATAAATGAAGTGTTGGGGACTCTAAATAAGGAATTTCATATGCATCCTAAATGGACAGCTGCTCAATACATTCACTTTTTGGAAAGATTTCCAGGTGGACACACTGCTTACCTAGGCTCAGCGAGTCTTATCAAATATTTCATAGAATCATAGAATATCCTGAATTGGAAGAGACCCACAGGGATAATTGAAGTCCAGCTCTTGATTTAGAGCAGTCCACTGTGTCAACTTTTCCAGTTCAGTGAAACAGTTTCTGCAGTTGTGGCCTTGAGGAATTAACACTAAACACCTACTGCTTTATACTTAAGTCACAAACATCTTGTGAAATAGTATTTATGAACAGCGTGATGGGGAAAGAGGCCTTTCTATATCATCAGTTCATATCAAAATAATTTCATTATCATCTTGCTGTTCCTATGTGTGAACTATCAACTGCAAATTTATTTTGGTCGAAGTCCATGTGAACAAGGAATGACAGTCCATAGGGGTCTCCATAGGCAAGTAACGCTCAGCTACTGCCCCTTGGTGCCACCCGGGTCTGCAGGTCCTGAGTCAAGACTGGCAGTGCCCCCGAGTGCACTTTCAGGTGAAGTTCGTAGTTTCTGCCCTGCTTTTTTCTATACAACAGCTGCTTTATAGAAATGATCCCATCTTGAGAAACTCGTCCTTCTCGCTATAGTGGGAAGTAGGAAAAAGGTGACTGACATAAGGCTACCATCTAGTGGTGCTGCTGCACTTTCATGTCCCAGAGGAACCTACACCATCTTTTGCTCAATAAATTGATCCTAAACACAGAAACTTAATTAGGAAAATTCAGTTATAGCAGAACGGTAATTTTCTTTGGAACTGTTTCTCTAACATTTTCACACAACTGCATTAAGTCTCCATATTAAATACGAAATCAAATAATTTTCCAGAGAGAAGGAAAACCAGCACACACAGTGCTCATGCAGCTAGAAGTTTTAAGAATTAGACTTGTAACATGTAATTTTTCATTACAGGCTTGAACTTGCATATAGAGTTCAGACCCGCAGTGCATTGCTTCTCAGGACCTGTGTGAAAGCATGTATTGCTTCCATTATTTTGAGTTCCTGTCTCCTTAGTGCTCCCTGGGCAAGCAGATAGTGAAAGACTAATTCTGCCAGGGACAAACTTTCCTGTGTTATTTATAGAGAAGCAAAGATCATGAGATATCAGTGTCAGATAAGATTACTCCAGTAGTTTAATCAAACCAGGAGCTAAATCAAGGCCTCCTGCTATGCTCGTGGAGCCCTCTCCTGTTCACTCTATTAGCTGTCTCAGGCACGTTACCACTACATTAATTAAGTCTGTATGGGAACAAGTGCAAGTGGAGCAATTTGTAGGCCAGCAGTTCTCTGATTTCTTGGCATGCCAAGCCAGGCAGAATGATAATTTTGGAGCTTCTTTCTAGCTCTTCAGGAATGCAAAGCCTTGCATCCAAGAATGATTGCAAAGTAAGTTATAAATGATCTCTTAAATACCTGTCTAGATGTAATTCTCTGAGCTCTCCTTTCCCTGTATGTCATACAGCGGCATATTGAGATTTTCTACAGGCAAGGTGAAGGAAAGACCTGGCCCCATGGTATATAAATGCCTTGGTTACATGTTGCTCTATTAATGCAGTTTCGAAGTGCTACAGCAGCTACTTGGCCAGTAGGTGCTTTCAGAGCTGACTTTTCTGCAAACACCACTTACTTTTTTATGTGGCTCTGGTGGACAAAAATACAGAAAAGTTGCCACAGAGCAAGGCCCACAGTTACAGGTATTCAAATAACAATAATAGCTCATGCCTTCAAAGCTAACATCCAGCTAGATTTTCTTATCTTGGCTGCTTAAAATGGGAACTATAGCTTTGATGGGCACATATGATCACCAAAATTTTCCTGCAACTGAGAAACAGGAATACAACAGAGACTTTAGAATGTAGCTTGCCTTTGAGGCTGCAAATATTTTGAAAAGGCAGTTGTTCAAACAGCACAAAATAAAGCACAGCTTAGAAGTTTCAGGCAAACACCTCTCCATTGCCAGTAGTTGCTGTGTTCCAGCCCTGATGTCTTGTATCTTGCAGCGTTTCCTGGAAGTGCTTCGCTCCAGGTTCTGCTTTCCAACAGGCAGCCAAGGGTGATGTATCAGTACAGCTCCCTGTAAGCCAGTCAGGAAACCCATGTCTCAGGCCAGGGTGGCTAACCCACTCATATGCTATATAGGGGCCTTTGAGAAACCTGCCTGGTCTAGCTGAAGGTGTCCCTGCCCAATGCAGGGGTTTTGAGACCTCTCTCAAAGATTTTTGAGTAGTCTTGGGTATATGGAAAAGTCTCAGCTGACTGGAATCTGGAAAATATTGTTCCAGTTTTCAAGAAGATGACCCTAGGAACTACAGGCCTGTCATTCTCACTTCAGTGCCTGGTAAAATTATGGAGAAAATTATTCCTGGAGTTATTAAAAAACACCTGAAGGACGACATAGTGATTAGTCAGAGCCAGCACAGCTTCATGAGGGAGAAGTCATGATTCACAAACTTAATTTGCTTTTATGACAAGGTAACCCGCCTAGTTGTTCAAGGGAAGACAGTTGATACAATCTTTTTGGATTTCAATAAAGCTTTTGATACTGTCTCTCCCAGGATCCTTCTGGACAAACTGTCCAGCACACAGCTGGATAAACACATCTTGCAGTGGGTGAGCAATTGGCTCACGGGTCGAGTACAGAGGGTAATAGTGAACAGGGTGACATCAGACTGGTGACTTGTCACTAGTGGGGTTCCGCAGGGCTCCAATTTAGAGCCAGTGCTTTTCAGTAGCTTCATAAATTACTTGGATAAAGGACTGGAAGGTATAATAAGTAAGTTTACCGACACTCGGAGGAGCTGTTAACTCCTCTGAGGGCAAGAGGCCCTGGAGAGCAACTTCAACAAATTAGAGAGGTGGGCAATTGCCAGCTGTAAGAAGTTCAACAAAGGCAAGTGCCAGATTCTGCTGGGATGGGGCAATCCTGGTTATACATAAAAACTGGAGAACAAGATGGTGGAGAGCAGCACCTTGGAAAGAGTCCTGGGGATCCTGGTGGATGGCAAGCTGACTGAGTCAGCAGTGCCCTGGCAGCCAGGAGAGCCAGACATGGCCTGGGGGCATCAGGCAAAGCATCACCAGCTGGTTGAGGAGGGGAATTGTCCCACTCTGGTCTGCACTGGGACAACCTCACCTTGAATATTGTGTGCATTTGGGACAGTACAATATAAGAAGGATCTAAAGCAATGAGAGTATCCTGTGTCAGGAGAGGTTTAGGTTGGATATTAGGAAAAGGTTCTTCACCCAGAGGGTGGTTGGGTACTGGAACAGGCTCCACAGGGAGGTGGTCACAGCACCAAGCCTGACAGTTCAAGGAGTGTTTGGACCGTGCTCTCAGATACATCCCGTGATTCTTGGGGTTGTCCTGTGCAGGGCCAGAAGTTGGACTTTGATGATCCTTGTGGGTCTCTTTCAACTCAGAATTTTCTACATTTCTATGATCCTAACTAGATGATCTTTAAGGCCCCTTCCAACCCAAACCACTCCAGGATTCTATGATTCTATGTTATGCATATATACACGCTCACATCCACCATTACACATTAAGAGGTATAGAAAGCTAAGATAAAGTTGGAAATGCTAGGTTTGCTAACAGCAGAAGGCCAGTGCTTTGTCTCTGAAACAAGAGAGACAAAAGTCCAGTGTCTAATGTCCTAAATGCAGCTAGAAAAGCCCAGGCTGCAAATGCACTCAATGGGAATTTTGCCCTATGTGTATAAACATACAGAGGAAAGAACGGCATGTTTTGCGTTTATATTTGCAACTGTAGAATGTGATAGACTCCCATTGTTTTTCTGATCCATAGTGTAGTTTCCCTCGCAATCTAAATATTTTTCTCCACTGAGACTGGGATTTGTTTCAGCATGCACCTTTATAAGCTAAACTCCAACACTAAAACAGTCCAACTCAAGGGCAAAACAATGACATTCTTCATACTCACATGAGCTTTGGGTAAACACTTCAAAACAGTCCTTGTTAAACTGATCTTCAGAAAAAAGTTTCTCCATCAGTGACAAACTCTGTCTTAACACTTCTCTGAAGGTGGAAGTTTGGAAATACCCTCCTCCTTGTATAGTGTGAGCAGAAAAGGGAAAAATTCTCCATTTCTCCCCACTGCTGGTGCTCTCAGAGCAGTCTCTGAAGATGCACAAGGAGGATTCACTATAGGGTTAGGCTCTGACAGTGACTCAGGGCAAAGGCATGCTCAGAAGGGGTGATGTTTCCCAATTGGGTTCGTTTCACTTGTTTTTAATGTTAATTGCTTGCAGTTGAGCCAAGGCTAATAACCTTCTACCAGCAACATCCCTAGCGGTGTCAGAGCAGCTGGGCCCCTGCACTGCTGCATCACCCAGCTGGTAAGAGCAGCACGTACAACTGTTTTGCATTAACAATGCACTGGGTGGTCACCACGTGTAAAACGCTTTGTGTCAGCATTATAACTTAACCAAAGGGTTATGTTCTACCAGATGTACTTCTGGAAAGTGGCTATTAATGTGGGGTTTAGTCTCTCATTCTTACACATTTTGAAATCAAAGTCTTGACTTGTAAGTACAAGTGAATAGCTACTGTTAATTTGTAATTAACACAGAAATTGGTACAGGCAGGACTTTGGAGATCTCAGTGGCTAAAAAGCACACTCTGCTAGCATGACTAAGGGACCATTTATTGCTTCTGTGTGCTGTTACAGAGTGGAAAAGCAAGAGCAGCTCAGATCTAGGTCTATGAGGTTTTTTATCTACCGTGGTCACACTGAGAAAGAGTCAGAGCTGTGCTCTGCTGACTCACCAGCCTGCCAGACTTGCACACCAAATATATGTAGGGGCTAAGAACTCTAAGATATGCCATAGACATTAGCAGTGATGAAGAAGAGGTGGTTTGACACTGGCTCAGATGCAGAAAATGTCTTTCCCATGCAGTCCTGCAGAGTCAGCACACTTCAGAACAGGACGAGATAGGCAGGCAGGTCTCAGGGCACTCCAGGGACCCCAGACTCTCAGCTTCATTCACTGGCCTGGCAGCAGCTCTGTGCCAACATTGCTCCCCATGTGAAGCAGTTCTAACAGGAGAATCATGCTTGAACTTCTCACGCACTATCCGCAGCTGAGGCTTTACATCAAGGCAATTCTCTAGCTAAAAACAAAATGCCCACACCTCTCAAGTATGTACACATGTAGATTAGGAAGTAAATACTTTGGCACAAGCTGGTGTAAATATTGTGGTATGCATGTCCTTGTTGAAGTGTAGGAGTTCAGAGTAGCTTGTACTATGCAGAACAATTTTGTTATGGAAGTAGAGTTTTTAGAGAATGTGCTGATCTGAGCACAATTTATTTCAGAATTTATATAGATGAGAATGAACATATATATAAAAATCACGTCATAACAGTTGACCAAAAGACTACTCATATGATACAACAAGAATACAAGACTATGTCAGTTATGTGGAACAAAGCAAGGATCTTTCAGGATTCCATGACTAAGTTAGCTAAAATCCTTTTCTTTCTTTCTTTTTCTTTTTTTTTTTCCTTTTTTTCTTTAATTATTTTTATGATGTGGCTTTGTTGTTCCCTAATTTTAAGTGTCAACTACTTTAAATTCTGCTAAAGGTCTCAATTTGCATAAAAAATACAGGACGAATGCCTTTTACATCTGCCCATCACTATTGGTCACTGTCTTGATATTCTTCCAACTGACTAACAACTTTTATCTTCTTTTCCTCTACTCTCCTCCAGCTTAAGAGTGGCTAGTGCTCTGGAACTGATTTGGAGCAGCCTTTTATTTTGTTTCACAAGAATCTCAGGCTGTCTAAGGTAAACTCTTCCAGCAGTCCCAGAGTAGAAGTGAATGCTTTCTGGTTGCTGTGTATGGCTGTCAAGCATTCAAAAGCAAGTCTAAGGATAGGGTTTGCTAACTTGTGACTGAAGAAAATGAAGACTGCAGTAGACAAACAGACTGGGGTCACCCAGGATGGCCTGGCAAAACACCACACTTGGGAAGAGGCACAATGTTGTCCTAGAGAGTGTATTACAAGAGTCAAATGCTGCTGTTTAAGTCTCTCACAACCAGTAGTTTAAATCACGTGGCTCATCTTGTTTCATCTTGTGCCTGTTAATTGGAAGAAAGCAGTCACTGGATGAAAATGAAGTAGATATGTAAGTCATTTAGCATAGATCATCCAAGTACTACATCAAAATTAGAATTCATTATTAGTAGCTGTTACATGCATTGTGCTAAAACATTGCACAGAATGAGGTCCTCTTGAAATGTATATTTTAGTTCTCTAGATAAAAGCACTAATCGTAAGAATGCTTAAGTCAACAAAACAAAGACAGAAGAAAGAGGGATGAATTGTTCCTGCCTATAGAGGAAAAAGGGTGGATTGCTAACATTACCAAAGAAAGCATTTGTGGGAAAAGAGACACATGCCAATTGCCCAAGTGCCAATATACTGTCTTTCTCATCTACCGAGATAAGCCTTGCAAGGTTTCATATCTTTTCTAACCAGATAGCATATAATTTCATTGGAAACTAAGACATCCTTGACAACAATGATGTCCCTCCTGCCTTTCTTTGTGAAAAGAGAAAGGAGTCACTCTCTGTCCTACTTCTACCGTGACACAAAGTATGCTATCACTGTGCCTCTGATAGATACCATCACCATTTGGTGGACATAATTTTGAAGAGGAATGAAGAGTCATAAGCATCTTTCCAGACAGATCTAAAATCAAGAAAGGCATGGCCACACTCTTCAGAACTGAGACTCTAAAGGTAAGCCTTCAAAACTACATTTTAGCAGTAACACTTCCACCTACAGACTTCCAGAAGAGTCATCACGTTCTGTAGAGCTTGTTCTTTACATGCTGGTGGACTTGGCTGTAGTTCAGAGCAATTGCAGAGTCACTGCTTGTAGTCAATATATACAAAGTCAGTACTTGGCAGGAGCAGCCCCTTTCATCAGCCTGACCCTTTTTTCTGCATTGCTTCTGTTACCCCTTTCCAGCTGGTCTTCATCACAGGTCAGACCCAGAGTTCACATTTGTCAACAAGTCTCCACCTTAGCAGTCCTTAATTATTACATCTCCTAGCCAAAACATATGCTTCTCATGGACAAGATAATATAAAAACATAACTTTTGCAACTGTTACATGAAGTAAAGAAAGATTTGTGGTTTTTTCCTCTATTCCGGACTCAGCTCTGAGCTGCTTTGAATTTCTTTCACTTCCCAGTCTCCTGCTTGACGTTTGATGTGTTTCAGCCTAGAGCTCCTGGCCCACTGGTGACTGCAGCCCAGCCCACCAAGATTCACCAAGACTCCTCACACAAGTATTTAAATTAACCTGACTGCAATTCAGAAACAAGAACATCTCTCTTTGTGCTCAAATCTTTTATGAACTCGGACCCTCTATAAAAGCACTCACTTTCCTGGCCTATTGATCTCTCTGATCTTCTAATTAAAGGCTGGGGCACTATCATGCAGGAATTGTTGCTGTGCTCCAGACAATTTACCAGAAGAGAAGGGTGGATGTTACAGCCTTACACAGATCCCTGACGCCCACTGTCCCTGCAGAGGCCTCAGATATGTTTGTCACGTTTTATGTTTGCTACCTTGTGACACAGTGTAGGGGTTCTGGCTGGGATGAAGTAACATAGCACCTGTCATAGTGATGTGTTTTGGATCTGTGACAAAACAGTGTTAGGGTTAGGATCCAGAGAGCCCTAATCCTACACCTCCAGGGATACATTTGTTCCTTCCACATTTGTTCCCTTTCTCATCTGGGCCACAGCCTCAGCCCAGAGCTGCCATTAGGCTTAGGTTATGGCTGAGAGCTACAAAGTTAACAGCTCCAGGGATGCTGTTGCAGCAGGAGGCATGGCAGAGGGAGCATGGCATTGTTCTGTCCACACCCTTCTCAGGTGTAGTCCTAGCAACCCTTTACGGATGCTGCATTTCTGTGTGTCAACCTCTCTCAAGCACACTGCTATGGTAAAACTGAGCTGTCTAAGTGCAGGATTTACCTCAAGCTGGATTTATACTTAGGCAGGATTTAGCCCAAAGCCAGCAGAGGTACTTACAATAAGTCAGCACAGTTATCTCAAATTCTTTTGACTCACTGTAGGCTAAATGCAAATAGGCAGTTACCAGGAGAATGGTGACATGAAGTAATGGATTCCTGTGGCTCCAGCACCTGCACCACCGTGTCCCTGCATCCCACTGCCCTGGCCACCACCAGCCAGCTATGGATAATATTTGCTTGTTTTGAAGGTAGGGAGTAGGGAATCAAGGAAGTTTCCAGGAATGGGTTTGGCATACTTCTTTTGGGAAGTGAGTCATTATAGGAAAAATAAGAAAGGCACAGTGTGTTTGCTAGATAGGTGCAGATACTACAGTGGAAGATGTGGACTTGGACCACCTCAGGGATTAGATTCTGGCAGGACAATAGGAAAATTATTTTCTAAAGAACAGTTTACAATCTCAGGTTCTGTTTCAGGAGCTCTGCATTGTCTAAAGCCAGCTTTGCCTCTTTCACTACCGTACTTGTTATAGGTGCTTTTGTTAGGAGATGCTCTGAACTCAGGAACAGCCCTTAACTATAGATCTAGTTCTTCCTTATATAAACTTTCAACCAGAACATGGTGAGAGGGTAAATACTGACATCAAGTCCTATATCTAAGAGAAAGAAATCTGCAAAAGATCATACATGTAGCAGGGGTTCCTCTGTATGCACTTTCAAGATTAGATATCTAAGCAAACCCTTTATTCATAGTGTTGGACACCACAAGTACTATTATTACATTTGGACAGTGCAGAAAGTGCACAAGTACATCCAGTCACTTTTTCAAGTGAGTTTTCATTTTATTGCAGTAGTGGGAATGAATTGGCTTAAAGTGCTAGGCACACCTACCTGCTCTGAAGAAAGATGTTCTAGAGACTTCATCTTTGCAAGGAGGTAGATAGGGACTGCATATAACACAGCATCCAATTTTTATGTGAATCCCTGGAGGCAGGTGTCTTTATGAAACAGTAGCAGTTTTTTAGCAGTTTCATATTGTTACACTTATTGTTTAAAAGTAGATTTAGCAGATTCTCCCTTTGAAACACTGCTGCTATCACTTCCTGTATGCTGCTCATGGCATGCAGTCTGAAATTACACAACTATTTGCAGTCTCTCTTGACAGCCTAGGCACAGGAGCCATCCCAGGGATAACTGTAACCTAGGGATCTCAGTACTGCTACTGCTGAGGCAGACTGAAGCTACAACCACCATTTGCTGCTAGGCAATTCAGAAATAGGATTTTCTTGCCTTTTTTAGCCTTCTCTTTCGTAGGCTGCAAGACGTGTGTGTTTTGCCATCCTCTCAGAGGAGCTGCATGCAGTCTCTCCCGCATATCTGTGAGAGACCATTAGCATTAGACCTGTTCATTCAAGTTGCTTTGGTATCCTTGCATCTTACAGTGCATGAGGACTTGATCATAAAAGAAAAGATAGTGAAAGAGAGTCCACATGAAATAAATATTTCAGGCCATTTTTAGTCAAAGACTGTTTTCAGCAACAGTAAAGGGGGGGAAAAGCAGAAATAAATGATACTGTCATTTACTGTAAACCTTCCCCCATCTTCCCTGAAAATCTTTGGTTTTGAACAGCATGTACTGCTCTTCCCTTTACTGTGATAGACTGACTCACAGGATCATGGGATACTTCAGATTGAGAAGGCTCTCAGGACGTCTCTAGACCAACCTCCTGGTCAAGGTGTGATCTGCTACAAGATCAGCTCAGGTTGCTCAAGGCTTTATCCTGTCTGGAGCTTTGGTCATAAAATACAAAATCCTCCTTGCTATCCTGTCTTTTCTTCACTAAGTCTCATTACAGGTAGAACTAGTGTTACACTACATCTTGAACCTTTTATGGCCATATTTCAAAGATTAAACTGTAAGCTTCTTTTTCAAGGAGTTCACTGTAAACTGAGTACCATTGATGAAGAGGTCTCAGTTCAAAAATGGATGCGTGCAACCACTTGATGTGAATGATTCCCCACTAACTTACAGTGCAATAGATCTAAAATTATTTTAAATGTGGCTGAAGTCAGACAGGCACTTAGAAATTTTGCTGCATTGGCGTCCAAATAGTTCTGAAACAGGGTGGAAAACCAAAGGAAGAAAGTCATCAAAACCAAACAGACTGCAGACATTCAGCTGACTCTTTTGTTCAGTATTTGCATTGTTTGAAAGACAACTGTGAAGCATCTCGCTTATCCACAAGGCTCTTCATCAGGCTGTTTACCAGTAAAATCTGAAAGGCTGTTTGGAGTCCACGTGATTTCTACTATTTTGAGCAGGTTGGTTTTGTTTCCTTGTTCAGACATGTTCTAGTCCAAAGATATTGTGCACAGAAACTGTCAGGTCATGAATAAAAGCTAAAAAGCCCACTATTTTTTAACCACCTTCATTGGACTGGTTCGGAGGTTGGTTCGAACTGCAGAGATACAATCAGCAGACGGGGGATTTTCATAATGGTTTTATAATCATACTGAAAATTTAAAAACAAGTGTTTAATGATTTTGTTGAGTATCAAACCCGCCGTATACGTTG
>VXBX01001292.1:236686-252063 GCA_013400415.1 Scytalopus superciliaris
TTTTTTCCATAAGAATGCTGCTGGAAAGCTTCTTAAGAAATAAAACAATAACAAGTTGGATATGCTTTATCCAGTCCTATATTATTCTTCATGTCTATGGCAAGCCTTTCCAGTACTTCAGCAGTCAGGCCAAGAGTATGCTTCTGATTATATCCATGTAATAACCTCACACATACAGTATGGACCAGCAGGTGAAGAAAAGGTTCTTTCCAGAGAAAAGAGAATATCTAGCAGCACTGAAGGCCAGAACCGGTCATACAGTTTATCTTTAGATTTTCTTGTGCTGTCCTGAACAAATCACTGACTGGATCTGGATTTGTTACTTTTTCTGATGTATGTAACAGATTTAATACCTTATTCACATTGAACAAAATATGCAACATTCAAGTTGGATCATCATAAAATGTATCATAATATCATGGATCTCATAATACATAGAATTATTTATAAAACTTTAAAGCTAAATAACAAATCATAAAACTCAAGCACACTCAGCTCTTCCTGAATGGCACTTCTTTAAAATGCTAGAGGTAGAGCTACTGCTGATGAGCATATTCTTGTGTAAGAGGCAGAGGTTTAGGAACAAAAATAAGATCAATTACTGCACTGAATTTAGGGAAAGTTTATCATACACTGGCTTCTGGAATCCACTACATTTTAAATTCTAGGGTTTGCATTTCTAGGATTTAAATTAATCTCTCAGTACCTAAACTTTGTGCAAAGAGACAGGCTTTAAATATAATAGAATCATCAGAGAATTGTAGAATGGTTTGGATTGGAAGGGTAGCTTGAAAATTATGTAGTTCCAACCCCCCTGTTGTGGGCAAGGACCCTTCCAACTGGACCAGGTTGCTCAGAGTCCCAACCAACCTGGCCTTGAACATCTCCAGGAAGAGGGCATCTACAATTTCCCTAGGTAACCTGTTTCAGTGCCTCACCGCCCTTACAGTAAAGATTTTTTTCCTAATATCTTATCTAAACTTACCGTCTTCCAATTTAAACCCATTTCCCCTTGTCCTGTTACTACATGGCTTTGTAAATAGTATTTCCCCATCTCTCCTGTAGGCTCCCTTCAGGTACTGGAAGACTGCAATTAGGTCACCCGAAAGCCTTTTCTTCTCCAGGCTGAACAATCCCAGTTCTCTCAGCCTTTCCTCACAGGTGAGGTGTTCCATCCCTCTGATCAACTTGGCCCTCCTCTGCACTTGCTCCAACAGGTCAATGTCCTTAACTATATTCTGTTGCTACTTTTCTTCATGGATGATGCAAGCAACCCCTTCAGGTATCATGCTACAACATTGCCGAAGTCACTTAATAAAATCAGCAGTGGTGAATATGTGGGGTGGGGAGCATAAAATAGGGAACTTCAATGCCAGGTTAATGCTTGGCCATGGCAGAATGAGTGGTCAGCCCCTTGGGAAGAGGACCTCACCCCTTCACTCTGCATGGAATCAAAACCAGTTTAGCTAGGCATGAGGCTCAGCATTCCTATTTAGGACCAGCTTTAAAAAGGAAAATAGCTCCACTGTGCACCAACAAGTTCAGCTTAACTGAAAATGTTAGCAGCCAGGAGAATTCTGGCCTATGACCTAGATAATACAGAAGCAAACCATTGTGTGACTGCATCTCTTTAGCAAATGTGGTACTGCAGTCAGCAGTCTGCAAAAATACTCATTTTCAGTACTCATTTTCAAAGCAAACTTTCAGAATCACTTCTGTTTCAAAAGGGAAACACAGATGCAGGAACTAGAAAAGGCTTTCAACACCTTTTTGTTCATTTATTTATATTCATTCTTATCTGGGGCAAAATAAATGCTTATGCATATTTTATTTGCAAATCAACATGAACAGTGAAATCCATGATACCAAAGGGTACACAGTGGTACCCTTAAAGCTTTTTCCAGTGTATATAAGATAACTAGCTGGAGGACATATCTGCAATACTATTATGCATATACTTTGTGAGCTGTGAAAATAAACAAATTACCCATAATGTAGAAAAATGCTCTGAAACTCATGCCATTTCTTGTAGGGAATTATATTTCTGCATTTAAAAAGGAAAGGACAATAGAATTTATTGGAATGGAATACTGGAAAAGGCTTCCCAGAATACAGCCAGTGCATTCTTACGGTATTCAGACATACAACTGCAGCCCACAGTAGAGAAGGCCAGGCCCCTCATTTTATGGTTCATTTAAAACCGTGCCTAATCTGAAAAATGTTCACGGTTTGGAGTGGTCTTTTCATATAGAAATGTACTGTATTCTAACATACAGATTTTGTACTTAAATTGGTAATGAGTTTCACTTAGGTCTTGTGGCCCAGATGCGTTTGTTTCAGTACATCTCTAAGTGTGCTAGTCTGGGAAGCCTTCAGGGTGAGACACACAACAGATGGACAAAAGCAGTCCAGGTCTGCATTTTTTTGAAGCAGCCACACAGCATGAGCTATGCTGGAGCTTAACTGGCATGCAGTGATGAGGGGATTGTTTCCCAGAATAGTCTTTGTCCTAAGATATCCTCTCTATTTCCACCACATCTCGAGAGTGACAGTTTCTCTCCATCGTGCAAAAAATACCTTTGCCCAAGAGACTCCATGGACTCATTGTCATGCCCTTATTCTCGTGGAGTATCATCTTACTCTGTGCTACTTTCTACAGCCAGGTGGGCATTTAGAAAAGGGAAGTATTCACTGAGATGACAGGCAAAGAAAAGCGTCAGTGTTGAAAGAACTACAAGTCTGTTTCTGGAATGGTAGCATATAGACTCATCTCAGCTAGTCAGACTTTGGTTGTAACAGTGACTTTTTTAACCTCCCTGGAACTAAGATCACAAACATTAGTCCTGCTGGAAGACAAACTTTAAGTCTTCCTGCTCATTCAAAATATTTTCCCCAAACCTATAAATACCAAGTAAATGTAAAGAGTAGTTTTCAGTAATGAAAGAGTTTAAACTGTTTCTTTTAAAATGTCTGTGAATTTTTGTCTTATGTTTTTTGTTTTCATCTCCTCAGATTTCTTTTGCAAGTAGGTTTTTGCCAGTGTTGAAAATGGAAGCACATTGCTGTAGGTAGGCACAAGAAATTTAGTTGCACAGTGAAGCTGTTTTTTCCGATCTTATGTCCTCCAGAATAAGGGTCTGCATGAAGCAAGTTCAGGCAAGAAGACAGGATAAGAGTAACTGGAGTCACCCATTCCTTTCATTTAGTTTAAGAACAGTTAATCCAGTTTTCTTCAGGGTAATAAACCCAACTCCTAAGCCAGCTGAAGTTGGTGGCAAAATGCCCAGTGATGGTACATGGTACTGCATTAGATCCTTGGTCTTCTTTTACTCACCTAACCAAAATCTACAGACTTATGAGAGGCAGAAAGCCATTATTGCCAAAAGCAATAGGATGCTCAGTGATAAGCCACAGTGCTGAGGCCAACTGGTAAAAAAAAGCAGGAGTGCTGGGCAGTCAGACCAGGTCACTGGAGTCTTACATTAAATGCCCTGTTCTGCCACCAGCCCTATTGACCAAACTCTTCAGAGCAAACCCACATACTTTGTCACTCAGGGAAACCTCAGCCTTCAGTTAGGCAGCATGATCCCCTACAAAATCAATGGGAGGAGCAAGGGGCTTATGGCTGGGGAGCATTGAGGTGGAAAACAACAGAGTGGGACATTGCTTAAACCTGCTGGTGGGAAATACCAAGTCTAGGCACAGGTTTACCCCCAGAAGAGTTAAACATGTGTAATGGAAAGAAGGAGGTATTTATCCCTGCTTAGTACTCGTATAGAGAATATTCTCCTAATATTAGGTGCCCTTTTGAAAAAAGAAGAGACATGACAGGCTGCCCCAAGTTACATCACTTCCCTGGTTAGGCATTTTCTCCTGCTCTGATAGCGAAACATACACTGAAGCCCTCTACATTTAAGTTTAACTACTAAGCTATCTGGCACTTCATGGTGAATGGTTCTCTCTCTTTCTTCCTGCAGCTGTCTTCCACTTCATAAGCAATGCACAGTCCCTGGAAGAGGGACTTGAATCTGACTGTTTCACACCAGTTCCTAACTCCTCATCATGAAGGCAACATCTCTCCTTGGCTTAATGTATGTTCAGTTTCTTTATGCAAAATGTGTTTCAGAGAGCTGTACAACTCACTTGGCAATGCAACAGTCTGCTGGTGGTATCCAGCTCCTAAAATACAGAAGCATCAGCTGCAGAAATAATATGAAGCTGGAAGCAGATCTCTGACCTCCCAGTCAGAGCCCTTCCCACTGGGTGATAACAGATGTGCACTCCAAGAATTAAAAGACTTTGCTTAATCCTGTCTTGTGCAAAATCTCACCCAAGAACCTTCACTAGCCTACTCCCTTAGCAAGTGGAAGGCCGAGTTTAGGAGTGCCCTGGCCCTTAATTGGGATAAACTGGCAGCAAAATATGGCCTGAGAGAACTAGGGGGGAAAGCTGAGTAAGTTTTCTGAGGATTTCAGTAGTGCCTAAAGATTGAGTGCAGTGCTCAGAGTTTCCTGTTGGATTTAACATTTAGTTCCACCCGATGGTTAAAACAGTGACCTGGTTGCTGAAGGTAAAAAGTAAGGTTTTTGAAGGCAGTAAAACCTGTTTGCAGGCTGGTGCTGTGTTCCTTCTATAGATGGCACTGTAACTTACCAAATGCTTTGTTTCCCTGCCCATAATTTTTCTGATGCTATCAGCATTATGCCATCTCAAAAAAAGCACACTGAGGGTGAAAAAACCCCTCAAAACTATCAGTAACATTGAGCTGCACCTCAGATCACAAGTGTGATTTCTAGTCTCAAGGGCACTATAGCATTTCACATGATCTGATCAAAAAGCATCCTTGTGCAGGGTTTGTGAATGGTCAATAGCAGAACCTCGGGGCAGAAAGTCAGAAGAGACTAAACTTACAGTGGTGTGCTTTGACATGCTGTACCAGCTCGCAGGGAGTTGGGGGGATGCCATGCAGGCAGATGTGCTATCTTTACATTTAATACTCCTTGACAGATTTTTCTTCAGTGAATTTCTTCAATTGCTTTTGCACCCATATAAACTTTAAACATCCACAGCAAGCCAGATGGTCCTGGTTGAAACATAACTTCTGACTTTTTTCCAGAGTGAACATAAATCCAAATTCATTGTAAGACTTTTGAAGCAATTAATGTGCAAACGATTATCATTACGAGCAGGAGCTAACTAAAAACAACTGCTTACACATGACAAGTCATACATTATTTCCTCCACTATCTTTCCCTTTGCACATAACTTCTTCACAATGAGGACTCTTCTGTCTCAACATTGCCTTGTAAACACAGCACATCCTTAGTGTTCATCAATAGATTAGCAAACATCAGTTTGCTAAAACTAGGGAAAATAAACCAGTTCAATTACCTCTGTAACCACAAAACATTTCTAAAAATAGTTTTGAATGTAAACAACTTCCATAAAAATATCTGTTCATCAAATTTACAGGAATTTCAATAAAGTACCTTGATTCAGAGTCAAAACACTGCACGAAATCCACAGGGACAACCCAACAGTCTTTCTTCTCCTCAGGATGTGGAACTCACATTACAGCAAAGTGGGCTTTTTAAGTGTTACAGCTACAGAGCTACTGCAGCACCAACCACTGCATAACTGAAAGTGACAAGTAGTTACACATGTCCTAGATCCTATACATCCCCCACACTGATAAAAGCACACAATTCCTCTATAAATTCTAATGAAAAACATGTTTATATATAACATAATCTTTCAATGGTGCCCACTCCAACTTACATTGTTGCTTCAATAATACACACACACACACACACACACACACACATATATACATATATATTTAAAAGCAATATCAAATCCTGTTTCCAATCCTAGATGCAACTTTAGCTGCATAAGCAATTTTAAGGCAAATCATCATTATATATCTTTGTTTCTGGAAGTTTTGCTATTATCACCCAGACTAGTAACTTGTAAATATCTATGAAAAAAACTAATCCCCTTATCTTTTGTAAATTTACAGCAGTATTTTTCAAAATGAAACACACAGATAGTAGAATGTATACAGTAACTGAGCCAGATTTATGATTATGATTATGATTATGAAGAAATACGCCACAGTTTATACGTGATAAGCACAGTGTATTTATCTGGTAGAAAGTAAAAGATTTATTATTTGTTTAAGAATTCATTTCCTTATTTTTGTGCATGTTTTCTGTAAAGGACGTGTTAACTGTGTTACAATCACTTAAACAGGTTTGGAAAGTCACCCCTAAGTTTCATAACCAGTCACCATATTATAAACTGAGGATATCTGTTGATGTAAACATCTCCCTCTGTATTTCTGCATGGTGTTTCTGTAAGAAGAGGTCAGACAGGGGATGCCTTTTTTATTATCACAAGCTTTTAAATGCAGAATGTTCCCATTCAGTAATTTCAATTCAGGCATAGAGGGCCAGAAGTTTAAAATGGAGATAAGAAGTAGACCCTGGAAGTTTGTATGCCTTCTTCCCACTGTCCAGCCTCGTCTTTGGGATGGGCTGCACAAACCTCATCTCTCTCTCCTATCTGAAGACAAATAGGGTTTCACAGTCATGAGCACTGAAAAACACAAATGTACTCAGAAAGTCTGTGTGCACTCGCCAAGTTCAGAAGGGGGATGCAGCACATTTAGCAAAAAACCAACTAAGGTCATATCCCACATATGGAAAGGCAGACTTTTTCCCTCCCTCACAGCTCCTTCTCACCTGCTGAGGTTTCTTGACAACTTATTCTTTCCCCTGCATTTCTCCTGGAGGCCTCAGCACTTTCAAGCCCTGAGAAAATAAGAGCCATACAGTCTTTGCACAAAGGAGCCCTAAGAAGTGGCAGGTTTAATGGAGCATATGTGGAGCTCTTACACTTCTCCACAGCACCTCCAGCATGTGCTTATGCACACCATGATGGTTTCCAGCTGGCTTCTCCTATGCTGGGAATGCCTTTGGCCACTTTCAGTGCTCTGTACTCAATTTTTTTCACAGCATTTCAGCAGTTGAAGAAATTAACTGCTGTAGAAAGTGGAAGCGAAGACTGTAGCCACCTGGTGATGCTGGGACATACCCAGAGATTGTTATACCATATGCCTCGAAGAACCATTATTCCTCTAAGATGCCTCACTCTCCATAGGAGACTCCATTTTCCTTCCTGAAGTGACTCACTCCTCTAGGGTTAGATCATGAATACTTGAGTGCTGCATTGACACCAGCTACCTCAAAGTGCAATTAGGTTCATGTTACAAGAGCTCCCACAGCTGATAGCGCAGTCACCCTGCACTGATGGAAAATCTTCCACTCTGTGGAGCTGTTTGCATGACTTTCCTAACACACTGGAATGGAGATCCTACAGGTCTTGATTGTCAACAACGTTTGAGTCTTTATTTCTGATAGGCTCATGATTTCCCAGTTTCACTGACCAGTCTCACAAGGTGCTCCAGAGGCTGATCATTTCTTCCTGCACAAAAATCTTTGCTACACTGTGGTTGCAAAGTGGTCTATAAAAAGTAGAATTTGCAATGAAGCTTGACTGAAAAGTCTGAAAGTAGTGCACAGACACAAATTTGGCATATTCTAATTCAGCACTGAAAACTGATTAAAATACTAATTTTGAGAAACATCATTCTGCACACTGTCCAAAGTTAGCTGAAGGTCCCTTGTCCCTCAGAAAACCGCAATGCTGAAGGTTTTCAAATGATGAATTACTCTAGTGTTCCTTGTGCTGTCTGACCTGAACTCACAGCCATGGTTTCTAAAATGTTACTTTAATGCTAATGTTCTCTTAGAGAGATGCCATAATTTGATCTTTTCCTCACCTACTAGCATGCTAAGGAAACATGGTGTCACCAGTGTCTTAGGACTGGAATTTTTTAAGGCATAAATGGGACTTATGTGCTTGACCCTATTAATTTTGATGAGATTTGAGCATCTAATTCCTTTAAAGTCTTATGAAAATCCCTATCCAGTTTCCTGGGCATGGTTCAACACAGTGAGGATACATTCAATGAATACTGTATTTCAAGAAGAAAAAACTCTAATAAAAATAGCCTTTTTAAAAATCAATGATTAATGAAAAAACATAGACATACTCCAAAATGCTGGTTTGTATCAGCTCTAAGTATGAGAGTTCTGCAACCTATGCCCGTCCTTTCCTCTGTCTAGATCAGGAGCTCCTGTGAAAGGCAGTCCCACCAGCAGCCAAAAAGTGCCTGAGAATCAGAGTTAACAGATATCGGCAGATATCAGTAACATGGATTACCATAAAGTATTTTCTGTTCTCTTGAGTGATCTGTTGAGGTTTTCTTGACTTTTGGGGTTCTTTTGGAGCAACACAGAGGAGCACTGGGGTCTCTAAACTGGGAAAACTTCAGGCACTTTGTCTGGCCAGACAGAAAGACATAATTAAAGAAGTAATAATAAAAGAAAGTTATGAAAATAAAGGATTTCCCCCCCCAATTTTGCTATGTTGAGGACTGTGTGCATGAACTTTTTTGGCTGTACACTCAATAGCAGTAATTTCTTGGCAATCTTGTTAGCTCCACTTTCATATGGATGGGCAGCCCTCATATAATAAATCATTTAGGAGTTCAGACAGTGATTTAACAAAGTGTAATATCCTTCTCTTCTCTGACAGTCTGTCAACATGGAATATGGCCCAACAGGCAGACCTACATCATCACATCCAGTCCTAAAGCAAGCTGGAAGAGAGACAACTCTGCTCCAAAATGTCCTCCATGGTACTTGGGCTTGAGCGCATAAACCCAGTTTGTTAAACCGCCAGAGTCAGCGGTACAGTAATGGTGCTCTACTGGTTTGGAGCTGGCTTACATCTGGCCAGCTGGGAACAGAATGAACATACGTTCAAAACAGTAGAGTGGAAAGCTTACAGGAACCTTTCCAGCACTGAGAGGTATGGAAAGCCCTGATGGATCCATACTCTTGCAGGTTAAGGTCTTTGGCTTCAGAGAAGTTTCTGGGGATTTCAGTGAAGCTTAATCCCCAAGAGGTGCAGAAGACAGCAGAGGAAGTTGTTCTCTAGGAGCACTGAAAGGTTTTAGAAAGGTCCAACAGACATTCACAGCTCTGTTTGTTTCTTTAATAGTAAATGTCAGACACATATTAAGAAGCATTCTGTATCTGTGGTCACACTTAGATTTACATTTTCTTCCATCAGTAGTTCTGATGAATGAGCTTCTAGCTGGTGTGTGTGTGTGTGTGTGTGTAAGCGGTGAAATAATATTGCCAAGACATATCGACCTTTTGGTCCTTGCAGTTTAGGGAATTACAAGGTTGCTGCTAAATCAACTGGAAAATTATTGTGGATACATATTAGAAGTGGAGAGCCCTGCCCTGGACAGACTGTGTTTGAAAGAACACCGCATTTCCCCTTCCAGTCTTTAATGAAGTAGACCTTAATAATGCAGATGAAAACCAGACAAACTCAGAAGAAAACTGGAGCAGAAATACCATTCTGAGCTTCTGTGCCACTTCCAGCTTAGCAGAGAAGCAAAGGCCATTTGTTGTCTTTACATTAAAGGAACAGGATGTCATAGTGGCAGGTACACAAACCTATAAACATCCGCTCCCCACCAACGTTCTTTTGTTTTAATGGGCCGAAAAGGACCTTGGTAACAGCTGGTGAAAGACCCTTTGTCCTGCCACGTGGTTTTCCCTGTTTGACCTGCCAATAGGGTGGAGCTATGCAGCTCTGGGAGCAGAGAACAAGATGGAACAGCCTTCCATTCCTTCAGAATACTCTTTCAGTTGCTGGTCTGCATGTGTGGACATTTTCCTCTTGTAATCTGGTATGTATTTTATGGGAGGACCTAGAAATTAACATGTACAGACCTGGATCTTGCGATGCTTAGTAGCTATGAATGCAGAAGGAAAGGATGCTCTCTGGCCTGACAAGTTCACTGGTTTTTGTGCTCAGCTTTATGCTGTCCTTTACCTTGGTACCTATTTTTTTCCTGTTGCTTCACTTCCCTTTCACCACTCCTCCACTTCTTTTTTATGTTACTGCTTGTTAGTCAACCCAACTTATGTCTTTTTTAACCTTGTGTAACTTGTTATCACTTATTTATGATATTTCTCCTTTCATTGACCTTCGTTTTGCTTTTCTTTCCCAGTGGTTTTCATGATTTATATGTGTTGTTTTTCCTCCACCTGCTATGCATGAACAGGAAGAAGCAAGAAGTACCTCAGATTGAAGAGACAGAGACTGTGGGTGAAAGAAGATATGGCAGGCTGGGACAAAGTAAAGCAGGTTGGTGAAGAAGAAAAAAGTGTTTGTTAAAGAGGAGGCTGGATATAGGAATTTCCTATAGCAGAGGAAAGGCAGGTCTTGATGAGAACAATATGAAGAAGGAAGGAAATGGTTGTTGGGGTGAGTGGAAGAATTGACTGTGGCTGTGGATTAAAGGACAAGCTGAGCTCGCCTCTGTGTAATTAGCAGAGCTATCAGCCTGGGATCTGAAGGCCTCCAGGAGAGGGAGAAGCAAGTCTCAAAGCCAGAAAGGAAGGCCAGGTAGGAAAACCTCACAACTAAAGGCATGGTAGCACTTAAAATAAAGAGATATTGATCGGAGATTCATTACGCAGGGAACAGAGAGGATGGTGAAACCCCCCAAAATTATGCCTTGTAGATGACATTGAATGTTTACATGCATTTATGCACATGAGCACTCATTTTGAATTGCCTGCACTCTGATTCATTAGGCTTATAGCTCATTAAATAGCAACATGTGTAGTGGTATATCCAATCCTGGATAGTCAACAGCTTTTACAATCTAAAAATTTAATTAAATGCAAATGCAGGAAAACAGGAAAGTATCAAATGGTACTTAGCTACCAGGTGACAATTGGCCATACTAGCTTTCAAAAACCAATAAAATAACCGAAAAGAGAGGAAAACTGCTTCACAAAAGAGCTTCACACACTTCCAGGATACGGCAAGAAAGGATAATACTGCTTTCCTCCCAGGAAAGAGCAAATTCAGAGGCTCCATCTATTCCTGTAATTCCCAGAACAACACAGAACATCAGTGCCAAGCCTGACAATATGTTGCTGAATGAGTGGTACCAGAGAGAAAGTGACTGTGATAGAAGATAGCATGGCGGGGATAAACAAACAGGTGCTGTCAGCCAAATGCTGAACACTGCAAATGCATCACAGCAGATGCCCTGATTAAATAAAATGTGAAGTCACAACATTTGTCTGAGTGATTGAAAAAAGTCAACATGATCTCACCATCACATATTCATTGATTTTTCATGAGAATTAAAAATAACTAAAGCTTATTTAAAGAGTAATTTTTCAAAAGTAGGAATTTTTAGTGTCTTGCTTCTGAGTAGATATCTTTACCAACCTTCTCTCCAAGATAGGCTGCATGTCACTGAGAATTGTACTGTCTTTGAGTCTAGTTTTATTAAGGAAGAAAATGCTAAATTCCTGGTAACAGCCTTCTCCACCACCCTTCTCTGCCTTGACAGAGGCTGTGTAAGGGCTCTTCCCATCTGCTCACCTCTCAGCTCACCCTTTCACATACAACAAGCTGTGAAAGTGCACAACCTGCCTTCAGTAGTCAGTAAAAAAATCCCTGAATACTCTCCAGCAGGATTAATACCTGTTGAGAAGCTTTAATATGAGTATCTTAATGCCAGAGCTGTCCAACTCCCACAGCACCCCCAGGCAGTCACACTGCTCTTTGCAACAGTGTGAGTCCCATGGTGGCTCAAACACTGCAGCTCTGAAATAATCTGGAAGTTATACAGGCCTGTGCTGGATGCACCTATCACTGGCTTATAGTCTAGAAAATGAAGGAATTCCAAGCAGAATTTTTCAATAAATACCACATAGCCTCAAGTTCTCTGTGTCACATTCAGTGGTTTGTTAAATGTACAAAAAGGACAGGCAACCTAAAGAAATGTATAAAAGTCCTTGAGCAAACAACAACAAAGCTATTTAGCCAAACCAATTCACTTATGGCTCAGCTCAGAGTTCTCCAAGATCTTGTCCAGTATTGTGCAACATCCCAAAGTATGACCATTATGGTCTGGGGAAAAAAGAAGCACTGCTCAGAAAATATCAGCCAGAACTGGCAGATTGTGAAGGAGATAAGGAGACAGAAAAGTGCTGGTGCCAGCAGGATAACTTCCCATCTTAACCAGCCCAGAGGCTTTGCTGGTTTAAGGCACATTTATAAAAGCTCACAAAGAAAAGATTAATAAGCAAGATAAAATAGAACAGAAATAGAGGATCCTTGGATGTTTCACTTGTTTGCTCTCTGGATCACTCTTTTTGGTAAAAGTAATTTTCTTCAAATAGAGAATGCATTTTTGTCAGATTGGCTTTGAAGATAAACGTTTATTGTCTATCTAATACAACCAGGAAAAGTGGTGAGAGCACAAAGATGCCATCTAGGAGCAGTTTTGCTGAGAACTTCATCTTGAACACCAGACCAGTTCACTCAAGGAGACAGATCATAGTGGCAGAAGCTGTACAGGACACAGCTTCCTTGATGCAAGCTGTTCATTGCTCCCATGGGATAAGATCAGGCCTGCTGTAACAGCAGCCAGGCTTTATTAAACCTCTGCTCTTGCTACTCAAGAGACTTTAAGATTTTAGATATTAGGTTGAAGACAAAAAGGAACAGGAGAGAAAAATAAACTGGTAGAAGACAAAACCAATTAATACAAGCTGAACCCTCCCTCTGCCTCAAACTCTATCATCCTAAAAGCCTCTATTTTTCATTTTGTGCATAGCAGCAGAAAGATCCCTGACAATCAAAGAAGACCTTCTTTCTCTGCTTCTACCTTCTTCTGTAACTACTATATTACACATTTTCCCACTGTTACTTTACTTATGCATAAGTACAGTCTGCTTTTGAGGAGGATGCCTACACCTGGACACTGATACCTGCACCTCCATAGGTTACAGATGCAAGTGTGTTGACAAAGATTGCTGACACTCTAGCTTGAATTTCACTGGAAAGAAAAACAGAGAAGCTAAACTGAAGCATTTGTTTTAAAACAAGAGGGTTTTGCAAAGAGCTACAAGAAAAAAAAGTCCTACTTTGTTGCTGCTGCACTAAGTTTCTAGTAATGTTTCAGGTCAGGAGCAACTGAGTGATCTTGGGAAAACCTTGCTGGAGTTTTTAACACACTAGTTTTCATATTTTGTCTCCTATTGCCAAGGTAGTTGTAATAGGGAAAGGAAAACCATTGAAAAACCATGACTGGTATTCAAGGGACTTAGAGGAAGCTCTGCAACTCCCCAGGCAGATGGTGGTTTAAAAAAAAAAAAAAAAAAGCAAGCTGGGCTGATGCTAGAAGTGTGTTTCCATGGGAACAGGGAGGTAGGGATGCTGCCTTGTACTTGACCAAATGGGAAGCTGGTTCAGGATTAGGATTAGGAAAGAAGTGGCCAGATTCCTACTGTCATTCAGGGTGTCTTTTACACTCCTAAATACATGATGGGGCTCTTTAAAGTCTTGGCTAGCTCTATATCCATGTGTGTCTGTGAGGAATTAATAAATTTAAAAAGTTGTGTATGCTTGAGTGTAAGTATGTGAATAGGAGTGTATATAAGAGCACATTTTCTTTAGTGATCTATGAAAAACGACTGCATAAATGTGAAATGAATGCCCACCTCTCATTTTAAGACACGGTCTGGGGTAGTGGTCTTTGTTTTGAATGGCTGCTCTGTATGGTATGATGCTTACCCCAGCCCAATCCAGCTCTTCTAGTTCTCCGAGAGATGATGTTGACATCACCAGACAGCAAAACCATATATTTGATTTTGCACAGTAATAAAAAAAAAAGGTAGGATAATTATCTCAAATTGTTAGTCTTCCACTGCCCCAGGAGAATAAATGTAATTGTTGCCTGATAAACATCGAAGTTATTTAAATATTACAAGAATCAGAAAATAGCTTGTGTTAGCATAAGTATTTCAAACTACACTTACTATTTATCTTTAAATGTTTGAGATTAGACTACCATTCATCTAGGTTTTGTCTCATTGCAGTTCTCAGAAAAAACCCTATAAACCTTATATCCTGTTTTTAGGCCCTTTGTTACTCCAACAAACTTGAAACAATAAACAAAGTCCAAAACAAAAGGTAGGGAACAATAAAGACAAATTCCTAGGATATAGATTCCTAGGAAATAAAGAAGTAAATATACGAGCTTTTGTGATATATTTGTGTTTGAAGAGTTGGAGGTTTTTTTGTTGACTGTAATAATAAACAAGATTCAAAATTCCACCTATTGAACTGAGGCAAATTCAGGCCTAACCAAAGGGCATGTCGAAAAGTAGACCCTACAGTTTCATTTGGTCAAAACGTGTTGACATCTGAAAAAGCAGCTAGATATGACTCCTTTCAAAAAAAACCTTAGTAGTAGAAGTTAATGTTTGCACACCTGTGTTTCTAGCACACAGGCATCTTTCTATACTTGCATAATTATAAACAAGTAACTTTGACTCATCTTTCCAACAGTTACAAGCAGAGATTTTTAGGATTCGACTTCTAAAAGGCCTGGCGAAAAACATTTCCTTCCATTTTTAGAAACTTCTGTGGTTAACCTTAGGCTAAGGAGCATCTGTTTCAGCTAGGACTAATCACACGATGCAAGTTAAGCATGCAAGTCTCTGCAGGACAGAGTTGGATTTCTTCCTCTGCATACAGAGAAAAACAGGGAGTATTCATCCATGGTATACTTTTTAAAGCACACCTTGATGCCTGCTCTGCTTTTGAAGGAAGACTAACGCTGTTTGGCTCTGTGCTGACTCTCACACGGTTTTGCAAGCCCGAGTGGATGCCCACAGGGCCATGAGAGGCACCTGCCGAGCTCCACTCCCGGGGCAGCAGCCCCCGGCCCCCGAGCAGGTGGGTGAAGGTCGAACGAGGAGCAGCGCCCTTCCCCGCCGCGGGAGTGGAGGTTCTTGGGTGCTCCGTGCAGCAACATCGATTACCGAGGTGTCTAAGGCAGCAGCCGCAAACAGCAGCTCGCCGGGTGCGATTCGGTGCCCTCCGGGAGATGCGGGTGGGACACTTGGCGATGGGTCGTGCGCCCCGCCTGAGGAGCTGCGGGGCGAGGGGAGCGGCTGCCCCCCGCCCGCGTCCTGCCCAAGCGAGGGATGCCCGGCCAGCATCGCCCCCGTCCCCCACCCGGGGTGNGGTGAGGCAGGAGCGAGCCGGCAGGGCGGGCGGGCGGACGGGGCACCGGCGGAGAGAGGTTAGCGCAGGAGAGCAGCAGCCAGCGGGGCTGCGGAGCGCCGCCGCCCCTGCCCCCGCCCCGGCGAGGCAGCGAGAGGAGGCAGCGGCAGGCAGCGGCCTCCGGCTACCCC
>VXBX01001292.1:264109-276843 GCA_013400415.1 Scytalopus superciliaris
TTCTGGTTTAGTGGCAGGTCTAGTATTTTGTGTGTTTGTTTGTTTCTATTATTTTTTTCATTTGTTGGTTTTGGGCTATTCTTTTGGTTTCGTGTTTTTTACTTTTTTCTTTTTATTTTTCCTTTTTGTTTTAAAATTGTGTGGAGAAAACTTGTGTTTCAACTTCCCACATTAAGGGCCTTGAAATCAATAGATCAAAGCCAGAGCAGACTTCTTGGAAGTGATGCAATCTCAAACTGTGTCGAAAGCTTTTGTTTTCCGCCTTTTTCCTGTCTCTTGGTATCTCCCAAGAGAAGGCAAAGCATAAGGGAGATCTCTGTGTAGGGAAAGGAGAATATTCCGTCATTCTATGCTTGAGGTACAGGGCTATGTGACTAGAAGGAACTGATTTCCAGAAGTAGCAGTGATGGCAGCCTTTGCAGAGGATGAGGAGCTCCAATGTGAAGCATCAAAATGACCGTTTCCCATGGCTGGATCTGGGCTCCAATATACCCAGGTGCTGTTGGAAAAAGGACTGTTGGTGTTAGCTAAGGGCAGTGAACATTTTCCAGTGCATGAAACTTTAACCAGCTTGAAATTTTCATTTAGAACTGAGAGGGAAAAGCTGGGCATCTCATACACAAAAAAAACCTGAAAGAGTAAAACATAAACTCCTGTTTTTGTGTTTGGTGGGGAAAGAGGGTGCTTTAGACCTAGACCTGCAACAGCATGCCAGCTGTAAATGGTTGGTGAAGCAGGTGTGATAGAGGCAACAAAGTTGAGATGCCTGCACATGTCAGAAACTCTTGCTGGTGCTATGTTGAGTATAAGCTTTCATTTCTTCAACAAAAAACAATTTAGAGAAATGGCTCTTCTACAATGTAGAAAATTGCTGGCAAGGGGAGTAAGTCACTCCAATTGTGCACACTTGTGTCCTTTGTTGTCCAGAGTTGTATCATGGCAGTTTTCCTTAGAGACAAAAAGAGCTGCTGCCTGACAATTCCTCCACAACCAATTGCATTTATGGGTTGCCATGAAAGTGTCTTGTAAATGACTGACCTCAAAGCCATATATGTTGACCTGTGCACTTGTTCTACTCCTCAGAGCTATGATTTCTTCCTGCCAGAAGTCTAATGAGGTTGTTGGAGGGAAAGACCATGTTTGGGAATTTCTAGAGTGCAGTAACTATAGTTCTTTCACTCCCAGTGCAGTGACAGAATATTTGAACTAATACAAATAAGAGAATTACAACTCTGTTCTTGCTAATAAAGCAAAATGCCTCTTTCTTGCTCCTCAACAGCCTGTCTGCCTTCAAATATGATTTTTGACTGAATGGCTTTGGACCATTTCACTTGCTGTTTGTGTGGACAAGGTTGGGGGATTTTGTTGTCTGTAAATGACTGCCCGGTAATCCATCTGTTAATGCACAGCAGTATGGGTGGCAAAAGGCACTTGAGGCATCTGTCATATGAACGCTGCCAGCTGTCTGCATCCTATATGTCTTAAAGGCTTTAAATATCTTTATGTAGGATAATCATTATTGCAAACTCACTTGAATAATTTTTGTGCAGTTGGTCATCCATACTCCTTATATCTTCGTATCCTGGTGCATTTAGGGTTTTTTTGCTAAACTTGCATAGGAAAAAAAAAGTTAAAGTAATTTAGTTGAGAAAAGGGAAGAGATGAAAAGGAGCAGAGCGTGGATAAGGAGCTTCAAGAGAACACACCCTGTAATGGGCACTTTAGAGAATATAAGCTAGCTCAGGCATTTCTAATCCACTGTGAAAATCTCCTTTTCTTCTGGGAAGTTCTGGTTGGAGTGGGGATTTTGGGCCTGATCATGTTGCAGGGAAGATGCAGCTCCTTCTATGGAAATATTTAATAGCAATTCTGACTAGATAAAGCTGCTCAGCAAAGCTTAATAGAGCTTCTCTGGTACTTTGTTTCTGTGAAGCTGTGTCTTCAACAATTGCACACTAGAATTTGGTATTCCTTTGCATCTCAGTAGAAAGTAAGAGGCATGAGTATAGGCAGGTATCAATTTACCAGATCATCTCTTTGGAAGACACTTGGACTCAACTGTCAAATTAATTCCAGAGTTACCCTGCTGTGTTTCTGGAGAGAAGAGTTGCTTCTTTCCTTTACTGCCTTTGTTTTTCTCCTGTCTAAGTCCCATTTTTAAGGTAGAAGGTGGAGGCAGATTTTAGTTAAACTGTGGTATCAGCACCTACTTTTGCTTTGAGGTAGGGCTGAACATACTGTTTTCCACTTCTAGGCAGCAGTTCCTCTAGTCAACTTGAACAGCATTTTATTCTGACAGCTGTTTTGCTGACATTATTCCCACTTAGTTATTCACTGGGATTAAGAGCTTTCTGCAGCCAGAACTCATTGCTGTGAGTGTGCCATCATTTGAAAGACCCATTAAACAAGTAATACTACAGCGCTTAAAAAATTTAATTTGCTCTACATCCTTCATATTTGAAGTTCTAGCTTAATTGCCCTGTGGGCAAAGAGTAAAGATATACCATGAATACTCTTATTTTTTCTGCCTTTTCCCCTCCTCCACAATATTTTCAAGCCAAAACTGTAAGAACCAGACTTAGCTAAGCTTTGCTTCTTCTTGAGGTACCACAGATATGATGTGTGCGCTTAAGTGAAGTCTATAGGCAACAAGGCAATAACAAGGTCACTCTCAGCATTTGTTTGCTTAGTTCACTCCCTGAAGATGATTACTGTAGTTTCCAGATTTGGCCTGATGGGTAACATGATCCTGGGAAAAGGGTTCTCGTAATGGTGGTGGTGGTGATGATGTCACTAGTGCTATGACCTTCTGCCAGTGCTGGTGGTACAGGTGGTGTCCTTTTAACTCTCTTGGAGGTAGCAACAGGAGCTCTTGCCAGCACAGCTGGGCTGGGTGTAACTAGAGGAGAGTGCTTTGTGTTTTGGGCATGTTTGGTGCTTCAATAGCTGCTTCTCTCACTTCTCTTCTGCTTGGCAGTCACCTGGATGCAACTTGTGTCTTATGCTTTGGGAGCTCTGGTCTCAGGCTAGTGTGTAAGTGTTCCTCATGTAATTAAAATCAGTTATATTTTGGATCTGTAGCTTAGTTTATCCTGGCACTGGTCCAGGCTGGATGGAGAAGGTTTGTTCCCCTATGCAGGCCATTTTACTGCTGCTAAGCAGGTAAAAGGAAGAACTCTGACTGGGATGTGTGCTCTTGGAACATCTGTTTCTTTACTAATATGTTTCTCACTGGCCTTGGATCTCCTACATAATGAAGAGACTGTTAAGCATATGTATTAGTCTGTCATGGTCTGCATTTGATTTCAGCTCTAGTGCCACCTACTCACACAGTGCATTTATAATGTTTGGTGTGGTTCTACAAAGCATTGTGATAACCCCTTAATTTTAATCATATCAATACCTTTTCCCTTAGCTCATCTCATTTATCCTGCTACCAGAGCGCATTGAAAGAATTTGGTATGCTTCTGATGAGCAGTACTCTTGTGAGCTAACCATGGGCATGGAAGGAGAAAGACAAAGGTGGTTTTCGTTATTAAAAAGAACAAAGTCTTAAATAAAAGGGCAAAATAACTGATGTCTCTTCCAACAGGAAATAAATTTCCAACACCCTGTTCAGCTGATGTGTTTTGTATTTTTAGACTTAACAGACTTTGGTTTAAGACACTACTAATTTCAAATACTACTACAATTTATATTTGGAAAATATTTAGCAAAACAGGTGTGTTCATGAGTATGTTCCGGCACAAGAGAATTCTGTCTCTGGAAGGTTATAATAATATTAAATTAATATAAAAAAGTATAAAATTCGTTGATACCATGTATGTAATCAGAAAGTTCATCTTAAAACTGCAAACTGTAAAAACTGACTTGCTTACCTTAAATGTCACCAGCAGAAAGATTTACTAGCTAAGTTCTGAGAATTTTTTTTTTCTTAAATAAGAGAATCAATTTTTATGTCCATCCTTCTCTCAAAGACCAAATAATTTAAATCTCACTCCTTCTGTTTCTACTGTCTTCTACTTGACTGTCCCAAGGATAGGTTTGGGGCCACACTGTGGACCAAGCAGATGATCCAGCTAAGCTTGTTGGATGTGGAAGTGGGAGGGGAATATGGCTTTCCAGGCCTTTGTTGTTTTTACAGTTAAAGTAAAAACTGCCAGCCCTATCCTGCAAAGCCAAAGACAATTGGTGCCCAAAAGCCCACCGGCTTGCTTTCATTTTCATTTTTATAAAGTAGCCTATAGAGATTCCTATGTAATACTTCTATTACTAATACTGCTTGGAGTTTGACAGCCTTTGAAAGTGGCCCAGACTGGAGTCAAGACTGTAGGTCAAGATACTCTCTTTATTGAGTCCCTGGTTGGGAGATTGCGCAAGTGCGTGTCTTGAAAAACTGTATTTTGTGTATTTCCACTGTTGGTGTTGGTGTCTCATTTCTTTATTGAGTCCAGATGTTTACTAGTTCTGTTGTCTAGCACTCTGATTTTAGGGTAACTTTTGTAACTTTTTTGTAACTTTTGTAAGTTTTGTAACTTTAGATACAGTGAATCTGGCTGGCAGTTGCTGGTAGTTGTTACCATAAGATTATATACCTAAATTTTTACTGGAGACTTATAATTTTGCCTTAGAAACTTAGTGTGCTAAGAGTAACTTGGCATTAGTCAGTTTGCTGTCTTTTGTTGTGGCTTTATGTTGGGATAGCAGAAGTGCATTCTATAGCCCAAATGAGAAGCAAAATTATTTGCATATTTTTTAAGCACATTGATAATTTTTAAACAATCTATTATGATGGCTTCTAATACCATAGATATCAGTTGATATAATATTGCAGAGAGCTGAGGAAGACTGTTTATTGCTCCAAGAATACCTGACTTTCTACACCAATTGAGCTTTCAGGTATACCGTACCAGAAAATCCAGCTTCACACACTCACGAGCAGCCAAGTTTATAAGAAGACAAGTGAATACTAATGCAAATGATAGTTTCCTGTACAGATAGGGCTAATGCTGGAGTTTTAGCCTTCCCTAAAGCCCAAACAAACTCTTTGACTTCCAGACAGCACAACGAACCTTCCACTGGACTTCTAATTTTTTTTCCTTAGTATTTTTCATTTGAACATATACTTGACTGTTCACTCTTTTGGCACTTCATCTCCTAGACTGTACTTGCAGCATTTGTTAGACTGAACTGTACAAACTTAAAAATGTTAAATTATGAAGATGTGTGCTGCATTCTCCCTGGAAAAAGATAGATAGGGTTTTACTTATACAATACCCACCATCTCAGAGCCTGATCTCCCTGAAGACTGCTAAATGCACGTGAAATAAGAATTATCTGAGTAATATGTTTCTGTCTTCAGTCTTGGAGAACGTGATGAAATTTGCAAGGTCAGGACTGCTGAAATAATACAATAGCGTTGTCTCTGCAAGCTCAGTTTTCCTTCATGGGCATGCATATTAAATACGTGGTCACTGCTGTGTTTCTTCTGAGTATCTCTTTAGTGCACAGAATGAATAGCACAGCTCTCAATGAACTGCTATTCAGTGTTTCATTTTCTCCTTACTGTTCAACATGCAGTCCTATGCCATGTTCTTTGTGTGTAGTTCAAACCAAATTCGAAGGACAGAATTATTTTCTCAGACTTTAGTGGTGCTCATGACTGAAGTATCTTTGCAAAAAAGTTCTTTGCAAACATGAATCTTATTTCATGCCTTTGCTTAAGTACCAGAACTGTGGTACAGAGAAATTGATTCAAAACTGTATGCTAATTTGAGACTCTTAAGACCTTGTATTCTTTGCCGTGTACTTAGCATTCTGTAGCATTATAGAGGCACAGTGATGGCTCTCTTCCATGTGCTGGGATGCCGGGCACTCATAGCAAATGAGCAATGTCTGACTAGTAATCAACTATCAAAAGCTTGGTATCAGTGACTGGACTAGTAACACCAATGAGTACAGTGGCACAAGCCAGGACAGTATTCAAATCTCAGATCAAGCACGTAGCTGGCTGAAATATAGGATCTTCTCCTCAACTCCCCGCAATTCTTTCCTGCTTTTGCTGCCTACATACAAATTATACAGGCAAGAAAATATCATTGTCCTTGCCTGAAATGTTGGTCTCTAAGGCTTTCAATCTCAGTCTCCTGTGTATGAGTGATATAATGAATTGGCCTGTTTTAATACCAGGCCTTAATCATTGTCAGGTAGTTTCCTTTACTCCTGTCTTCTCATTTCTCTCACTCTCACACGTCACTGGACTGTGTGCTTTAAAGTTAGCACCAGCCTAAGTGAGAGAGAAGTGCTAGTGCTGTTGAATTGCAGGATTTGGGACTTTTCCAACAGGAAAGAAGCAGGGCTGAAATGCCCTTGGCTAGAAAATCTTTTTTTTTTTTTTTTTTAATTCTATCAGGATACAATTCTAGTGACTTATTTCTCTTGCTAATAGATGATAAACTGCTGTAATTATTAGAACTTTCCTGACTAGCATTGCAGACCTTCTGTCTTCATCTCCCTTGTTAAAGTCCATTCAAGACTGTGTCCAGCATAAATTTTCTAGCTTACTATACACATTTCAACTGGAATATAACATTTTTCATACTTATGATCATTTTTGGGAATAAGAAGTCATGATGAATTAGGAGTCTCTACATTAGGAGTTTTGAAATGACATGTGGTAAGAGAGGGGGCTGGGGAGGCCAACCCATAACATCTGTCCTGCTGTGTGGACATCATCTGCTCCTTAGTATTCAGGTTGTCTGAATTTTTTTTTTCAGAAATTCAGCATGTGAAGGTTATTAGATCATAATTTGTGTTTCATAAAGGCTGTGGAAGCTTACTCTGTCAGTTTGTCTTAGTAGTGGATCTGCTCGCTATCACTATGCTCTTCTGAATCTGCTTTATCTCAGTAATATGTTCATTAACTTCTGGAATTCGAATGAAAAGTCAAACTGAAATGATTAATTTAATACCACTATGCCCATTGTTATCATACAGTAGTATTCATTTGGAACTCTCTGGCATCTAATGTCTCTTGGAAGATTTGAAGTGGGAATCTAAAAATTTCATTTTCCTCCTTTGATCAAGCTGTAAGGTGTAAAAACTGCCTCAGACTGTTAGGTACATTTATAAATAGATGCACATAATTTTTTATAGTGATGGAAGGAGAAATTGATTAATTTCTCTGTAATAAAGGGAATTGCACTGTAATCAAGGATCCATAATAAATCTGACTAGGACCAATACTAAATTTTACTTCAGCTTGGTAATCAATAAGTCAATTCAGTGTCATGGAAATAGGATGACCTAGAGTCCAAGTAGTATGTCTGGTGTGACCTACAATACAACAATGCTTTGAACATAACATGCTAAATGTTCACAGGTAGTAGGCATTTGACAAAATTAAGAATCCTTGAAGGACTATTGTGCAAAATAATCCAAACAAGTTTGGTGGCTTTTTTGCTTTTCACCTCCACAAGACTTCTTTGGGCATGTGCAAGTGCTGTTACAACCCAGGACAGTCAGTGCAGTTGTAGGGACAGTCCTGACTCAAGAGACAACCCTTCAGTTGGAAAATATGCCAAGTATTTTTGAGGCCAATGTCTGACAAGCTCAGGTCCTGCTAGCTGGTGATTTCTCGTGAAAATGAGAGGCCTAAAGAGGAGGTTTGTGTTAAGTGTGCACACAGTCACATCAACTATGTATTTAAAGTGATGTCATGTTTCCCTGTAGATAATTCTTGGAATGCTCTGGGAGTAGCAAAGTGATAGTATCACATTCAGGTAGAAGGTAAATTTCAGGCTCATCTTGATGAATCACTGATGCCTTGGAGACCCTTCATGTTTTTAAAAAAATTGTCTATTTACAAAGTACGTAGTGACCCTTTAAATGCTATGATAAAAGCTTGGGCTTTGTATCTGTCATTTGTGCTGTGACTGTAACATGAACTGCTTTATCTTATATAAAAGGGAATGAGAAAACTATATATTTAAGTTAAGTTTTAGGATGCCATTGTAAGACTTCTGTTACCATTTTCACAAGATAAGTGTTGATCAGAAAGGAAACTTTATCTGTCTGGCTTTGAAGCACAGGGTCTACAGCATACGAGTCTCTTTTGGTGTGTTGGCATGAAATCATCTCTCAGAACAATAGTTGCACTATGACAGTGTGTAGAAGTAGAGGATAGGCTCCCAAAAGGAGTCACAGGTAAGCAGAATAAAAGTTTTGGCTGGAACCCTGGGAAAATGCTTGCAGCTAGTGTCTCTTGTGGAAAACGAGGAGAAACTTGAGATTTTAGCACAAGGTAGCTTTGTGCAGGTTTCTGTTGACGGCTGAGAGAATGTGGAAAGTTGCATGGCAGACACTTGATAACCAGGCACCAAGAAAAATACCTTTTGATGTTATATCCTGTAGGTCCAGGTGGCTTCTGAAAAACTGAAAATACTCCCTTTTTCCTGAAGTAACTGACCTTGAAGTGAGGGGAGGAATCTGCAGAATGAACCTGGAAGGGGATTTTTGATGGTGGAGTGTGCCTCTTGCACTAATTTGCACCAGACATCATGTTGTGTGGGCTCAAGAAAAGGCCCAGGATAAAGTAAAGAAGGTAGTTGTGTCCTGCTGGCAAGTGTGGTCATCATATCTGGGCCTTTATTTCTCCTATCACATACTTCATTATATGTGAGCACCATCAGTTTACCATCTCTGAAAATCAGGCTTTGTATTCTGCAGGGGGTGGAGGAAGGCAGCTGCCTAACTCCCAAAGTACTTTCTTGGGTGCCCTTGCAGGAAGCCCTAAAGAAGACAGCCACGATTTACCAGTCTGGATCTCGTCACCCTGAAAGTTGTGGGTTGAGGTTTTGGGCAGTAGAATATGTTTTTGTAGGCTCATTAGTAGCTTTTTTCCTCTGATTTCTCTGACTAGGGTCTCACAGTATTTGTCTGAAAGTTTTATGGCTCCTGTAAATCCTGTTGTGGTTTGATTTAATGTGGTTTTAGGACAACATCTTTGTTGACCCATTAGATGTTCCTAGGAACCCAAATTCTGAATACAAATATACACAAATATACTTTTTATGACAAGGTAACCCACCCAGCTGATCAAGGGATGTCCTGGGGGGCATCAGGCACAGCATCGCCAGCCGGGCGAGGGAGGGGATTGTCCCACTCTGCTCTGCTCTGGGGCGGCCTCACCTTGGATATTGTGGGCAGTTTTGGGCACTGCAATATGAAAAAGATATTAAACTATTTGAGAGCATCTAAAGGAAGGCAGTGAAGATGGTGACAGTCTTGGAGGGGAGGCTGTGTGAGGAGCAGCTGAAGGCACTTGGTCTGTTCATCCTGGAGAAGAGGAGACTGAGGGGAGATCTCATTGCAGTTACGATTTCCTTGTGAAGGGAAGAGAAGGGGCAGGCACTGATCTCTTCTCTGTGGTGACCAGTGACAGGACCTGAGGGAATGGCCTGAAGTTGTGTCAGGGCAGGTTTAGGTTGGATATTAGAAAAAGGTTCACCCAGAGGTTGGATGGACACTGGAAGAGGCTCTCCAGGGAAGTGGTCACAGCACAAGCCTGACAGAGTTCAAGAAGCATTTGGATACTCTCAGGCATATGGTGGGACTCTCGGGACTGGCCCTGTGCAGGACCAGGAGCTGGACTCGATGATCCTTGTGAGTCCCAATCCAACTTAGCATATTCAGTGATTTGGTGAAATTGGGGAGGAAATAAACAAGTAGACAAAAACACATTAAAAAAATTTTTTTTTGCAGAGGAACTCTTAGTTACCGACTTGAGAAAACAAAGTTCATTCACAACTTTTTCATGCCCTATCACATCTTAAGGAATTTGATGGTTTTTCTTCCAGTACTTAAGTAAAGGTGGTGAGTGGAAATTCTAAAGCTGGAATTTTTCTTAATTGGTTTTGTCAAAAAGTATATTATTGTCTCACTTGAACTAAATATCTGAGCTTTATGTGAACTATTTGCTTGGCATATCAATTTTTGACTGGGAAAGATGGTGTTGAAGCTTAAATTTATTTTGCAAATTTAGTTCCTATGGAGATTATTGTGACTGCCAGCATGAAAAGCATCACCATCTTTATTTCAGGGGAAAATGAATTTCAACATAACAATGTTATGACATTCTAAGTTGAAGTTCCTTTTACAACTATTCACATGCATTTATGAGTCACAGAAGGATGACACACAGGGATCGAACTAGTATTTTGATTGTCAGTCTTCAGTTGGCTTTTATTCCATCTAGCTATGTATATAATGTTGAATATATGTAGGTGCAGGACACCTGACCATTTCATCCCTCCCCCTTAGATTCAATTAAGGGATAACTGTTAAGGGAATGAAGATGGTGACCAGCTTCACACAGCTGGAAGCAGTTCATGCCACTTCCTCTAGGCTGGCCCTTAGCTCTAGCCAAAGACCACCCATCTCTCTGAGGGCTGACCTCAGAGATGAAGTTTGCTATGAGGTGAGGCTGTCTGAGCACAGCCAGCATCCTCTTCTGTTGTACTTGGCTGGCATGCTGGAAAATAGCTTGTTTGTGGGCTTTCTTTTTTAATTGTGAGGGTTTAACTCTCTGTAGCACAAGTCTCCTCATCACTGCCAAACCTGGGAACATGCTTATCTACTGACGCCAGAGTTCTGATCTAACTTGGCTTTCAAAGATCCCCAGCTGCTGTTGCTGCATGGCACACTTAAGAGCTTTGATGCTTCAGTAAGGTTAAGGATCTGTTGTATGCAGCTCTTCCACCTAAGCCACTGAGCCCCTGTGGCAGTATTTCCCCTTTATTTTTCTCCTGATGCTACTTCCATGCAGTTGGTCTCTTGGCCTTGTGACTGTGACCCCTAAGAGTGTTATTAAGCGGGTTCTTCCAGAAGGTGATTCTCCCTGGTGTGAGAATTGTCCCTCTTTCCCTCCTTTTCCTTATTTCTTGTTTTGTAGATTGTAACTCATATTAGAGTAAAAACAAGACCTAGTGCACAATAAAGTAGAAGAGTCATTTGAATATTTGATAACTGTTACCCCATGGTATATATACACAGAATCTAAACAGCTAATCAGTACAAAACACTTGTACCTAATTGACATTCTCCAATCAGCACTAATAGCATAATATCTAGGAACAGTTGCACTTCTCCAATATCCAGGAGCAAAATCTGCCTCTAGGGCAGCCATGCAGGTAAGTGGGCGTTGTCTCCAGCTGGATCTAGGAATTTTGAACTTAGATATTTGAGGTGAGACAGAGTCTTGTTAGCCAGCTTTGGTGCCCAGAACATGTTCTGTAATAAATGGGGACATCTGAGTGCCTTCAGTGAAGCACCTTGCCTGTCAGTTTGGTGACAGGACTAATCCAGCTGTAATCACTGATGCAACTCAGTGGGGAATACTCCAGAAGGGGAAGGCTGTATCAAGAAAACAGCGTAAATGATGCCTGTGGCCATATTTAAGCATGCCATTCCTTTTCTAAAGCATGTACTGAAACGAAATATCCCTGTCATGTCCAACTGTTCCTAAAATTTTCTCCTCCTCCCTCTCCCCCCTAGATCCTGATTCTTTCCCTCCTCTTCTGTCTCACCCAGATGATTTGCTGGCCTTAAAAAAGATTACTCCTAACCTGGTGTCAGCCACTTTTCCTGGCCATGAGACTTGCAGTGTTCCCCCTTTGTTTTTAAGTGCTGTCCCCACTCTGCCAGCAGAAGCAGTGCTATGGGTATGGCTTGCTGTCTTAGGTACCTTTTTAGGCCAGCCAAAACCCATTCTAGAGATGGGCTGACCTACTCAAATGCTAAGCAGGTTCTGCAACGACATTTGAGAGGGCTTTATCAGGGAAAAAGTGTCAAATGGAAATGTAATAAGTTAAAATACACCAGAAAGTGGATTTAATGTCTGATTTCATTGCAGTTGATATATGGGTGGATTGTTACCACTGCTGTAACACCATCCATCGAGGAGGAATGGTGGACAGGATTACTGATCAAGCCTCTAGCTTTCCCAGAGACAGTGGACTCAAGGAAAGGGCACACAAATTTGTAATTTTAAAGTGTTGTTGTGTTTAAGTTAAGCCAGAAAAATGGCATGTCCTTACTGTTCTCAGAGCTGTGAGGTGAGCACTCTGCTGTGGTGTCTGCCTGGTTAAAAGGAGAGCGACTGCTCTTAAATGTGCTCTTGGGTGATGCCTCACCTCAGTCTCTCAGTGCCTGAGGTTAATCTCAGACCACAGATGCAGTGTTCAGCTCCAGCACAGGGCTCCTGGGGTCAGAAGTGTGCTCTCATGATTTTTCTGTTTAGTCCAAAGACGAGAAAAAATTAGTTGGGTGGAAAAAATAAAATCCAGACCCAAAACTTAAAGGACTGCAGGCTGATGGTTGATATACATAGATTTTAAGGAAAATGCAGTTTGAAAACTACAGTTTGGTCTTCACAAAACAATCCATGTTTTTTTTCAGGAAAGGTAAAGACATCTTCATCCTTTACTAACACACATCAGTCATTTAGAGGTGATACACGTTCAGGGAATCAAATTTTGCAAAGAAGTGCAAAGCTTCTTTAATGGACTCAAGAGATGGTTTGCAGGGTAGGAGCATTTTGGAATTCTTGGGTATGGTTTTGTCTTCTTCCCTCCATTTTCTTAATCAACGCCCTTCCCTCTCCCCGCCTTCTGGAAGCTGTATTTGTGTGTGACTTTCTCAAGTTGTGTTTGCATGTGGCTTTGTTTTTTTTTTTT
>VXBX01001292.1:276889-352531 GCA_013400415.1 Scytalopus superciliaris
AAACTATCTTGGCAGTCCCTGGGAGGGTAGCTGAGGTAGTCCTGCCTTGTGCCAAGTTCAGTGATGTGCTCTTGTTGTGACATTGCTTACAGCTGCTGGGCTGACCTGTCTCAGTTAGTTGTGGAATTAATCTGGTAGCAAAGGGCATTGTTTATCTTTTGCCAGGGAGGTCTTCAAAATAGTTCAGGTCTGAACTCTGTTGTTGGGCTTTTTTTTTCTGTCCTCTATCTTTTAACTTTTGCAACAAGTCCAAATGGCTTCTTCCTTTTGGACAAATATAGAAACTGCTATCATGTTGCTTGTAGCGTGTGGCATGCAGTAGAACTGGGAACAAATGTCTGCACAATGATATATTTGATACCATTTGATCTATGGAATGCCACAATCCACCCCCATCCCCCAACTTTTTTCTCCATTTTTCAACCCCCTCATTCTTGTGGAGCTGCCTAGTGTTTTAAAATTCTGCCAGCTCTTAAAAACAACAAAATCATCCACGTAGTGTACTGAAAGACTGAGATAACAAATGTTTTTGTATTTGCAGAACATGATGCTAAAGGTTTTATTACAAGAAGAAAAATCCTTCAAAAATTTAAAAGTCTGAGTGTAAATCAGACTTTTGAAGCAAAGTGGCATTCTTAGTGGGCATATGTATTGAGTCTGTAATATGTGAAAAACTGCTCTCAATCTGCATTTGCTTAAACCTTCCTGCCTTATCCTGGCTTGCATTCTTGTGGGATGTTGAAAGCTTTCACTGCAGTGCAGTTTCTCTGTCTGTGGCTGATGCTGTGATCCTTCTGCTTTCTAACTGTTACTACTTAAGCAGGGAACATGAAATGAAACTCTTGTTCACAGATTTACTCTCACAAAGAATTAATTTTAGCAGGGGGGCTTTCTGGTTTTTGTGTGGTTGGTTCCCCCACCTGCCTTTCTTTTTTTCCTTGACTGTTCAGTGTTAGCAATTTATTGGAAGGATGCTTCTAACTTACACCCGTAGGAAGTACAGGTGTCAGCTGTCTCACACAAGAGTTGTCACTGATTAATTTAGAGATCAGCAGACTCATTTTGAAAGTGCAGTTTTCCCACTCAGCTTTACATGGCTCATCAATTAAGGCATATTCCTGGCAACCAAGTTTTACTGTATTTTTTCAAACCATAATGTTAATGAATTTGCATTATTAATGAAGGTTGGATGAGCTTTGGGACAGCCCTGTTGGTGCTGAATTGTCTCCTTTTTTAAAGCTGAAAATTGCTGTATTTATTAAACAGATGCTAGCTGGGACCCTCGCTCTTGCCATTAACTCCCACTGTACAGATCAGTGTTGCAGCATTCGCAGTGGTGAGCAGGTGATCCAGCTCACATGTGGCACCAGTAGGCAGTGCCGAGTCCCTGGCATTGCTGGTTGCCTCCTGTGGTGAGTTCTGTTCTCTATTACAGTGACTAAAGGCATAGCAATAAGCCAGCAGCAGGTAGAAGGTGGTTGATTTGAGAAGGAGGTGTATGCTATCACAAGGTAAGGCTCTGAGTGGCTTCTCAAACTGTTGTCCATAAAAATCGGATTTGTTACCCAGTATGCAACAAGCCAATAATTACTGGAGAGAGACACTGGCTATTTATTTCAGAGTTGTACAAGCCTGGGTGCTCGGTGGTATTTTGCAAATCAAGCACATCAGTTACGAAAACTTTTTACTATTTATACATTTTAGCAAACAAAGGAATTAGTGTTCATTGGCTACTCACTTCTCATGCTCATTACTCTGTGTGCTTGGCCTTTCTCTTCTTTTGAGTCAGTGGGTTTCTTAGGTCAGGGGTCCCTGAGTCAGTGGTCATGATCTCCCTCTGCTGGAATTACCTTTTGCCCAGTCAGAGCTGGTCTCAGCACAGTTGCTGAGTTGGCTTTATTAGTTTCTTCCTTATCTTGGGAGTTCTGCCAGATGTCCCTGTGGCCCATAAATTCTGTATTCTTTGTGTCCCCTGTCAGTGGTTCATCCTTCTCCCCAGGCTCTGCCAACCTTCCCCCAGATCTGGGATCATTGAAGCACGTCCAGCCCTAAACCTTAACAAGTCAATTCTACCAACAACTTAATTTCTTTTTGTAACACCTGGACATCACTTAGAACTTGTTTGCTGCTATCTGCTTCACGGATTAAATCTCCCTTCTGGGAGAATCTTCCCTTCTCAGGCCTGAAAGCACACAAAAATCAAACATCAAAAAGTATCCTTTCCCAAGAAAATTTTACATATTCTACATTTTGAAACACAGTTAGTACTCTCCAAGGGAAGGAGACCTTGGAAATTTAATGGAAAGTAACCATTCTCCTTCTGCACTGTCAAGTGTGCAGAGAAGACACAGTTTGAGAATGGATGTTCTGCAAATGGTTCCTGCACATCTTATGGGTCTGTCTCCCTCTCTTTTTTTTAAAATGCTTTCTTGCTCTTCATGGCCCTACCATGAATGACCTCTTGCAAGGCACTGTGCAGTCCCCTGCTGGGGAAAGGGTAGCCAGCAATAAACAATAGATTTATGTTTGGTCTCTGGCTGTAAATTAAAACAATTTTTTTAAATTGGAGCTTTGACTTTGCATAAATCATATATCATGAGTATCTTACTGGCATTTCTGGTTAGATGTAACACAATGGTTTAAATGCTCTGCAATAGAATTTGGAGGCTTTATGTATTTGGATACTCCATCTATTAGTGATAGCTAAGACATGCTGTCATCAAATTTATGCTGGTGTATTAGTTTTGCTCAGCCCTACAGGTCAGAGTACACATTGTCAGGAAGGATCCCAGGTCCAGGGGAGGGACAGGAAATTACACAGGACAGGAAAAATGGCACTGCTGATAAATGTGTGATTTTGGTGTAGGTTGTGGTTGCCAAGCATCAGGATTGGAAAGGTAGCTTTTGGTGTGTGTTGAATGATGTTATGATAGATGACCTGAACAAGAATATCCTACTTAAAGTAGTCAAGCAAAATGACTTCCCTGTAGTGTTGATTTGAATATTTTGTGTGAGAACAGTTCAAGTGGTAGGTTAAAATTGCCAACTTCTTTTTCCTTACTATAAAATCACTCTTATTTGCACACTTCTAAAATATCTGTAGTACAATAAGTACATACAAATGTATAGATTTTTTTGCTTCTGTTCCCTGTTTGTAATATTGATTAGCAACTTCAAACAATAAATGGAAATAAAGGCCAAAGAAATTATTTTGATTGTGCTAAACACAACACTGTGATATGGAAAAAAGTAATAGCTTCTTATTATCAAGATAGCATTTCTTGGATGATGTTATCTCTCTCTGAAGATATACTACTAACGGTGTGTAAAGAGGATAATAGCAATTATTCAGTTTTCAGTAGCTTTACAATGTTTCTCCTTCAGTATTTTAAGTATTCTGTATTAAAATTAATATGCATGATACGGAAAATTGTTTGGAAAAATACAAAAGAAAAGACAGTGGTGAATAACTGAAATAATCACCTGACTCTCAGAATTTCATATACAGTGATAATTTATAGTTGTTGTAGTTACTGTCCTAAAAGAATTATATGAGACATGAAAACATTGAGAGGAGGAGTGTTGTTCTGCCAGGAAAATTTTAATAATTAAAGCTGTTTCACAAGAGCAGATGACTGAGATGTTTGAATGAAGATTATTTTGCGCCTGTACATTTCTAATAGCTTTGAAAATGTCTACTGTTCCTTACTTGGTTTCATTTATAAATTCCCTCCCAAGTAGTTTATGACATTCACTAAATTAATCTTGGGGTTGAGCTAGCACAGAAGCTCTCCACAAAGAACTGCAAATGTGGAAAGATTTGGCTATGGCAAATACACAGCTAGTATAAGAAACAGGTAGCAAAGAGACACATGGATATCCATAGATACATGCTACTGGTTTTGTAGAATTCCATTATTTGTCTTTTAAATTTTTTTTTCGGAAAAAATATTTTAAATATCACTAGTATACTTGTATATTTTTAAACCCTTCTTCAGACCTTCTTTAGGTGCTGCTTCAAAACTGGAACTGGGGTAGAGATGCAAAAGTCTGTTAAGTTTACATAGGGCTAGGAGAGCTCTCTGACCCTCTACTTACTACAAAATTACATTGTGTAGAGATGGATAGCTAGATCCTTTTCATGTGACTTACAAAGAGATCAAAGTGGCTGTGTCTTTCAGTTTATCTACCAAAAATCTTTTGTAAGAATTGTACATAGGATGCTCTTGCAACCAAGATTGGCACAGAAATTACAGAATCACAGAATATGCCAAGTTGGAAGGGACTCAAAAGGATCATTGAGTCCAGCTCCTGGTCCTGCATGGGACCATCCCCAAGAGTCACACCATATGCCTGAGAGTATCATCCAAATGCTTGGTCCTGTGACCACTTCCCTGGGGAGCCTCTTCCAGTGCCCAGCCACCCTCAGGGTGAAGAATCTTTTTCTAATATCCAACCTAAACCTCCCCTGACACAACTTCAGGCCATTCCCTCAGGTCCTGTCACTGGTCACCACAGAGAAGAGATCAGTGCCTGCCCCTCCTCTTCCCCTCACAAGGAAGCTGTAACTGCAATGAGGTCTCCCCTCAGTCTCCTCTTCTCCAGGCTGAACAGACCAAGTTCCCTCAGCCACTCCTCATACGGCTTCCTCTCAAGGCCCTTCAGCATCTTCATTGCCCTCCTTTGGACACACTCTAACAGCTTAATATCTTTCCTATATTGCTGTGCCCAAAGCTGCACACAACATTCAAGATGAGGCCGCCCCAGTGCAGAGCAGAGCGGGACAATCCCCTCCCTCGCCCAGCTGGCGATGCTGTGCCTGATGCCCCCCAGGACAGGGTTGGCCCTCCTGGCTGCCAGGGCACTGCTGACTCACAGTCAACTTGCCATTGACCAGGACCCCCAGGTCCCTTTCCATGGCCCTGCTTTCCAGCATCTTGTTCTGACTTGCACTTTGCTTGCAGTCAAAGTGGTTACTTCTTTTACAGTCTGGTGTTAAAGACAATGATTATAGGCACAGTTTTGGTCTTGTTGATTTAACAGTTCTTTGAATCAGAATGACTTAGTGTCTCTGGTGGAGCTTCACATAGAGCAGAGAATTCTGCCATCTGGATTGAAGCTGGGAGTTACTGTCTTTGTTAGGTGCTTGGGATACTTGCCACTAGAACTTGAATTGGCCCATTGCATGACACGAAATTCAGTGAATGGAGAACATAGGGAGTACTTTGAAGTTTTTTCTAGACCTTAACTTTTTGAGCTATGTAGTTGGCTTCTCCCACTCTCTGGACTTTATATGTTTGCTTATTATACTTATAGCTGAATCTAAAAAATAAAATCTTCTTGCTTATTTCAATGGAACATAGTGTCACGTATCACACTTGTCTTCACTGGATACTGGATTAATAGAACTGAGCTTCCTTTGAGCCCTTTCTTAAGAAGTTGGTATGATACTATCTGGTAATTGCTTCTAAAAAGCATGTGTCAGTCACTAAAACAAAATTTTACTGACACTTCAGTAGAAATGTGAGACAATCTTGGTATGTAGTGACTCATTTTTGCAGCTAAGTCCTTTTGGGGGAAAAAAATTCTCCCTTTCTTACATTCTTTCTGTCTCTTTCACACTTTGGTACAGGTTGTAAAGACATTTTGTATGTCTACTGTGTAGGATTTCCTCAGTGCAGTGATTGAAAACAGATGTGTGAATATGCACATGAACACGCTCCCATACTCACATACACTCATATGGAGCTAATGAATTTTGACTGAGCCACAGATGATGCAATAAATTTATACGGCAGGTTTGGGAGTGTTGCCACTTGTAGATATACACATATGGTATGTCCGCTTTCCTTTCTCATCTCTCCTCCTTCAATATTACTTGCACTTAAACAAAAGACATATCAGGATGACACTTGGGAATGCTAGTATGAACACTTTTTAAATTTGTGACTCTTACAAAAGTTTAGAACAATTCTGCATTTTTTTATTTTTTTTTCTCCCTCAAAATTTATGAAAGATGCTGACTGATTTTTTTCCCCCATTAGGCAGTGCCTTTCCATAGCATTTCATTGTGGTCTAGAAAGAGACCAATGTCTAAGTTTTGGTGGGTGGCATTGTTTTGTTTCTAACGTGGAAGACTTCAGCAGAGGAATGCTTGGAATTAATGCTCTGAAAGAGTGGAGTGATTGGACTTTTGTATGGAAACAAAATCAGCCTCCCTAGCAGTAGAGCTTAAGGATGACATAATGTTCTGTATCATTCATTTCCATCAGATTCATGCTTTATGTAGGGCTTTTCCTGTTGACAAAATAATTGGAACCTGTGTTGGGATAGCAAGCTGTGCTTTCCTATTGAGCACAGAGAGGAAAACCAAGCTTCTTTCTTTACTTTTAAGGCATTTGATTTCTAACCTGCTTCTGCAATTCTTCATGAGCTCTCGAGTCCATATCGGTTTTATAGTGAAGGCTTTGTTAGAAATGCACACTGACACCTCCTGAGGAACCTTTATCCTTTGGAAAGCAAGTGGGTTTTGCCCTGCATTCCCACCTCAGGCCCCTTGCCATGTTTAAGTAGCACAGTATCTGTGCTATTACCACACTGTGTGGGTTGTGCTCTTCACTATTAGCAGTGCCTCTGTGGAGCAGAGGAAGGAAACTACAAGCCAAGAAAATAGTGATGGAAAATTGACATGGGACTTCGTTGTGAGTGATGACCATTACAAATGGTTTGGCTATTTGGACATCTTCTAAATTAAGTCATACCGCATAGGGTCTCCTCACTAACTCCCACCTACAGGATGACAGGAGAAATGCACTGCAGTTAGGTATGGCAAATCCAGCAATGTTTGCTGCAAAGTCGCCAGTCAGTGTTGACTGAGTGATATCAAGGGGTAGAGGTGTCAGATTATTGCTGCTCCTTCTGTAGTAATCCATGAACCCTGAGCTTCTGTTCTAGTCCATGAGCTCTAGAGAGTTTAGAACTTGTTTCCTCTTGACTTTTAATCATCTTGAATATAGCTTATAATACAGTTCAATTTGCAGTTTAAGGGAGACAAAGTACAATTAAGAGCATGAAAAGCTGTCATAGGTTTTGCTTGAGTTTTTGTTGATCCTTATTGAAGTTGTCTCCTTAGAGACTTACTGAAGTCCTCCAGGCAAACAACAGGTGAGGAATTTAAAGTGGGTGTTTGAGCATTAGAGACCACTTTATGTTCTGCACCTACACCTTACACGCTGCAAAATTCTAGGAGTGTAAAGACAGCACTGTTGTAGTACCAGAGTTTGGCCCTACCTGGAAGTTCAAAATGGTTTGTAGGCAGCAGGGAAAAATTTGTAGCTGTTGCAATACAACTTAGAGAGTATTTAAAATTTATTTTTCTGATCAGTTTGAGTTTTTTCCTGCTGTACTTCAAATCTGATAGACTGTGTCAAGTTTTGAATAAACAGTTTTTCAGAGTTGATTTTTAATGGTTATTTCAAACCAAGATTTTTTGATATCTACAGTGTTGGACTTGAGTTATATTGCATAAAATAGAGTATCCATTTAGTGTTTAATAAAACACAATTGGTGATGTTTAGTGTATGGTTGAGAGGTTTAGTAACATAATAAGACACACCCCAATAAAATAAAGATCACCCCCCAGTGAAAATCTGGTCTTGAGCTGACTGAGCCAAAAGCTGTTAAAGGAACAATTTAGCCACAAAGCTAATAATGTTATAAAATAAACTTTAGTCTCTAAAATTTATTTCACCTTTCCCCCTTGCTAGATCATGACTGTTGATGGACATTTGTGGTGAGTTCTGAATAAGGTGTTTTTGGTACAGGATTCAAATAAGTAGCTAAATATGTGGTTTCAAGTCTCACAACACACCAGGAGGGTAATATGAACCAATTAATATGTTTTTTGTGAAATTAATATGAGTCAATTAAGAAAGATTTAAGTCCATCTAGATTTTCTCTCAGTGGTAGATGGCAGGAAAAAATTTCTGGCTTGTTGAAAGTTTGACTAATGGCAAGCTTTCTGTTGGAGGAGATCAAAGACAGGTATGCTAGAAAATGGTACAGGAATTGCTGCAACTATAGGTGAGAACATCTCTGTTTTTCTTTTAAAGCCAAGTTTTTGTAACAGAAAATTGAGTAAGTCTTATGAATGATCTTAAAGTTACTGTAGCGTCTGCTTCATGTCTAGTGCTAACTGGTAAAGCTTAAAAAGAACAAAAACTTCAGTAGGAATTACTCTCAGGGCTGTTCCAAGCAGGGTTTGCTGATTACAGTGTGTGTAATACTGTTATCGTGCTTTGAACAAATGCCTTTTCTAGTCATATAGCAAGGTAGCGCTCTGCCCTCAAGAACCCTGCCCACACATTGCATTGGTTGAGTTTTTCTTGTTTCCCTACCGACCTGCACTATAAAACACTCTAAGCTTAATACAACAGGATGAGTCAGTGGTGAGAACAGTGCAAAAAGTCTTGCAAAACTGTCTCAAACCCTAAATCTCATTAATAGTGTTGGCTGCACCATATGAGCAGCAAATACATGTCCAGTGCTGAAGCTTCATTGTTGATCTCTGTGCCATCTGTGGTGGGTGGCTTTGTACTCAGGGAAAGGAGTAAACCTGAATCTCATTGAATTTCAGAAAGACTTACATATGCATCCCTGGCCTGGAGCCTGCACCTGTGGTTTTGGAGCCTGTCTGGACATTCATGTATGGCCAAGTTTTCTCCAGAACAGCTGTTCTTAGAAGATTTAGAACAAGAAGAGGAAATCTCCCAAGAACTGCTGATTGTTGTGGAACTCCTTGCCATTTTGGCAGAAAACTTGCTTTAAAAATTGAGGACAGATCCCAAAGTGCTTAAGTGCATAAGTAACTATACATACCTGAGTAGTTCTGCTGCACTCAGAGGACTTCTATCTCTGCATGGAAAACTGCTGATGCACTTTGGTCTTGCAGATTCAGGCTAGAGTAGTAGTTCGTTGATGAGCCTCATGTTCTTTAAACTCAAATCCACAGATGGAAGACATGCAGGCAGGAGTTTTGAAGTCACGGGAAAGGCAGAGGCTGAAGTACAAACAATGTAAAACTAGATCTTGAGCATATTTATGCATATAGAAACATGGACATAATAGTGTCAGGTCTTAAACTTGGGGAGGGAAGAATGAAAGCTAAGTAATATTAGATGTCTGAAGTTACATGGCGCATCAAGGAAAGTAAGTAATTGGCTTTCTTAGGAGCCTGTAAGTCCATGGAGTTGGGCTCCATAAGTTGAGCTTCTGGTGGAAAAACCTTTAAAGTTAGGTGACAAACTTGGTTGGTAGGAATCACCTTCCTTGGCCAGTGTCAAAACACAACTACTCTAGTCAACACTACAAGGATGCAATTCCCAAGGATGGGAAAACCCAAATTCAGCAATTACTTTAAATGACTGTACAACAAAGTAACCAGTCCATAAACATGAGTAAAAGTTGGCTACTGACTTCTTATGCCAGATGAGCATGCTCAAAGAAGTGTAAAAAGTAGAAGTTTTTGATGGAGGGTGAAATGCAGTGGGAAAGGTAGCTAGGATCAGGTACATGTGGTGATGCTGAGAAAGGGGCTTTCTTCTGTTCCTTTTGAAAAGGGAAAAGCTAGCTAACTTTCTTCTTTGTGATGTGTACACAGATGTGGCAAGGAGAGGTGTCGATACTTGTGTCAATGTAAATAAAGATCCCAGAGGAAAGCAAACAAGTCAACAATATGCTGAAGCCATGTAATACATACTCTTTTTTTCAGGAGATATATCACATATGATCAAGTTGTAATTGTGCTACCAGTTACTCTGATCCTTGAGATCATCTGTTTTGCGTAAAAGCTCATAAGGGGAATTTCTGTGTTAATTTTTGGTGGTGCTGAGATGTTAGGATAGACCAGCCTGGGGCCATTTTTCTCTCTCTCTGTCTTTTTTCTAAAAAATGAAAGACCCTTCCTCCTCCCCACACAATGTATAGGCACATTTCCAAAACACTGTACTAATGAATGCACTAATTTAACAGCATGCAGTCTGTAGTGCTGGATTTGAGAACTTTCAATGCACAGATGGAATTTTTTTCGCCACTACAATGAACAGATGAAGTGAGAGACAAGACAGGCTGCTTGGATTTCCCAAGGGATTTCTTTGGTAAGACACTGAAGCCCTTCTTTTGTAGGGGTAGACTGTGCTTTCCATGTTTTGGTTCAGAGTAGCCTGTGGTCAAGTCTATGACTTGCTTTCAGAGTTCACTTTCTGAATATGTGTGGCTTCCTATTGCAGGCTTGTGTTAAAAAAACCCAACACTTCTTAAAATGTGGAATGTTTAGAGCTAAAGCCAGCTTGTGGAATTGCTTTGAAATGAGACAGCTTAAGAGGTCAGAGCTGGGAGATGGAGTCAGTACTTTTGTGCAACTCCTTGAAGTAATTTTGGGACTGCTTTAGTCCAAGATACTTAATTTTCCAAGCCAGTGAAATTTACTGCCAGTTAGAGGTTATTCGTGCTTCATTTGGCTGCCCTGGTCACATCTGAGTTACTTAGTTTTGTAGAGGTGTCAACAGAGAATCTCATGGGACAAGGACACTGGTCTGATGGATGCAGTGGGAATATTTAACTAGTTTTAATTGGATGGGGTCTAAACTAATTAGATAATAGCCAAGGTGGGAAGAGCCTTTTTCAGAGGCAGTGCTGTGTTAAAGCAAAGGGATAAACTTTTACATTAGTACACAGGAACTATGAACTAGTGGGAATCACTTATATCATTGCTGCAGTTACTCCACAGATGTGGTTCACTGGGATTTTGCAAGCTTCTTTCCAAAATGAATCTGGCTGCTTTGGCTTTTAAAGAATTTTTTTCTTTTGTCTATGAAAACATGTGGTATCAAGTCATTAAAAAAAAAGAAAAAAAGGAAAAAAAAAGGAAAACCTCAACAAAAACCCCTTTACTGCATATTGCTTTTAGCAGTAAATGGTTACCAACTGTATAAACAATGAAAAACTTTATGAATGTCTCGGTTCGCATATGTTTCGGTGTGCAGCATGTCTCCAAGTCTTTGAGCTTTGAGTTAGCATGAACTGAGACTGTTATATGGGTATCAGGAAATCTTGGTCGGTTTGAAACATTTTCATTTTGTTGCCCCAGTTAATTTGGTAGAGCTTACAACATAACTGAGGCAAGCCTATTTTCCTTGAAACTTGCTCAGTGTTTTTGCATTGTGATAGGGGCAAACCTTTGTCCACACTTGAATCCTGTGTTTTCATGTCAGATGTTTTTTGAAAGGCACAGTTTGTTAATCCTAAATCAAGTTTTAATGTTGACATAGCATATCAACATGTGCTGCGTACTCGTTTTGAATTCAGTAGGGCATCCCATCTCTGGAGCAATAGGGATCTTGGAGATTCACTAGAACCCTTTTTTGAGTTTCTTTAATCTGCAATGCATGCTTGCTGGTTCTTCGGCATATTTTGCCTCAATGAAGTGGAACAAAAGCAGGGAACAGCCATATTCTCATCTGAGTGCAGCTTGGACCAAGTGAGACTGGATTGTAGTGTTGGATCTGCTAGATGGAGCAAAAAGCACAGGTGCTCTCTGGATTTCTGGGCCAAACAAGAGGGTTTTTTGGGTAGGGAGTGCTTGTCAAGAAAAGGAAATTATCACTAGCATGCCAAAACCATTTCCTGGGAAAACTTTATGAAGAGGTTATTTCTATGCTATCCATCAACTTGCATGCATGTTGCTGTGAAAGAGTTGTGCCTTGGCCATAGCAGGACACAAGAACGAAGACCTCAATGACAGCACTTTTGGGGTTTCTTGAGTCACATTTTTGCAGGAAGTAGAAATAAGGAACTGTGTTTTACTGTAAAGTGGGTGTTTTAGTCTTGACCTATTCAATCCAAAATCAATATGTTCTGTTTTGGTTTTTCATTGATTTGAGCTTAGGCTGTTTAAAGTTGGGCAGATGTTGGCATAACTTGTTTCTGCAATTTTATACAGGTCATTATGTCTGTGAGACAGAAATCTTGTTTGCATTGTTAGCTAGCCATCAAAATAATTTTAACAACATTTTCTCTATATAGTGTGCATAATTCAATGAGTAGAGCTCAGATGATTTTCAAGTTCTGCATTCGATGACTTACTATGTTTGAGCTTTGGAGTTTTATTTTTGTCCCTTATACCGATGGTTTAGGAACTAGGAGATTATTAACCTTGTTTTCTTCTAACACTGATTTAGATTTTTCATTTCTGAATGGCATAGCTTGAATTTCTTAACTATTAATTATTTTAATGTTATTGCAGTCTTACTGCATACTCACGAAGCCTTCTCTTGTGCCATGTGAGCATTTTGGTAATGTAACAACCTCAAGATGTTTTGGTTGGTTTTAACTAAATGAGAAAAACCAGGCAGCTGACTATGTAATGATATCAGACTGCCTATATAAGCCAGGAAAATGTTGCGGTCATAGCTAAATTGAAAAGATGCTCTCAGAAAATTCTATTCTGATGCAAGAAGCAATCCTTTCACCTAGTAAAGGAAACTGCAACATTGTTGTTTGTTTTTTTTAAGAGTCTCAAGTCCTAGTAGGTTTTCCACAATAACACAAAGAATTTTCAATATCGTATAGCTTTAATAGAATTGGTTCTCTTTCTCAGGGTTGTGAATGCTTGCTTTGGCCCAAAGATACAGGTGGTTTAATGCTATAGAGTGAATGCAGATGAAGTTGAGCAGATAGAATAGAATTTTTAAGATGCAATATCATAAATATGTTATTTTTCTGATTTTCAGTAATTAGTGATAACAGCTGCTGGTTATCTGTTGCAACAGTCCTTCCTGTTTTTGCACCAAGGGAAACATTTTCTTGAGTTCCTTTCTTTTTGGTAGTCTTTCAACTCCTTTTGATGCCTGTATAAATCCCTTCATACCACATTCTCTGTGGGTTTTATGACTGCAAATTTATAACTGTCTTTGAATGGATATTTGTGCTTGTAAATGGGTCTGGAAAGTTTCACAAACTGTTTGCTAATACTGTATGCTAGAGGTGGTTGTGTGAGATAAGGGATGACAAACCATCACTGGGTAGAAGTAAGCCTGTGTCTCTCCATCCTTCCTTGGGGAAAAATGTGTGAGGAGTATTATGTAACTTTAGCATTGAATTGTGTCCCCATGGTTATAGATGGACCTTCATAGATGTACAGAGCTGTATCTCTTTTAATCTATGACTTTAATGACCAAATATTCCCAAATGTGCAGCATTGGAAGAGGAAGGGAGAGTTTAATTGCAAACCTACTCTGTCCTTAAGGAAAGTATTATTTGTTTCACAGAGCAAAGAGCAAGGGCATATAGAACTGCTATCACATGTTGGGGAGTGTGTAAGGTGTCTGAAAAGTATTGACAGCTCTGCTCAATAATTATGTTGCTGCAGTGGTCTGCTAGAACCTAGCCAAATTATTGAGCATTATTATTGAACTTTCCAGTCCTTTCTTCTGTTCATTCGGTGTTTTTCCTTTCTGTACTTCTTTTCCTGAGCTGCACCCAAACTGTAGTGATTCTGTGGACCTGATACAACTCTTAAAATGCTACAGTATGCACTGTGAGGACAGAAAGCAGGCAAAACCATGTTATTCCCAAAGCAATTTGCAAATGCACATCAGATGACTAAAGTTCCTTATTTATTTATTGTTAAGCCTCTTTGGCAAGGATTTCTAGGTTTTAGCATTAACAACTATTTTGCCAGGTGTCAGTAGAGATTATGCATTCCTGAAATTCTTAGTAATTGTCACTGCTATCTGTGCAGTGTGTTTTGAACTTCCAGTTGGACCCTAAGTGTGGAGTGACTTTTAGTAGCAGGAAGGTCACTTGGGAAATACTAAGGAATGTTTCTGTGTGTAGCTTCTCCAGAAGTCCTCTTGGAGGGGTGCATGTGTATGTTGGGTGTGTGTTGGGTCTGTGTCTTCAAGCTGGAGAATTCAGTGTTTTCACACTTTACTGCATACTGAGTATGGTATGAAGTTTCATTTCTCACCTTTGACTCTCATACAGCTGTCTTGCTTGGAAAGTAAGCTCAAAATATGCCTAGGGTTGCCAGCATTTATTTGGGAAAGGTATTGATTGAAAAATAAGACTGGCAAACTTCTCGCTTTAGCTGAATGGTCTGTACTGTAGACTAGCAGAAGAGCAGACATGAAGCCACCTTGGAAAAGGAGTTGCATGTCTTCTGACAGTCTGCTCCTAGCTAAGAATAAGATCGCTTTGCAAGGAGCTGAAGCCTAAGAAGCTGAAACATACTGTCTACAAAGGCCAAAACTATCTAAACTAACTATCTAAAATGCTGCAGCCTTCTGTAGGATCTTTGAACCACAACTGCGTGACCCAAGGCAGTATGAGTGTCTCCAAGCAGAGGAGATGGCCCATTAAGCGATTTCAGAACACGGACATGTGAAAAGCCTGAGGAAAGGATTCCTGATGAAGATCTTCTCATGGAAGATGACCTCCATATTTTATCCTTCTTTGATCTACACTTGACCTTAAAAAAAGAAAAAAAAAAGTACTTGAACATTAGTCTAGACATAGTGCAGTTTTTTAGTGGTCTGCAGTTTTTCAGAGTCCTTCTTTCAGTTATCAAAATCCAAACATTCATTCAACTTTCTCATCAGACAATCATATTTTAATACTCAAACAGAATATAAATATACCAGACTCCTTTCACTCTGTCTCACCAGCAACTCTACACTGGCTCTGTTATTTGAGTACTGGACATCTGGACTCTGTTTCCCTTTGTGACAGTCAAATCCTTCCAAAAATTCCATGTATGCCAGAGACTGAGGTCCTCAAAATGATAAACAAAGACTATGTTGTCAAATTCCATGACTGCCTCTTTCATTTCTTCTTTTTCCATTTTCTTAAGAATACTGAAGAACTAGACTGACATCAGTACATGTTCCTGATGCACTGAAGTTAAAGTCTTCAGCCTCCCAAAGAATTCAGGTGGTTGCTAAAGGTATATTGGACCCTTATGGAAGTCATACCTAAAGTTGTGTGAGGGAAATGCCCTGCATTGGATCCTCTGCGTTTCATACAACTGGTTCTTCTCTGCATCTTGAGAGAAGAGCAAAGGCAGAGCATTGATTTTTACTTATGCTTTTTAACTATTAGCTCACCAGATCTTATGCAAAACAAATGTAATCCTGTGGGTTTGCGTGAGATGAAACTGTTTGTTGCCTGAAAGCTGCATCCCATACCCCCGGTAATTGTTTCTGAGTCTCTTGACAAAGATGCTGGATAAGCTGACTAGCAGAGCTGTTCTGTCAGTCCTGCTACTCATGAGTAATGAAGAATGGATTTAGGGTTGATGACAGGTGGGGCAGCGGCAGCTGTGAAATGGTGACATTTCAAATTGTCAGTGAAAAGAAAGATAATAATGGAACCACCATGTTGGGCTTCAGGAGAGCAGATTTCATCTTGCTCAGGGAACTGGTAGGAGTGATCCTGTAAGAAACTGATCTGAAGGAGGGGGACCCAGAAGGACTGGCTGATCTTCAAGGACAACTTCCTCGACAGGAGTGAACAGGTTGTCTGGTAGGGATACAGAAACTTTTCCTGGGCATGGAGGGACTGAATTGAGAAGTCCAAAATTCAGCTGAAGTTGAGGTCTGTGTGGGATGTAAATAGCAATGAAAGGGTCTTAGACAATAAATACAAGGCAGACTAAGGAAAATGTGGGCCTTCTGCTGAATGGAATGATCAAGGACATGGATAACACTGAACTCTTCATTGTCTTCTTTTCTTCAGATAAGGTCCCTCTCAGACCTGGATTCAGTTTCCTTTGCCTAGTGACAGCATTTGAAGGAGCAAAATACTATCCATGATAGGAGAAGTTAAAGTGAAGGGCTTGTTTAATAAAACTGTACTTACACACGTCCAGGGAATGTGATGGGGTGCATCTGAGGTCCTGAGAGAAGTGGCTGATGTCACTGCAGTGCTGCTGTCTGTCACTGAAAGGTCATGGTGATTGGGAGAGTTGCACCATGGATGGATTTGGGTGAATATCAGACTCCTCTTCATAAAGGGCCAATGGGATCCCTGGGGGGTCAGTCTAACCTTAGTCCACAGCAAGATTGTGGCAGAAATGGACTATCCTGGAAGGTGTTTGAAGCTGTATGAAAAACAAGGAGGTGATTTGAAATAGTCTGCTCAAATTTTTGAAGGGCAAACTTTGGCTGATCAACATGTTTACCTTATGTGGTAAGATAACTGGCTCAGTGGCTGAGAGAAGTGCAGTGAAGGTCCTTTGCCTTGATTTTTGATGTTGTCTCCCATAGTGTTCTTTAAGACAAATTGGAAAACAATCAACTGAGGTCTTCTGGATGGGTGGAAAACAGACTGGATGCAAAGACCAGTGATTAGTACCTGTTGAGTTCAGTGGTGGCCATTTACTACTGGTCTTCTGCAGATCCATATTGTGACCAAGGCTGGTCCTTCCTTTCTTTGTGTCTTTCTTTAGGCATTTGCCTAAGAAATTTATGGCTCTGTGGCTTTCTGTCAGGAAGTTTGTGGACTTCCTGGCCAATACATTAGTACCCACCTATCCACATACAAGTACACTTACAGTGTTACATCTGAGATCCCATACTTGCTCTTCTTCCCTTACTACTGTTGGCAGTCATCCAGATTGCTCTACGTGGGCCGTGATAATGCTTTGGATTTTGCTTTCTGCTTCACCATACATCTTGCAGGTGTCCATGGCCCTTTGTTTAGCAGTAGCTTTACGTTGTATTTTAGTCCTTACACACACTGACAGGACCTAGTGTGTTTTGCTGAGCTCAGTTTGATTGTGTGCTATGATTTTTTAATTTTTTTTTCCCACTGCACAGTGGAAGATGTGCGTGCTGTGCTATACAGAAAGCCAAAAGGAATTGCATCCTAACTCACTTTGGTCATTGGCTTCATGTATTGTTATAATTAGCTGGCCTTGTATAGGTGCACAGCTACTTTACACATCTTGGTTCTGTTAGGGATACCTGTTTTGTGAGGCAGAAGGGGGTGATAAGAAAGACCAGAAAGACCAGAACATGGTTTCTCTGGCTTCTGTCCACAAGCAGCCTTTAGGAAAAATTGAGAGTGAGGTGGCTGAAGATGTCAAGTGCCCATAGTTGTCTGTTAGTTATTTAATAGAACTCCAGGAAAAGAAAATGGGAAGAGAATGCTTTCCTTTTAAGGAGGGTTATTGCTTCCTCGTGAAAAACAAAACAAAACAAAACAAAAAAACAAAAAAACAAAAAACAAACAAACAAAAAAAAACAAACAAAAAAAAACCCCACAAAACAAAATAACCCCACAAAAAGTCCCAAAACTCTGTTTAGGGCTAACACTATTTTTGGAACATGTTTTATTCAGGTCTGCAACACAGGGATGAGAAGTCATAAATGTGGAAAAGTGGCAAGTATTTCTGTGTTCAGTGTGTGTCTTAAGAGGCATAAATGCCAGAGCTCAGGCTGGATTCCATGCTTAGACTCTTTTGCTGCCTGGGATTTAAAACTGTTATTGGTTCCATATCAGGTGAGTTGTGATGGCCAGTAATGGTTTTAATTACAAATCAAAAGAAATCTTTATGTTTGGTACAAACCTCTGTTTATCCAGCTGCTGTGTTGAATGATGACTAGTGCATGAGCATGAACCAGTGAAAGACGCAAGATTTTCTTAACAGTCTTCAAACAGCAGAGCAGGGCATTCAGTCTGTCAACTTCAGCATCTGAGAGATGAAGCCAAGAGTCCTTGTGGGAGCTGGACTGCGGAGCTTTGTAATAGACACTTTGGATTGTCCAGCAACATTGGCCTGCTTGGTCAGGAGCTTTTTGGTCTATGTAATCATCTTCATATAAAAGTTTTCTGGAAGTTGTGATCACTCCTCTGTACAGTGAATAAGGACCAAAGCATGTAAATCAGAGGGAATGTGGTGCCTACAGTAACCTGTTTTGATAAAATTGATCCACAAAGTGGTTTGTTACAAAATGGGACATAAAATACATTGAAGGTACATACTTTCTCAGCTGTTCTTTCTACTGCCACTTGCCTGAAGCATAGCTTTGTTTTTTCTGACTAATAAAGCTGTTTGAGGTTCATTATTTGTGCATAACATTTCTGGTCCTTTTACCTAAAGCCTGAAGTCAACTTTTAGAGCTGCCTGTAACATGATTTATTTGACCAACCTGTTATTAAAAAAAACAAGGTATCATAAGTTCTGGCAATTCAGACTGTGTCTTCACATCCTCTTCTAAGTAACACTTTTGTTCTCCATGAAGCAAAGCAGTTGTAGAATTGGTGATTTCTTTGGTAGCCCATAGATACTTTTCTAAATATCTATTTTAGGCCAGGGCTGTCAGCTTGGCATTTCAGAGCAACCTTTGGAAATGTATGCTTATCTCTGAAGGTTTTTCTTAGAATTAGGAGATTTATACAGAAATAATTTAGGAGACTATGTGTTTGCTTGTAGGAACTGCTGTCAAGGGCAGTACGAAGAATTAATCATTTGCCTAATTTAGCTTGCAGGTTTTAGGGCTTATCGAATTTCTTGCAGTTGTTAGGGCTTATTGAATACTTCACATTTCTGTGTGCAAATTCTGCCATGGCTCAAAAAAGATCTATCAATATTCGCTTGTGGACATTCTAATAAGATGTCAGAAGTAGTACATTCATCAGAGGCTTTTAAATTTATATTCAGTATTTGTACATGACTTGCACTGCTGTAGTAAAAAAAGTAAATTTAAAGATAAGCATTCAGAAGTTCATGTTAGTATTTAGACTGCCTCTCTGATCTTTCTTCCAACATACAGCATAAGTAGTGATCTTTACCTACATGATCACAGGCTCTCTTTTTCCAGCAGTTTTCTTTTGTTTCAGTGTATGAGATGCGCAGGGCTAGGGCAACTGGTCAGTATTGATCTTCTTTGGTGTGTGTCTTTATTCCAGGCTTACTGCAAAATATCTAAACCTGGTGCTGAAAATTGCTATGTTAATTTATTGTTTTGAGTTTTCATCCTTGTCTTTTTAGTTATATTTCAGTACTCCCAAGCAGTTATGTGAGTTCAGGTAGGAGAAAAATGACTACTTGCCTGTCTTATTGGTCCTACTCTTAACTTATCTAACCTATTAGACCTTCCTCTTCAGTGGAGTTGACTGTACTTCACAACCTAATTCTGGCACAAGTGTATTTTCTCACTTACAGAGAACTTAATCCCAGCACAAGTATATTTCAGCCTTCAAATGACACCAATAAAAATCACTGTGCTGCAGTTCAGAGTTGGCACACACATTTGCAGCAGGAAGACGAGTAAGACATGAAAAAAACCCCACCCTGAATTCAGCTGGAATAGGCACACAGAAGAGCACTGTACAAAGTCATGAGCCTACAGTAGTTGTGAGAGGAAACTTGCTATATATGGATGTGGCCAAAATCTTGGCTGCTGTCAGCACTAGGATAGTTTTGTTAGAAGACCTCAGAATGCAGGACTGGAGAGGATGAAACACTCTCATTTTCAACATATATCACTTTCTGCATCTACAACTGCCTATTCCTCTGCCAGTGTTGTCCTTTGACTTAAAATGCACCTCATTCTTAAACAATCATATAGCTCGACAATCTCAAGAACAGGAGGTTGAGTGAGTTAAGAGTAGAAACAATTTCTCTGGGTGAGTTGGTAGTTAAAAATTAGTACAAAACAGAGCTCATGAGTGAATGCATAATTATTACCATGCAATGTATTCCATATAGAAAGAGGTGATGTCTCGGCCCGAGGCTCACTGGAACATTATTAACTCAGGTTGTGATGGGAAACCAGAAACAGACCATCTCTGAAATATAATTGAAAATAAACTGCTATAAAAGACTTCATATATATGTAAAAAATTGATTACACACTCAATTCCAATTCAGAATATAATTTTCTCTCCTTGTTAAAGTATATTTCAAGGGTGTTTGCTTTTCAGTTTTATCTTGCTTGTGGATAACAACCCCTTCATTTCCTGACTCTTCACACAGAAAGACTTTTCCTCAGGCAGTGATCTGCCTTTTGAATTGTTGAGGGGTGAAGTTGTCTTTGGCTTTATGTTTACTCATATTCAGTGCAAATTGTAAAAAACAGTATTGCTTTGCAACTCTGCTTTTGTCTGTTAAGAGGCTGATGCTCGTAGGTTGTTTGACAACAGAGAACTTTCTTCCCTTTTGTTTCCCTAGTAGGCAGGCTGTTTCATTAGGTGATGAGCCAATTTGCTCTTACTGTGGATAAGAAAAACCTGTCTGAAGCTCTGTCCAGGGTTGCTGTGTGGAAGACTTGCTTCTTAAGGGGTTAAAGATCTGGAATTTCACACATAATGCAAAATAATTATGCTGTATGCATTCTCTGAAAATTTTCTCATTGATCACAAAAGATTTTTTTCTGGTGTGCTAGAATGGTCCATAGACTAAACATACCCTGATCTTTTAATTGGATGGAGAAACTGAATAAAGCAGTTGGTGCTAGGTGTTAAAAGACAGATTTTGTAGAGGAAATATACCTTGTCCTTTGTATGCCTCAACAGAGTTGTAGTATAAACATATGATACAAAATGCAGATGACTTACTTAGAGTCAATTCTATAATTTTACAGAGACTTCCAGATTTTAGATGGCATCCTTACCTGAGATGTGTTTAATGTTTATTTTGCAAGCTAAAGCAGGTGTAGAAAATTGGCTTTGCCTGAGAGAAGGATGAGACTGGGAGCCTGATGACAATGACAGTATTTCTTTAGCAATCCTCCAGCAAAACAGCCACTAATGCAGAAGAAAAGAGCAACACTTTCCCCCTCCCCCAGCCCCCAGTCTGTGTGGCAAAAGGAATACTTAATTATTATTCACTTGGTGTGGAGGATCAAAGATTTTTAAGATCAAGACACTAGCCATTCCCATGTTGACAAGAACAGTTTGTATTCACTAGCAAGTTACTATTAGAGATGATTAATTTAATCGATAAAGGAGGCTAAGAAGGATGAAAACACACACACACAACACCCTCAGCATAGTTTTATTCCTTTTATATTGCTGCTGATGAATCCTAGGTAAACATCTCAGCATCCTGGTGAAATCACCTAATCGTGTTAGTGTGTGGCTCTGTAGTGTGAAAAGTAGGTTGAAGGTGCCAGAGTACATTTTGCAACATTGACTTCTAAATAAAACACTGTGGGGAATCCACGATGTGCCTAGTCAGGCTGAGACACTGCAGGACAATTTGAAATTCAGAAATCTTTTGTACTGCCCCTCAAGCAACAGAAGAAAAGGATGATGGTGATGTACAAACTGTGTAAAATTGTTTGCAAAATGTGCAGTTCTATGACCCTGATAGTTCTTTTTGGCTTGGCATTGAAAATTACCCTGTGGCTTCCATGGTCTGCAGCTGAAGGCTTGGTGTGTCTCTGTTAAGAAGCTCAGTCTTTTATCAGACAGCCACCTTCATGAATTTGGGAGAGCTGGCAGTAAATGAATGTGAGCAAAGTAAATGCTGGTTTGACTTCAGGTAATATTTATGGTGTCATAACTAAGTGAAATAATATTGATGAGAAAAAATTATGTAAAAAATTTGAAATGCACATTTTAAGATACAGAGGATAGACTTGAGGGCACTTGAATGAATATAAATTATTTTGCCTTTAAGATGGTGAAGTTAGTTACCTATTCAGGATGAAAAAAATAAAGAGATATCATGAATGCAGGCATTGAAAATGTAGATATTTATCCTTATATATGTGGGTTTTGTCTGACATGGAATACACAGAATGCATTGGTGAATGTTTTCTGAAGGGTAAGTTAAAGGGAAAAGTGCATAGGCTTTTTGTAGAGTTCATTGGTCATTGGAGGAATTGAGGGAGAAATAAGAATTGCATGACATACAAAAAGAACGACTTAGCTTTTTTTTTTTTTAATACCTATTGTGTATCTTTTACAAGTAGACTGAGTATATTCAGCTGTAAGGACTGCTCTCCCTTATCATGGGAGTTTGCAGCACAAGGATTTCATGACTCCAGCTGGAAGCAAAAATTAGCTGAATTCAACTTCTAAAGGTGTATAAAGGATAGGCAGAAAGGGACAGCAATGTGTACATATCTCAGTTTTTAAAATCTACTTTTAGAAAGACCCTTTTAGATATCACTCCTGAACAAGTAAGGCTTGAAGTTAAATGGCTCCAGTCCAGAGTTTTTGAGGAAAACACCCCCACACACTCCTGTGTGTGGTTCTGGATGGTTGGTGAGTTGGTCATTTGTCCTCAGGGAGGCAGGGCTGGCTGGAGGAGAAGGGGGGAGCAGTGGAGCTTCTGTGAGCATCCAGGTGCAAAGGCAGGTCCTTGGGGCTGGGGGGAGAGTGAGTATTGGTGCCCAGCTCCAATACTCCCCTGATGACTCCTTCATGGCAGTCCATCTAATGTCGATACAAAAAGAGGCTGTTTATTGGCTTCCACGTCATTGGATGTGCAAGGAATTGTGGTCTTCAGAGGTCTGTGCTTGCTATGCATCCTCCTGTCATCTCCTTCAAAGACAGTGTAAAAAGTTATTTCATTGTGCATCAGTATAACTGCTTGTGTGGGTTTTTTAGGTTGATAAAACAAAGCATCATCAATATATGTCAGAGCTAGTTCCTTGAGAGTACTGGAGCTTAGAGCAGAATTACAGAAAAAGTTGCACAATTTATTTCCTTATTTTTCAAATTATTATTTTTGGATGCTTTTCTTTGGATTTACTAAGGGAAGAATGACTGCTTCAGTCAAGGGGTTTTCTTGGCAATGGTTAAAACTAAAATATTTGAATTTTATTGAATTTGATTTTGAATAAACTTGAAATATTTTGAATTTGAAATATTTGATTCAACTTTGAGACAGAGGTGATTTGGCCTCTAAGGGCCATTCTGAACTTGATGAATTTCCAGTAGAGCCACCTGGAAATAACACAAGATAAAGCACTATTGCCATCACAGTGGAGAAGGAAATACTTATATTTATGTTCTTTTTTACTCCTTGGGAGGGCATTTACTTTGAAAGGTAATGTGCAGACTGCCATTACATCTCTTGGTTCCAGCTTACTGCATTTTGAGTAGCAGCTTAACCAGAATATCCTTTGTGTTCAGACACACTAGGATACAGAAGGTATAGTCAGCTGCGATTTGGTGTAAGGATCTACTGAATTGAAGTCTGTATAGCTTTGTGAAGGACTGAAAAGTGCTAGTGCAGAAGGTGACAATTATTCTGGGAAGAGAGAGGAACAAAAATGTGAGAAGTGAAGGTGGTCATTGGTGTCTGATTTAAGAAGTAGAGAAAAGCTCATCTCCAGAGAGAGTAACTGAGATGGCAAATGCAAATTGGTACATGAAATGTATTTGACATAGTTTACACGCCTGTTTTCTAACTGCACTAGTGGGAACCTCACGAACTGAGAGTAGTTTGTTTTAAATCATAAATGATTTTCTTACAGCAAAATGATAATTGTATTATATGTAGGGAAAGAAATTTTAGCTCTTAACTAGGGCTCTTCAAGAGAAAGCTTCCTGTTTGTTTCTGTAGTTTTAGGGAATTTCCAAATAAATACTCAAATTTCAGAAGTTACTTATTTTTAATGACTAACACATTTGAGGAGATTTAGCATCTGTTTTTACAGAACTATCAGTCCAAGAGTCTTACATTCCTTTCTCTGTGTCTCCCACTTAATCTGACAGATGTGAACAGGATTTTTTGTTGTCAGGAGTGCCTCCATCTCTAATATATAAATGCTTATACCTGCAAATTGGGTGGCCTGATTTGTGCAAAGCAACTATATTACAGGAGAGACTGGTCCAGAACAATAATTAGATTTTAAAAGCTGGTGAGAGGTGCACTGTTTTGTAAAACAATATGCTGGTTAAATAGCTGACCTCAAATATAGTATTCAAAAACCTCAAAATACGTCTGCATGCAAAGAGAGACTGAAAATCCTGACCAGGAAGCTGGGTTTGTATAATGCGATTGATACACTGAGATTTTTGTCTAAGCCAAGCAGCTCATGGCTGAGGTGCACACTGGGTGTGGGTACCTGTGTCTTAGGCATCATAACTCCAGAGGAACTTGGTTCGGCAGTAATATTTGCCCTCCTTCAGCTGAGTTCCTTTCTCTAAGATTCATTGATGACCCTCACAGTCAGCCTGGGGGTGGCTGCAAGGTTCATTTCAGCGTCTGGTGGTGGCGTTGGAGAAGGGAGCACCAGCAGGAGCTGATGGTGGTGGCAGGAGGTGGCATGGTGGTGGCAGGAGGTGGCATGGCAGTGACCCCCAGAGGTCTCCAGCACAGCTCAGGGTGGTGCTGGGCGGGTCTAGAACGGCAGTGGCTGAGGAAGCTGCGGGAATGCAGGCTGAGGCATCTGGTTTAGGCTTAGAGTGTAAGGGGGAATTGCCCGTTTCCGGACTTTTGGATCAGATAACTGCTTTTATCTCATGCCTTGGTCATATGAGTAACTAGGGTATGGGAGGGGGGATGACCTCTCCAAAGCATGCATATGTTTGGTGTGGCTCTATGTAGTTCAGAAGTTACACATCTGGATGTTTCTAAACTTGCAGTTTTAGAAAAGAGTTCATTTTTGTCCTCTGTTCCAATAGCAAAAAACCTGAATTTTGAGTCCAGTGGGAAATGTGGAGAATGTTTTAATTGCAGGAAGCACTGTTTTGATCTGACTTTCATAGCTATATGTGTTTAACAAGCCTGACCTTTGGCTGAGTTTTCTTTCTGGGCTTTTTTTTTTCTGACTAAGAGTTAGATATTTAAAACCTATTAACTTCTTTTCAAAAATAAATTAAACTCTTCAACAGAATTTTGAGATGAAGCTCTGTCATCTGTTCATTGAATCAAATGAATATTAAAAATTCCTATCTAAACCACAAATAGTTACATGTGAAATACTAGAAAGAAAAGCAACTGAAATGTTTCCAAACACATTTTTAAAATTTAAATTTGTTTTTATTTCGCAGCTTCCTTCAAAAATCTTCAGTGCAGGTTATGCTCAATGTTCAAAACCAGTTAAGTTCCTCAGACTTCTTTAATTTGCTACTTGATTTTTAAAGATTTATTGAATATAAAAGTAGAATTGAACATTTCTGATACTGTTATTTAACACAGCTTGTATGTGGCAACCACCAATACCGATGAGACTGATGTTCCTGATGCGAGTCAGCTGCCTGCTGTCATGCATCAGGACCTGTTTAGTCACACTCACATCGCAGACACGGACACAAGCTGCAAACAGTTTGTTAGCAGCATAATCTCCTGGGTTCACCAGTGTGTTTGTAGATGCTCTGCAGATGAAAGTCTTGGAAAGGGCTAGGGAACCACTGCCCTTTCGCTTTCCACTTCCTCTCCTTTCTCACACCCTCAGCCTTTATGCTCGGAGTCTCTGCCAATATTTCTCAGCTCTCTCCTACTCTCTGGGGTTGCAATCAGCCTGAGAGCTGGCAGGTTTATTGCTGATGTTTCTTTTTTTCCAACCTAATTACAAACAGCCTCATTACTATCTTGTTCTGTAACTATGTCAAATTGCTATTCCTTTTTAATTCAGAAAGGTACTGGTTCAGAGTCCTTTTTTAGGGGTTGATCTCCCAGCATTAAGGTGACTTTGAACAGAGACTAAGGTTGTGTTGTGTTCCCGAGAGTCTGGAAACAGTCCTGACTTCTAAGTATGGGAAAAAAATTATTTGAGTGTTATTTGTTTATGCTAATACTGCAGTCAGCACACACCTTGTTTTGTTTACTAAGTATCTTTTGAGGACTGCAGATGTTGTTTGTTTTGATTGTGAGACATGTAAGTGTTGGTCCCTGGGAGGCGGCTCTGTGAATTTGCAAACTGATAAATCCTGTAAAATGTGTTAGTTGGAGAGATCATCTTGTCTGTTAAAGTGTTGGTTGTATTTAACTGTTGAATGAATGCAAACCAACAATATGAAGACTTAAACGCCTTTTATGTAGACAGATATAGAAATTATTACTGGTTGACTTTTGTGCTTAAGGCCATCAAGAAATTGTGCAAGATCTAGCAATGACTTGGAGAAAACCATCTGTTTACAAAGAGGTGGATATAATCAGGAAAACCTTTGATTTTTCCCATGTGGTCACTCCTCTTACTACAAGGGGAAGGAACAAAGGGTTTGTTTATTTTAGGGCACTTGGAAGAAGCAGCAAATCTCAACCTTCTTGCCCTGCGTGAGAGTTACTAGCTGCAGACAGTAGCACCTTCTCTAACTCTGGTACAGAAATGATTTACAGACAGCTGAACTGGTTAAGGCACAGTCAGTTCCCTGTTGAGAACTGAATTAATAGAAGGTGGGATGGTTATTATTACCTTGGGATCAAATGCCACATGCCTAACTCAAAACTAACAAGAAACCAAACTGGAAGCTTGAGGGATATTTAACTAGACATTAGTTTCCTCTCCTGTGTGGAAATGGCTCTTTTCTATTCTTAGCATAGAAAACTGGATAAACTAGAGGAAATGTGTTACTGTGACTATAATAGCAAGAGTGAAATAATAAAAAATGGTACATGGGTGGCAACAGCAAACTAGAAGGGTTTGAAGAGAGTCATAACAATTTCAGTGAAGGTGAAGGAATCATGAGCTAGCATTAGGAATAGACTGAAACAAGCTTTGCATTATCAGTTTTAGGTTCATCTCCTCCACACAGTATTGTGACAGCTCATCTAAATGAATCGGCTTGGATTTTTGGTCTTTCTGTTTACTGGATTTTTCCTCATTATCCACATGGGGTTTATTTCATAAGAATAAATCACAAGAGGAATGGGTACTGTGTGATGATGTGGGTCAGTGACTTACCCTGGGCAAGTCTGGGAAAAGGTCTTGAATTTCATATCAGAAAGCACCTTTGCCCAGCTTCAGAAGGGTTGTCTTGCAAAGTGTTATAGAAGACACAAAGGGCCAATTTGTTAATGTGGGTGTTGTGGACTGCTTCTGCTTAAGAGGTCTGCAAAAGACATCACCGTCTATTGATGATGTAGCAAGGGACAATATATTTATTTAATTTGCTTATTCGATGCCACTTCTTAGTTTTGACTTTAGAGAGGGCTGTTCCATCTTCCCTTGCTATCTGAAGCACAAATGAATGCCACTAAAATGTGAAAATGCCAAGGTCATTTAATCTGAAGCTTGTCTCTAAATAATCCTGCTTCAGTTGCTCCAACAAGTGGCCAAAATGGGCCCTATTGGATGGAGTTAAGGTAGAGACGAGGTGAGAGAAAATGGCGTGACTGAGTCAGGGAGAAAATGTGCTTTTGTGGAGTGGCTTAAGAGGCAGTTCAGACGTAGGTGAAGGGATGCTGAACAGTGTTCAAAACCCAGTTTCAAATGTCTAAAATGTTCATTTGCATTTGCTGTCTGGTTTAAATTGTAAACCCTGCTATGTAAAGACAAAAGTTTTAAAGCAGCATATCTGGTTTTAGCCCAGTAACCAAAGACCACAAAGTAACTTAACTTTTATTAGTCTTGGAAAAAATTCTAGTGGCTTGCTGGCTTGTGGTTTGGATGCGAAACACACAAAAATAGTGTTACTTTTTCTGATGTTGAATCTGTTTTTTTTATAATAACAGACATGCAATTTTGTTCCATTATATAATGATTTTTTAGACAGGCATTAAGATACAATTAACTCTTGAGACAGTTTATTTAACTTGATAATTTTTGTCCTAATGCATTATATGGTGTCAGCTCATCAAGATAAAAACGAAATCACTAGAATAAGTGTTCAAGGCCTGTTCCTGTGTTGCTAGAGTCTGGATGCACATGGATTTTGTGACTTTTGGAGAGAGCAGCTGTGCTTTTCTGTAGGAAACCTGCATCAAAAGGACTTATGCATACTTTCTAATGCATAAAGTACTTTCTGTCTGCAACTATATTTTTATCCTCACGTGCCTTCTCTTATTTTTGGCCAAGTCAAAACTTGGAGAAAGCAGAGAAATTTATCAGACTTCATCTGAAAGTGATCTACACCAAATTTATGGGATGCAATGCTATGCAATTAAGGCATCTAGCACTGCTTACCTTTTTCTTCCTCCTGCTCCCTTCCCTCTGCCACCCACCATATGTTGGGGCAGCAGGAAGATTAACTTTCTCTTTTTTAACATGCTAATGTTTTGTTTCATTGCTGTGTGGTAAAAATCAGTGGTGTTTTGAAAGGTAGAGAATGACAAATATAAACAAGTATCACTTCAAGCTGATTGGGAGAAAATTACTAGCAGCTTTTTGAAATGTGGAGTCAGAGTGCATAGTATGCAAACCACCACAAGCCACTAGACTTAAAATTATTTGGCCAAATTTGCAATATATGGTAAAAACAGATGGTTGTAGAGTGTGCTGATATTCCTGTTTGACTAAAATGAGCTCCTGTTCAGATACCTGGTGCCTCTCATCATGTACAAACCCAGCAATGGTAGGACCAGAAGAAAAGTTAACTTTAAGACAGATTAAGTGGCATAGCTAAAGTCATGTGATGGTCGCAAATGTCTCAGCAGATCAGCATTGGCAAAATAACACTGGGTTTCCAGTGACCTCTCCAACTCCACGTAAACCTTTTCATATTCTGCTGAGCAACCTGCCTCTAGTCATGGAGTGGAAAATGAGGAAACATTCAGAAACTGCATTGACTGTTAAGATGACACTGTCCAAATTCCTGTGAAGTGTCAGCTGATGCTTTCATAGCAAATAAACCTGTGTCCGTTTCTTTCTTGTGTTTTTCCTTTTCTTTTTCCTCTCGTATGTGAAGTCTTAAACGCTTCCCCTTAATTCTAGATGACAGGTTGTTATCAGACAGCTGTTCCTTGCAGCTTGCTATAGGTGACTGCTTCTTCCAGCCTAAGCTGGGCAATATTTAGCATGAGAGGTTTAGAATTTCCACCTAATAGAGTCAGCTGATTGCAAGAGACACTTTTAATTTTAGCCTGAGGAAGAAGCTTTGGGTTCTTCCTGAGCTTTCCCTTTTAAAACATCACAGGGGTTATCTTAGCTTTTAATATGGCTTTGGTGCACTTGCAGACTGTCAGGATTGAAAAACTGTATGAACATGTGAACTCAGCAACAAAGCTCCTGCTGTCATGCAGATACCTTGTCACATTAAAAAACAAGGGGAAATAAGTACAATTCCTGTAAGTGAATGCCCTCTCAAAACTGTTGTGGTTGATACACAGAATATCTGTATTATTTAAATAAGTAAATAAACTATGGGCTTTGTTTGCCTTTTTTATTTTTTTTGGGGGGAGTGTTGTTGTGGGATGTGTGGTGGGTTTTTGGGGGCTTTTGTTTGGGTTTATTGTTGGTTAATTGATTGGTTGGGATTTTTTTGATTCTGTTTTGTTTTGTTTTGTTTGTGTATAATTTTGCTTGTAGATTAGGCAGGTATTCCTGTTCTGACAGTTCTGGTTCATTTTCCAATTTGTATGACAGCAGTGCTCTTCCATGTTGCATGTGCAGTATTACTGATGAGTGGCACATGACATTGTCAGTACTGTATGCTTTTTGAATGGAACAGAGAAAGTTTTTGATATTTATTTGCCTTTAATTTCATCTATTTGAATAATATGTGAAATTTGAAAACAATTTAGGACAGTAATATAAAGAAACTATTCCCCCTTTTTATATAGTTGTATGATTAATTAGTGACAGGTTTCCAATATTTATGGATTTTTTTGGATTTATTTCAGATGTGAAGGAAGTTGCTGCTCAGTGTATACGAGTGTCAGGAGGTATATGCAAAACAAGTGTACTGGTAAAGAACTTCAATCAAACATAATTTTTCCTCTCATTCTGACAGCTGAAAGTTGTGACTTAATCAATTAATTCTTAAAGATGCTTTGCAATCCAACTTTGATGATATTTAAAGATGCTTTTCAATGCTGATTTCTGCCAGTGATTCATGTTTAATCTGGCATTGGACTTGCCCTTTTGACATGAGTGAAGTATTCTGGATTGGTAGGAAAGGGTGAAAATGTCCTTGGGACAGGTCTGATTCTGTCAGGAAAGTGGCCAACTCAAAAGATTTCTTGGAATTGTAGAACTGTAGCGAGTGTTTTGAAACTTGCAGTTATTGTTTAGATTGGAAATGTTAGGCATATTTTTAATAGTCTCCTTTTCCACTCTTAAAGCATTATGGAGAAATAATTACATTCCTTTCAATCCATTTTAGACCTTACGTGATGCTCACTAAGAGTAAAAATAAAAATAACAGTAGTTAAAATATTTGGTGGGTTTTCTTCTCTCTTCAGGAAGCTATTTTCTATAAGGCTAAATTGATAAATTTTGTTGAAGGCAAATTTCTTTTATTCCTTTGAGTATGTTTGAACCAGATACTTAATCTAATTGTTCCTAGTATTTGTTTCACTGAGCAATAAGCAGGCAGAGAATGAGTGCCTGGGCAGCTCATTGATTTATTATGAGAGATGCTCATTCTATGCCTTGCTCCTCGGTCAGGTCTGTCATGTCCACAGAGCTGGTGCTTCTGGAGCTGTTGAGCCTGGCGTGCTGCATAATGGATGAGCCTGAACTGATGGAGGCAGCAGGTGTTCTAGTACTAGAAAAGAGCAGTGTTTATTATTGTTGTATGCATCATCAATCCTCCTCCCCTTCTCCCTTTGCTTTCTGTGTCCTCTGAACAAAAGCTCCCTGTATCTGCAGCAGCAGGGGAGAAAAGAGCAACAACTCACCCCATGTAACATTGCTGTTTTTTGTCTCAGGGGCAACCTTGTAAGTGGGTCTTGATTTGAAGCTCTGGATCTGTGAGTGGCATGTTTTATCACTGCAAGGAACAATCATATTGATTTATGAGTTCCATTTAGTAGAAAATTCATATTGGTTAGTATATGTAACTGTACTATTCCAGCTAAATTGGACGAATGAAAAACACCTTTCAGTTTAGTACTCACTGTGCACTGCAAGATCCCTCACTCCTACAGGAGCAATCTGCTGAAAGATAGGTCTAAACATTCTTTAGTTGGGGAAAATTGTGATTTTTGGGAGGAGGAGGAGAGAGAAGTAAATAGAGATTCTTAGTTCTGTTTAAGCTGGTGACCACTCTTGGAAGTTTCTTTTCAAGAGTAGGCTGTGTTTTGAAATCTTACAGAAGTACTTCCTTTTCTATTTATATGCAGTCAAATCTACCATGTTCCCTTGCTTTAAGACAGAAGTTGATTCTGGCTATTCTGCAGTGTTTTGCTTGTCTGGAGTGCTAATGGCAGCCACTATTTCCTTCTGCAGGGCTGTTGCTTGTCCTTCAGGATCTGGGACAAGGGAGTCATGGAGTAGAGTGGGGAAAAACAGAAAACCAGTTTACTCCAGTAGATGCTGCAGTGGGCTTGTAATGTCATCATAATTTAGAGAGAAATAGTTTTGCTCTTTCACCACACCTTCCTATTTACTGTCTGGTTTTGTTTCTTTCCTTGTGGCAGCATGCTCTTTGTGGCTGTCATGTTTTAATACCAGCTGGCAACTAAGCATGACACAGCTGCTCCCTCACTCTTCTTCTTCAGGAAGATGGGGGCAAGAAAATTAGAAAGGCAGAAGTGTGAAAACTTGTGGGCTGAGACAAGAATAGTTTAATAATCGAAATAAAATAGTAATACATTGTAATGAAAAGGAAAATAACAAGGAAAGAGAAATAAAACCCAAGAAAGACAAGTTTTGCAATAGAAAACAATTTCTCACCAACAACTGACTGATGCCCAGCCAGTCCTGCAGCAGCAGCTTCCCCACCAACCCTCCCTCTGGTTCTATATTGTGGAGCATGACACTGTGTAGTCTGGGATATCCCTTGGGTCAGTTGGGGTCAGATGTCAGGGCTGTGTCCTCGCCTAAATTCTTGTGCACCCACAGGCTACTTGCTGGTATGGTGGTGTGAGAAGCAGAAAAGGCTTTGACTCCATGTAAGAACTGCTCAGCAGTAACTAAAAAATACCTGTTACCAACACTTCTCAGCACAAATCCAAAACACAGCCTCATGCCAGCTCCTGTGAGGAAAATTAACTCTACCCCAGGCAAACCCATCAGAATGTGTTATTCTCTCCAGTTCTCATGCAAGATGTGAGGGAAAAAGAAAAGAGTTGTTCCATCAGTTAGGTTTGACCTGGTTTCAAAGCTGGGGCTGCTGGAGCCAGTGCTGTTGGTGTGCAGCATAATGCTGTAGGTACCTTGTCTCCTGGATGGTCTCTGGAACTATGCTGTAGCCTTGTTTTCCCTCCTGTCTCTGGCCCCTTCTCATTTAGCTCCTGACAGGACTCCCTGAGCAGACCCCAGACCCAATTCATTGCTTTGCCACGTCTGATGCCATGGACGGACCATGTTACCAGTACCAGGCTTTACCTGCCAGTTCCTGCCCTGCGTGACTGTGTCCCATCCGTGAGGATGCAGCCTGTGTGGGGCCACTTCCCTCTCCTGTCTCGCCTGCCCTTCAGGAGCAGATGGCCCCTGCTGCTCCCTGACAGCACTCTAAGTCTAGCTCCACCCATGCTTGGTGGCCAAATGTCGTTTAAAAACTGGCTTAGCTGGAAAAGCATTCAGAATGTGAGTGCTTTTCCTTAACTCTGTCTCTATAGAGGCAGGAACAAAGTAGATCTGCTTCCAAAGAGTTATTAATGAAGGTCCAAAAGTTTATGACTGAATTAAGCTTAGCCTTCTTTCTGCAGGAAAGTGGAACATTTTTCTTCAATCTGCGATTTTTGAAATGCACGTTTTTTCCTGTTTAGAGCTACCTGCCAGTAATTCTGTGGTTTGTTTGCAAGTGACTGCAAAACCATGGCACATGGCTCTGTTCCTGCTGAAGAATGTTCCAGGTGATGGCCCAGAGTTCAGAAGGAACATCGAAGAAGCTTAGATATTGCTCTCAAAAGTGTTGTGTTTTACCTCTCTCACTTTTATTTGAAAGAAACAAAATTTTTCAGAGTTATATTGACAGCAGATAGAATTATGCTTTTTAGCAGTGTCTCTATGACATACCTCTGTTCCCCACAGACAGTTTCCTGCTTTGCTTGCTTTGGGCTTCCAGGCTTTTTGTCTGGAAAATCAGGTCTTAAAACGCCTTGCTGAGCTACACTTTTTTTAATACATATATCTCTCTGTGTGTGTATATATATGTATTTAAATTGCACAGACTGTAGATGGGACATTTTCCGTATGGACTTGCCTTGAGACAACTTGATGACATTAAATTTAAAGCCTTTAAGGTAGACTGGTGCCTACTGATGCTCGTCATTGGCATTTCAGAGGCTTCACTGAGACCTAAAGGCGTTAAGTGTCATCTTTAAACGGCTGGTTAAATTTAGTAATGATTTGCTCAAGTGAACACCTAATTTCTTCAAAAAGGGAAGCCGGTGTCTCCTAGCAGACATTTTTCATGGCAAAAACTCAGTAATTGTACTGAGCTTTGGTAGTCTCTCGGACAGAGGTTAATGACAGGATGAAGTGCTTCTAGTGTTGGGCCCCTCTAATCTGGAGCATCTTGTATTCCTGTCTCTGTGCAGCTTTAAATGTGTGCAATTCTAAAGTTGTCTGCCAAGTTGCACATTCCTGCCAGAAAGCAACACAGTGGTGTCAAAAACGTGCTTGTCGTAGAAGTAGTGCACTGTCTTGTAAAATACAAATGCAGCAATTAATGTAAAATAGGTTAAAGCAGTGTAAAGTGGGGATTAACAAATCCAGATACTGCAGTGATCCCATCATCTCCTACAGAGCTGTTGATCTCTTCATTGCTTTGAGGGTGAGACAAGACAAAGAGTCTGCTGCTTACATTGTGTTCTGCTCTGCCTCTGCAGCTGTAATTAGTTGACAGAGCTTTAAACACTTCTGATTCAGGATCTAAGCTTTCTAAAGCTGGAGGAGAGGAAATAGAGAGTTTTATTAGTAGATGCTTCAGTTTCAACATATAGATGATGCAACATAGCATAAATTTTTGGAGGAGCAATTTTTCAAGATTATGGGATACTGCAACTAGAAAAAGGAGTTAAAGGATAAAGTCTGTTTTAATTCTTTGGTCTTTTAGAGATGGACAGAAACCCACTTTCCTGTTCTACTGGATAGTTGCTAGTGTAATCAACTTGAGACAAAGATAAAAAATTCTCCTGGCCTTAGCTAAAAAACTCTTTGGTTTGGTGATAAAATGTGAGGCAGACATGTTTTGGCATGACAACTACTCTGACTTCAGTAGCCAGAGGTTAAGTTATCTTCTTCTATCAGTACTGATTCCAGCTTCAAGAAGGATCATGTTAGGGAGAAAATAAGGGCTAAATCAACAGTTTCTGCTTTTGAGACTAATTCCCTGCACACACCTTTCTTTCTGTATATAACTGAAGAGTAACAATAGAAGGAGTGCAAATGCTTGTCTGTCCATGGCAAGCCTCAGGGAATCACATGAAAAGAGATTGGAAGATTCAAGGTAACTTTAATCAGACCTTCATTTTTCAGTGAGCAGTTAGCCTGCTTGGGTAAGAAAACAAGACACCTTTGCAAAGGGTGTTCATGATAGTTAGTAATTACTAGTCATCTGCTCCTCTTCCCTTCAAAGGTGCAGGAACTGCCATTGTGTACTGGTTCACCCTGGAGGGGGATAGGTTATGCAGGAGGAAAAAGGACAACTGAACAGGGAGCTTTCTCCAGACAGTGTCGAGAGACCAGACTCTCCAGACAGCCAGGACTAGATTAAATGAGGGCCTTGGACTGAGGAGGTGCATTCTTGTCTTCTGGTCTGTTGTACTTGTTGGACTCAAATCATACATGCTAATCCAGAACTCTGCTCCTCTAACTGTCAGCATGGGGTCTTGTTTTTACAGAAAAGAGTACAGAGGTAAAGAGCCTGTCATTATGATAAGATGTGCCAAGTTATTTTCCTGAAATAATGCTTGTTCCTCCTTCTCCTCAGTCAAGAAGGAGGATAACACTTAACTGATAAATCTGTGGCAAAAGCCTAACCCATCTCCCCCCTCGCCCTTCTTTAATTCCCATTAAAACTAAGAGATATGATGGCTTCCACAGTATAGGAAATAATTTGGGGGTTTGAGGTTTTATTTTTAAAAATAAAAAGAACCCTAAATTGAACAACTGACTAAAATGAGTTATCCTAGGGTGTTCTGTCACATCTGTCATCTGGTACCTAATGTTGATAATACTGCTTGAAGTACAGGTAAGAACCTGGTTACCCATCAAACAATGATGCAGTACTAATCTACTGACTGTCAAATACAAATTGGATGTAACAGATGACCTTCTGTTAGGTGAAGCTTTCAGGGCATGTGCTGCAGCCAAGAGAAGTCTGACAGAAGTTGCTTTTAAGTTCTCTTGCTGCTCTTTGCTCTCGCTCTCCACAAAATGTTCAACCTTGAATGAAATATTTTCTGCCCCACCCCACCCCAAAGGGAAGGAGGCAATGTCTGGCAATGCACCTGGGAATGTATACAAACAGCATTAGGGAAGGGAGATGAAAAAGGAGGCTGATTTTACTCTATCATGAAATTTTAACGCTCCTTAGCAGCTTGCCAGCCGAGAGGGATTATACTACCAGATGTCCTGGCAGAAATGTGCATGGCTCTGCAAGATCATAAATCCAAACAACGTATGGCAACCCTGCATCTATAATACCACTGCTAGCAATGCAGAATTTTCGTGTGGAAAGCTCTAGTGGTGGGCAGGATTAGTAAGGGCAAAACATCCTCAGACTTAGCTTTAAAGCCTTAGGTAGGGTAAGACCCTGAGATTAGCTCAGTTTTTTAAAGCATGATGCCAATAACACCAAGGTTGTGGGTTTGATCGCCGCATGGGCCATTCACGTAAGAGTTGGACTTGAAGATCCATGTGTGTTCCTTTCAACTCAGAATATTCTGTGATTCTGTGAGTAGCTGTTGATGGTGGTGGTATCTTAATGGGAAAAGGAGGAGCAGAGTGATGCCTGTGCCTTAGCAGCAGCAGTAAACCTTGCTTGCTTGCAGTTGTCTTCTATCACGTCTTGGCCTTTCAGCAGACAGAGCTGTAGTGCAGGTGCTCCAGGGTTGATCTCTTCTCTTGGTATATATGAAAACATTAAAGGGGTGTTCTCAAAGACCTGCTAAACTGAAGGTCTGAGTCAACGGAGTAGTATTGTTTTGTAGCAGTTCAGAGTTGACTTGTGGTTTGTCTTGAGTGTAAGTGGAGCTCTGTTTCCTCTGTCTTTGTAAATTCTTGCTTAGTAGAACAAGGCTGGTGGAGGCCTGGAGTGGAAACTCGTGTGCAGTTGTGCATTTGTTTTGCTATTCTTTCAGTATTTCTTTTGTCATGTAGACTCATGTAGAGTACTAACCAAATCTGTTCGTTTAGTCTGCATGTTAAATACAGGTGTCCATTCATAGGATCATGTGCTCGCTAATCTATGCAAAGGATCAGAAAAAAACCCCAGCTGTTGTGGTTGTTTTAGTTGTTGCTCCCTTCTTGGAAAAGAAAAGCATCCATTAGTAAATAAATAATTCCTTTAACAAGGATTTAGAATTGGGCCCACCAAAGGGGTTTGTGTGTTTGTAGCAGTGTCTATGGGTATTTTGGGTATGCTATATGCTGACACCAATCTGTCAGCTCACCCAACTGACAGTGTGGCAGAAGGGCATTTAAAGCAAATGGGGGAGAATAGGCTGTCCTTATTTTATTCTGTAGCTGCTAGAAAAAGTGGAGTTTCTATGAAATATAAGTAGAGCAAGTCAGCTCTCTGTCTCATTAAAGAATAATATGAGGATGAATAGTCAGAGGAAAAGAACAAAAGGATCTTCAGTACAGGTAGTTAACTTTGCAAATTGCAGTTAAGCCTAAGTGACCAGGAAGTGAAAGATCTAAAAATAAATAATGTTAAGTGCTTTCTTTGCAGATTAATCTTGCTACCCAAGGGGGAAATCTCCCCCCATCCTCCCATACATTCTTTAATTTTTCAAGTTCCATGCCACAGAATTTCAGGTGATTCATTGCTGGCCACAGTAGTAATTCTGAGCTCATACTATTTTTTTCCTTGAGAATAGAATTACACACTACAGATATTTAAGTTGTTTGCACTTTTATTGATTTCAGTAATAAATTACCTCAATACTGTAAAGCCTTGAAAGGCTTTTTGCAGGGTATTTGTCATCATTCAGCTTTCCTGGAAGACGGGTATGCCTAGACCAGTGTTTGTTGCTTCTGGAAAGCTCCATTCATGCAATCTTCAAATTTCTCTGTAGTAAATGAACTAGCTTCCTAATATTTGTAATAAAGCTGTTCAGGACTGGCTTATATTGCTATGATTTTAGCAATTTCAATCCCTCTGTAAGAGAGAGAGACAACTCATGCCTAGATGTTTTGTCCACTTTTGCAGCTGAACCAGGAGCTGATGAAGGATCTCCAAGTCCCATTGCACTGTCATAGCAATGTGGTACAATTCTGGGTTGCAAATTTTAACGGGTCAGTGTTGTTTAGTTCAGAAGTCTCTTGCCTGTGCTATGCAAAGATGGAATTTGACTTGCATATTTGTATTACTAGCTCAAATTATATGTTGGAAATGGGAAAGTAGGAATTCATCACTCTAGAGGTGCCCTAAAAGCTGTCATGCTTCTTTTGGTCATTTGTGTTCCCTGATGCTTATACAATCCAATGCTTTCTATTTACATACATGTGACTATTACAGTTTAAGCCTCTACTTTTATATCTCGCTAGTTAAGTAGCAGGGCAGGCTTTTTTCATTTAAGTAAAAAATTATATAGGGGGAAACAGTGGTTGCGTACGATAGAAAAGCAGCATACCCACGTACAAAGAAATAGCCAGCCTATGAAACCTTTTGAAAACCTTTCTCTTTCCTGTCATGCTTCACAAGCTCTCCAAAATGCATAATGAGGAACAAAGACCTCTCTTTGCTGTGTCTCTACTTTTTTTCACTGCATAACATGCCATTTTCAGATGTGCACATAGAAAATGAAGCTAACTATTTTCACTGTGTTGTCCCTGATGACCTAGTGTTTATTCAACTACTTATATCTTGTTGGCTGAGATCAATTTCACCTGAGGCCAGCATCTGCTCACTAATTTGTCACCTTTTCTTTTTCATGCCCCTAAGCTGTTTTGACAGGAGAGGCTTTGCAAGCTCCATCTCAGGAAGCACCAGCACCAATATAAAATGCAAGGAAAACAATGTAAACTGAAGCTTTGTGAAAATAAAGTTGTGTAATATGGCACTGGTTAGTGGCTGGATGACAGCCACCATTGATGTCATAAATTTAGTGGCATGTGTAACTGCAATGAACAAAAGAGTTGATTAACAACAATAGCGTATATAAGAAGCATTACTGTGTGCAAATATGTTTTGAAGTTGTTGCCATGAGAAAATTCTATTACTCATTTTAGGTTCATTTTCTGTTGTTAAGTGGCAGGGAAACTGAGAAATTCATCCGGCACTCAAATAATTGCCCTGGTTGTGAAGCTTGCAACTTTTTACAGAGAAGAAAATATCATCCAGATGATGATTAAAAACAACTCCTCCTCACAAATGAAGCCCACAATAAAAAATGATACTGTTCCACTTCTGTTCTCTATTTTTAATTTACAGTATGAATGGAAATGCATTTTTTTTCTCTCAGCTTTATAGAATTTATTGAAGAGGTTGGAGGCTTTTCTAGTAATCATTAGCAGGATACAGCTTGTGTTTTGCCTTTAAGGTACTTCATTCTAACTTTGGTACCCCTGCACTGCAGAGAATTACAGTGTTCTGCCATTGCAAAGTGATAGGGAGCTCTTCAATGTATTCTGCTTCCTGCTGTACTGCCTAAGTGTGCTGGGTTGTACCAGTGAGGTGGGGGCAGTGCGAGGTAGCAGATGGAGTTGTGTTTTCAAAGCATGTAAGATGCAGTGGTCTGGAAACCAAGCCTGATAAAGAAAGGCCATGCCTCAGTGTTCCCTGAGTTAGCCTCTTGGGTTTTGGTATTACTTTTGTTTTTGCCTTTCCTGAAGGCAGCAGTCCAGGATACATACTGCCTTGCACTTGTTCATGACTGGTTGTGTACAGGTTCGTTCTGAACACCAGTTCTCTGTAATACGAAAGCTGATGGACTAAGGATCTGTGCCTCCATTTTCCAGTTTGCTGTGCCTGTTTGCAGATGGACAATTTCCTTTTGTCCAGTAAAGCTCAGCAGAAGCACTGTAAGTGCTACCCTGTAGTCCTTGTGTTTTCAGAGTTTCATGCAGCAAACAGGAGGCTTTTTTCCCAGAGGTGGAAGATAAACTAGTAGGAACAGACCACTTCTTAGATTAACAACATAATCATGGTCCTGTGATGTGTACAGCAGTTTTTTAATGCCATGGCTAATGCGCTGCTTTCCTTTTCACAAGGGTTTGGACAGTGTATGCACCTTTCTATGTGGGGCTCTGTGTTTTCAAATTTGAGAGTGCCAATCCTTTTCCTTGAAGTCCCTTTAAATGCTTTCTTCTCCTGCTCTCGGTGTGCTGAGCAGAGGTTATCTCAGCAGTGTGCAGCAGGATGGCCTGTGGGCCAGCAGAAGTTGTTCATGACAGTATGGCCCAAAGTGGCCCCTGAAGAGGGAGAGGTGTATGTGTGTGCATATGCCAAGAAACTGAGCTCTCATTTCCTCTGGAAAAGGTGGATCCAGCTTCTTGCTCCTCTCAGTCCCATTTTGGGTTTATCTTTGTCATTTATAATGTTATCTTCATGCTTATTTTTAGTTTATAACCTTTCTCTGTTGATCTGTTTTTACATTTTAATTGGCTAAATCAGGAGACTTGTAGCTGATTAATGTTTTCCCTCTGCAGCTGGATCACCTAGAACAGGCATAAACCTTTCCATGCCTAATTTACTTCCAGTTCCTTTTCAAACAGACATGCACTGTTCTTGGACCTTCCTGTCTTTCCTCACCTCCTGTCAGTGTCTGTTGTACCTCTCGCTGGATGAATTCATGTGCCAGCTGTGCATCTGCATGTCATAGTTTTATTCATGCAGCCAGAACTTATGTATGAAACCTTCCTACATCATCAGTAATGACAGCAATACTCATGACACCTTTTAGCAGGTCAATTCTTACCTGAATTGTGGTAACAGTTTTGGTATTGCTTCCTGCTAAATGAGAGTCTTCAACAAAGGCCTAAGAAGACTGATTTCCTTAGCTGGAATATTTGGTATTGAGCAGTGAAATAAAATGACTATAATTTTTCTTAATTTTTTTTTCTGCATAGATGAAAAAGCCACTGTCAGGCCTGTTACAAAGTAGCTCTTCCTACTCCTTTATGGACTGTATTCTATGGATAAAAAAAAGTCAGTTTTTATATGCTCTGCTTATCATCCATCCCAAATACTAATGGTTTTACTGTCAAGATTTCCCTCTGTCCTGGCAGATCAAGATTAGAGATGATTTACTATGACTACATATAGTTTAAATGATTATACATCATTTACTACTGGCAAATTGCATGTGGTGTCTTCAGAGGAATGTTTTACTTTATGCATTTGCGTAAGTTATGATTGTCAACTGATGCCCTTATGATACTCTTTTCAAAGTACAGAGGTTTGAAGTTTGCGCACTGTCATGCCAGATTGCTGGAGAAGTTCCGGCACATTGGACAAAACAATATGTTTATAATTTAGTGGAGGATTAGGTTTTAGGCTCTGCATTTGCATTTCAATTAAAAAAAAAGTGTTGTTCTCTGTCTAAGACTGCATAGCTGTAACCAGCATTTCTGAAGCTGGTGCATTCGCTAATCCCGTGGGAAAGTGCCAAACTTGTCAGTTTTTATAAATTGCTGTCTGTATGACAGGAAACTGTGAGGGAAGGGTCTTATATCTGAATGTAACAGCAAGGAGATGACAGGGACCTAAGGACAGATGAGTCCCCAAGTCACTATTCTGTATGGTGGAAGCAATGTCCAGAGCAAGGGTCTTGCTGAAAGATTGGATGCAAGCCATGAGAACTCGATAAACATCCGGTAAATGTTTTGCATGGGTAAAAAGAAGACCTCCTGGAGGACAATTAAAAACTTTTTTAGCTTTGTGTTGTTTCTGTTCAGTACTCTCTAAACATAGCAATTATTTTTATATCTTTCGTGGTGGTAGTAAAAAGTATTCTTTACTTTTAACTGACCATCTGTTGAGAATGATATGAGGATGAATGGCAAGCCACTGTCAACATGGTAGTGAGTCATAAATGGGGGTTCAGTCATGCTTGTAGCACCCGGCACCTCAGGCAAGACTGGGATTCCTAAAAGGTTTCTAGCTGGTCCATCCCTAAGAAGCACAGGCTGGCTTAAGTGCTCACGATGCAGAATGTACCTCCTAGTCCAAGCATCCCCAGTAGGACTGTGAGAAGGTGCCTTAACCTTAGCTTCCAGTGGGTTTCTATTCACACTCACAGCTGACTTGCTGATGTGAGATATCATTTAATAGGACCAGGAGTACTGAGGCATGTGTGTGAAGGGCTATAACTCATGCTAGTGCTTCCAATTGCGTTTGCATATTCTATAAAGATGATAGGTTAAGGACTAAAGTTCAAGCCCGGTATAAAATTTTTTATGTGGTGCAAAACAAAAAGCCATAAAAATACAGTTTTTCTAATTACAATAGTTTTAAAATTCAAAACGCTATAAAATAAAACCTTTAAAATATTCTGAAGATTACATAGATTACATTGTAGTTTTTGGTTTGTCTTTTTTTTTTTGTTTGTTTGTTTCTGGAAGACAGGTCTGTTATAATCTGTAGTTGCACTGGCCAGAGCAAATACTTTGTTCTATGTGTTGAATAGCTTGATGAAATGGGAAGGAGAAATGGACATGACTTATTCCTCTGGCAAGGCCTGTAAAACTCAGATGTTCCTTATGTGGCAGATGCTTTAACTGGGTATGATGCATTGTTCTTGTGAAGCTCACTTTCTAAGAGATGTCACACTTTTGTTTCCCCTACTCTTTTGCAGCAAGTGACAGGCAGAAGTTTTGGTGAGAAGGATTTTCGTTCCGGATTAGAAAACGGCATTCTTCTGTGTGAGTAAGTAACACTTACAGTTTTGAGCCTTGAATACAATCTTGACTATGCCCAATTGTCAGTTTCTTTTTGAGAGTTTTAACATTGTGCACACTGGTATTTCACTGCACTATCATATCATTGCCCAAGCTATTGTTATGGTGGGGGTTGAAATGTGGCTTAAAGAAAACAGGTTTTGCGAAGTGCTTCCCTCACTCCATCCCAACTTCTTAGCTGAGTTATGTAAAGAAAAAATTATGTTTGCTTTTTGGTTTCCTTTTATTAAAAGATGTTAACCACAGATTGGCAAATGGTGTTCCACACCTGCCTGCAGACATCTCTGCTATAATGAGGCGTTTTGGACCAACTCCAAGCCTGAACGCTGTCAGGAGTTAGCCATCTGAATACCATCAATACACAGCTGCTTTTATAGTTTCTGGAAAGGTTAGGCATCCTCTAAGTTTTACTTAAAGGTGTGTTTGAATTATGTGTTTTGTAATTTTTGGATAAGAGACACAAGTTAGCTTTTCACATTTCTCTCTGTGGTTTTAATGGCTAGTTTTTAGGCAGAGTCTTCCAAAACCCTAATATAGGCTTAGATGCCAAAGCTGGTGACTTTTAAGAGCAATTTGGAAATGTGCCCTAACACTTTAGGTCCTTTGAAAATAAGGTTGTCAGGCATTTGGGAGAATCCACTGATCTGAATCACCTGTATGGAACAGTTTTCTTTCCCTGGATATGCAAGGTTTGCACTGAAGTTGATAAAAACTCTAAGGATAAAGCTTGTGCAGAACTGAATGCATATTGAAATGGGTAAAGTAGATCTCCTGAGATGTTTAGCTGGACCATTGCAGCTATTGAATAAGTTCTATACTATGAAAGGTACTGGAACTTGGAAACAGTTCTCAACAGTAGAGTTGAGCTAATATCCTACAACTTAGTTCTAGGTAGCTTGCCATAGTTTTGAAACCTACTTGTGTAAATACTGTTGTATATCTCACTGGTGTCATTGATCAGACAGCTTGAACTTTAAGTTTTAAAGGGGAAAAATATAAAGGAAATTAAAAGATCGATTTTGATTGTAGTTGAGTGTCATTGCTGAGGAGCGGCTTTGGGAGGAAAGTAGTTGTTATTGCTAGTCTAAAGTTGTATAACTCAGAAGGAGCATGTCATTTACCTCTTTATATTTAAGGGTTGCCTCTTGCACAAGATCTCTTTCCTCTCTGTGTTGAAGGGAAGTGTTGTGTGCTGAATCATTTCACAGTGCTCTTTAAATGTTAAGGTTGAATTGTGTTGCATGAAAAGCAAGGGATGTGTATTTTAAGATTAGATTGTAATCTTATCTGCAAGTAAGCAGAGGTAGTCTGATTTAAATGCTGTAAATCTTTAAGATAGAAAACATAATTAACTAATGTTTTGCTAATGAAACTAATAAATATGTATTTCTTAGGAGGTTGTGAGTTCCAGTAATAAGTAGATCAAGGAACAACCCTTGGGTATACTACTAAATTGTTCTGCGATATTGGGCAAATTGCTTGTCCTTATTTACCAACAGTGGATCAGTGCAAATCAGCCTGAAGTGATCTATCTTCTCAAGCTCAAATCTGAGAGGCCATGATGTTTGTATTGCATCCCACTCTTCATTGGTGAGCTCTGGTTAGTGGTGAGTGTGGTTAGTGTACGCTACAGAGCGTTAACTGGAGAGCTATCAATTTGGCCTTCCAATTTGGCTTTCTGATGATGAACAAACTATAGAACCAGCAACAAAAGTGTGCTCCTCACAGAGAAATTTGGGGTGTAACACTGAGAACTCTTAAAAAGTATCTTCCAAAAGTACTGTCTTTGGCAAGTGAAGTACTGACAGTTAATTTTTCATCTGTTGCTCAGTGAAGAAGCACTGGTAAGGCTGCCACAGGCAATATTGTCTTTGTAGACTGGAGTTTTCTGATTTATCAGGAACCTACCAGGGTACCTCATGAACAAAATGTAGTCATATACAAACTTTCTCTTAACTTCCTTCCGATCTGCTGTGCTTTCATTGCAGCTAACCTCAACGAGTAGATGAAAACCTGATCTCAAAGTCTCTAACAAGCTTCAGGAGACAAGAAAGAAATCATAACTATCTTATTTTCTGAAGATGGAAGAGCGCATTGCCTTTGGTCAGGTTTATTTGATTTGTTGAAATTTTAGGAAAAAACTAAATTTGCATCTGTTATATCCATGGGACACTACTCATTGCTAGTGGCGTTAACTGACAACTCAGAGCCAGACACTTGTGTGGGTGCCCATGTGAGTGTGGAATGGTGATGCTTAATTTCCACATGACTGTTTCAGGGTTTTCCTTGCTTGTTGTATTTTGTGAGGAGGACTGAAAGTGAACTTGGGTTCTGAGGGATCCCAGCAGCTTGAGGACTAATACAACTATACAATGACAAAAGTTCACACTGTCGGGATGAATGTGTTGTAGATGACCATCCTGACTAACGGAGCAGTCTTGGATGCATGTGCTTGCCACAGGCAACCACAAGCCTTGCACCTACCTCTCTGATAGTGTTTAGGCTGTGGCTGGCATCTTGATCTGGTCTCATTGCAACACTTTGTAGCTTGATGCATTCAGCTGAGGAGCATATTTAAAAAATGCAGAATGCCATAAAGCAACAAGTCGACAGAGGAGAGCAACACAAGCCCTTTCTTCTTTCTGGCTATTTGAAAGCCCACTTGTGCAGTTGCCCAGACAGTGCTGGCTCTAATTGTTCACCCAGCTGTGCTGAGAAGCCAGTGACTATGACTTCTGTTTGTCTGAAATGAGTTCACAGCTTTGTAGCATAGCTGTCTGACATCAGTGCAGATGGTGATTTCAGCAAGGCACATCACAGCTGGGCGGAGGCAGTTCTTGCTCTGTTCTTGCTTTGTGTATTATATTCTTATATGCAAAGACTGAGGAATTTCCTGGCTGTGTTTCTGCATGGGTGAGCAAATGTGTCCTCCTGGGGTCCTGGTGGAAAGCTATATGGTACAGAAGTACAACACCAGCAGCAGGAAATATCACTGAAAATCCCCAATTTCCACTCCAGCACATGTTCAATTATTTATTTTTTTTCCCCCTCCCTTCTTACATAGCTATAACATTTAGGTTTGACCCAGATATCATAAGAAGCTAGAGGATTAATCAGGAATAAATTAAATCTGTTTGTTGCAATGCTTAGGTGTTCCTGTTCTACGGATTCAGGCATCTGAATGAAGGTTAATTGCAAAAGAAAGAGCATATGCTGGCTTGGGTGGTTCTGTTCGTTTTTTTGAAACAGCAGGTAGGGAAATTGAAGTTGCTTTTATTTCTACCTATGCAACAATTGCTATTTCTAAGTTTAAAAATTATTTAAAAAAATAAATCATGTCTTCCTGCAACCTTGCCCAGTTGTTGTTACTGCTCTAATATCCTTGTAAGTGCGTTTTTAAGGTTTTTCCCTTCTTCTTGCTGTCCACCTCCCCTTGTCCAGCTCTGCTACTGCAGGATTTCTTCCTTCATATTGGTCATTCAGCAGTTAGAGAGGTCTCTGTAGAGATGTCACTTCAAAAATCTGAGTTAATTACTTGCTTTGATACTACTGTCCAAGGGGGAGATATATCCATTATATCTGTAGGAACTTCTGACATGCAATTTAGATTGTATTTTCTGTCAAGCTTTCTCCGGAATCAAGCAGTCCTGCCATCATGAAAGTCTGTATTACTGGTAATGAGATTCTAATACCAGGAATAGGACCAGGCCATAAAGATGAGTAAGAATAACAGCAACTGGGGTATGGATCCTGGGCAAAAGACCTTAAACAACAAACTCAAACTGAATCCAATTTTGATACTAGCAGAAATTATTTGGCTTTGCAGTGGAGTCCAGCAGCATCATGATTGTGTGTGATACCTCGGGTTCTGTGTGTAGAACTGTTTAGCTGCATGTCTGGTTTATGTATGCATGAAAATAAATTCATAGCAGTACATGAAGGCATAATAAATCTTTGATTTTTCTCAAGGATGAAAGTTCTAACAAATATTTAACTGCATACTTTGAGAAGTAATGGCATGCACATATAAAAGTGAAAGAGGACCAACTGTATGTGGTTAAAGATGGATGTCACTTGCATATGTGGTTCTGGGTACCAACTTAGGAGCACTTTCCCAAACTCTTTGTTTCTTAGAGACATTTATTTTGTATATTAGCACATGGTGTTCTGTAGCTTAGTAAGATGTGCAGAAACTATGCTTATTCTTTCAAACTGGGACTCTCTGACTCTGTAACTTTTTTGTTATTTTTTGAAAGAGCAGATACAAAGGTATTTTACCGCTCTTAAGTAATCATGGTAAGATCAGGTATGTACAGTGAACTAAGGAAAAAGTTTGACACTTTTTGTCATATAGAACAGTATATAGGAAAGGCAGTTCTCTTCAGCTGTGCACATTAGGAATATATGCTCTTGAAAAGTACAAGAAAGGTTTTAGGTTTTACTTTTAAATAAAAAAAAAGGTGAGAAGTTAGTCATGCACATGGATTATTTTATTACTACTTACAGAAAATATGAAGTGTGGCTATAAATCTCAGTGAGCTGAAAGTGATCGTGATCAATAATTGCTTAATAGAATTTATCATTTACTCTGTCATGAGAATAATTTTCTTTTATAAATAAGAAATCCCCTTAATTTGTGTTCTTCATGTTACTGGTGATGAATGAGCTGCTTTTCCTCAGAGAGAAGTTTCTTTGGAAGTGCATCATGGTTCTAGTGCATCTGACCGAGCTTTGGACTGACATGAATGCTGTTTTCAGCAAGGGCTGGATATATGCCAGATCAGTACTAGTGTAATGCTATGGAATAATAAATCCTTTGTGTTCTGAGTCAGTGATACCATGAGGTATGGAGAGCAGCCTTCGCTGTATGTATGGTGTTTCAGTTGTTCTTCTTGCAAGTTAATGTCACTTATATCACCTGGTAGGGGAAAACAAACAGTCGTCTTTGTAGATTATAGGATTTTTCAGATATGTCATTCTACTTGTCTGTCAGTGGCATGGGCCTGGCAGCAGTTCAGCACTTGGCTGGGTAGTGTACAGTGGAGAAGTTAGTGGATGCCCCGCCCTTATGCTTAATCAGTATTTTGCTTGACTTTCCTATTCCTGGAAACTAAGAAAGTATTTGAGTTTCATAGGCATATTTGAAGTTTTGAATATGACCCACACCTTGAGGTGAGAAGGAATTGGTGTTCTCCTGTGGTTTTCAGGCTCTATGTTGTAAAGCCAAAACATTATCAGCCTTGAATATTTGGCATGTCTCCAGTTTTGAGAGATGGGCCCCAAGGCTCATTAAGCATTAAGATTTAGGTTCATGTGAGGACATTTGAAACAGTTTTATATGAATACAGAGTTCTTAATATAAGTTTCATTGCTGTGTTATAATGAAGAACTATTTATTAGTATGGTTTAGGTGAGGGGTCAAATGTAACATAAACCCTAATGCTCAGCCACATGCATGAGAAGAGGGGAGTAGCCACTGAGGGGCATGCTTGAGTACAGGCAGAATGTCCTGTCTTTGTATTAATGTTTTTAAAAATTGCCTTTCAGCACACTAAATAGTAGAGTTCTTTTCAGTGATGCTTGTTAATTGATAGGGCAGGAGATTGTGGAACACTGACCTATTCAAATGGAGTGTTGCTCAATGCAAGGCAAGGTAATCTTGTGAGAGATTTCTGATTTCCGAGAGTGTATGTTTAAGAAATTATAGTTAGTATGCACTTTGGGCAACTATCCATGACCATTGCTCCTCAGTGTAAAACTGCATGAATGGTAAGTCTGTAGGTGCATGGGATGCTCTTCATGTAACTGGTTCATGTGACAGTAGGTTCTGTATAAATAGCTTGTGAGGTTTTTTATACACAGTCTTTACTTTTGCCTTTTTTGAGCTGTTTTGCAAGATCTTTATCTTGTTTGTATTTTCAGTCTTTGGCAGAGCAAGACCCATGTAGTTCTGTGTTTAGCATATTCTTTCCTCGATGCTACATATTTGCATAGGTCTTTATTCGCTTTGTACTCATCAGACTGAATTATGAGCCTTTTATAGGACAGTAATTTCTGCTTGTTATAAAAGCACCTTGTTCATCTGATTCTAAATAAATGATGTAAGGAGCAACATTCACTCAAGAATGTTTTCCCAAAAATGTTTCTGTGACCTCCAGAACATCTCTGTATTTTGAAACTTCTTTACCACCTCTTTTGCAACAAAATATTTTGACTTTTCATTGTTTACTGTTTCAATGTGATTTCTTCATCTTTAAGATTAGTAGTGGATTTTTTTCTCCATTTCAACTATTTGGGGGCATTTTGCAGCTGCAGCTGCCACTAGAGCATGAGTTTAAATATGTGAATACTGTAGCTGTCTGGGCTAATAATTGCCAAGTGCTGAAAGGCTGCTGCTTAGAATGTAAGTCTGTAAAACTTAATTTGAACAGAGAAACGTCTCCATGAAGGTTTACTGTGGATAGAATTTCCTGAACTCTCAAATATGAAATGCCCTTTTACTTTAAGATCAGATCATTAGTCAGCTTTGCTTTTTATGAATATGATCTGTTACTTGAGCAAGGAGCTCTGTTGGATAGCTCTCACTCCAGCCTGGATTGATCTGTGAACACACATGACTTCAACCTTTCTTTTTTCTGTTTGTGAAGTTTATTCTCTGAAAGTGCTTCTCTTCAATTTCTTCTAAGAAACTAGATTTTTTTGGAGTCTGGGTCTTGGCAGCCATCCCCTGAATATTTTCTTGACTGACGCTTTCTTGCAAGACTTTTGTGGGCAGTTTATTGGTGTTTTTCACTAGATCTTTTATCAACTGTTGCCTGAAACGCCTTCTCTTCCTGGCAGAAGGTTTTCAAATTCTTAACTTGTGATAAACAACCCCAGAGAGGTCTAATAGGTTAGTCACCCAGTGACTAGTAGTGATTTCAGGTTGCCTGTCCAGCTGTGGAGATACCTTATATCCTGGAATGTCAAGCCTTGGGACAACACTGAATAGAGAAATTGATTCTTCCCATACCTATCAGAGCTGGTTTTTACTGGGAGAAGGAAGTGACCTAGCTTTTCCCTATGAGTGACTCTAGAGGAGATTTCCATTTCCATTGTGCCCATTGGTTTCTATAAGGTAAGGCAGAGGTCTAAGGTTTTAGCTTCTGTGCCGTGTCTTACTATGCTTCATTTAACAGCTGGTTACTGCAGAGTCCAACCCAGCACCTGGCACAGGTGAAAGAAAGGATGGATGTGTGATTGCACCAGGGGAGATTTAGATTGGATATTAGAAAAAAGTATTCTCATTGCAAGGGTTGTCAGGCATTCAAACAGGCTGGCTGGGGAAGTGGTGGAGTCACCATCCCTGGAGGTATTTGAAAGTTGTGTAGATGTTGTGCTTAGGGACATTGTTTAGTGGTGGACTTAGCAGTGCTGGGTTAACAGTTGGACATGATGATCTTTGAGGTCTTTTCCAACCTTTATGATTCTATGTTGGACTGAAAGTGGCAGGAGAGCTTTGAGAAGTGAAGAACAGAGGATTACCCTGACTCAGGACGGTTACACAAATGCTTGGGGTGGTGGGTAGAAATCTCCACAGACTGTCTGAAGAGTCTGAGAATAGGTCATGTGTTTATGTAGAGATTCAGGTTTTGTGGATGGAGCCTGAAGATGCTTAGTTTTATCTGGTTTGGGTTATTGTCTTTTGGGTGTTTGGTGGGATTGTTGGGGTTTTTTTACCTTCATCATATTTTGTTTGAATTCTTTTAAGAACCTTTTTTTTTCTTTAAAAAAAAAATCTGTATTTCTTTTTGTCATGTCTTTACTCCTTTTACTGTTAAAAGGTTCCTTGAGATTTCATTATCATATCTTCCCTCTGGTCATGTCAGAGAAATGCTGGTCATATAAGGTACCAGAAAGCCTCAGTGGAAGAGGGATTACAGTCTTTATCTTTCTATTCTTTCTTTTTTCCTTCCTGTGCCATTTAACTTCTTGCATAAATAGCTGTTAATGGTCCAGAATGATTTCTGTAATAAACAAGTTGGCTGAAAGCTAAAGTTCTAAAAAGTTTTAGTTTTGTTTTGCCATCTATCTCCAAAATGTCTTCTTGTCCCCAGCTACTAACCCCCAATCCCCAGCTACTAAAAAGATCAAACTTGCAGAAATATATCTACATTCTCCTTTTGAAAACCATAGGGAAGGACATTGTTTTATGGTTTGTTTCAACCAGTATTCCCTCACCATGTGGAATCAGACCTTACGTTAGCAGTATCTTACTGAAGGAGAAGGAAAAAGGAGGAAAAAAAAATGGAATATTTAAAATCATCCTATTTTGTTCTCTCTTAAGAGTACTTAGTTGGACTTGTCCCACTGACATCTCTTTTTCTAGATGCAGGAGTATGAGAAATAGTACTAATACCTTCAAAACAAAACAAAAACAAGCCCCCCCCCCAAATTCCAAACAGATAAAACCCCCCAACAAAACCCCCCAACAAATCCAACACTTGTGTTCCAACTGCAACAGTTCCACTCTGTGTAATAACTCACCAGCCGTGGCATAGCAGAATGTGGTACATAGTAATACAAAGGGATTGCATTATTCTTTAGAGGATGCACATCCACTTGAGGATATTCTTTTGTTTGAAGAACATAGCTGTACAAAACCTGAACTAAATTTGTACTTTGGAAAACGTGGGCTTGCAACTGGTGGTTGGTTGGGGCAAGACTGAGGTCTTGCATTGAGATTAGGAGTGAGAAGTGTGTCTGCCCTTGATGGTCTTGTGAGGATGAATAGACTTGAGCTCTGATGCTTTTTACTGCACAAGAAAAAGGACTGTTTCCTTGGAAGAAAGAGTTAGTATCAGACAGGGTCAGTATGAGCTGGAAGGTACTCAGAGAAGCAAGTCATCTCAACTCAGGACCTTTAGGCTTCAACCCTCTGTCTGAACCTGCCCATAGGGACTATAGTGCCTTCCTTACGCTGAGCAATATTGCTAAACTGGCCAGACAGAGCAGATGTCTCAGGCAGAGAATCTTACTGTACCATCAGCTGGGCGTGTTTTTTGAGAAAGTGCCTTCCTGCTGCAAGAATGGGTGGTAACTTGTCCAACATGATCTGGGAACAGACCCCTTAAATGAATCTTGTAGCAAAGCTTACATTGATTGCCTGTCCTCTGTGACTTGGTATGAAAGTGATATGGTTAAGTTTTGTAATGTAAGTAAATGTGAAAATAAGGCACCAAAAAAAATGTGTGTGTGCTTCAGCTGATGTAGAAGCTGATGGGTTTTACATTGCTCCTATGGCACTTGTTCTGCCACTGTTTTTTTTCCATACCTTTCTCAGGGATTGTTGAAATACAAGATTTGATTTAATGTACTGGTTGCACACAGCTATAGCTGTAGTGGAGCTGGAAGTGGGGCCAGTGTTGTGGAGACAGGGGAAGGCTTAGGCTGCAAATGTTTTTTCCTCCCTGAACTTGATTGCTGCTATCATGTCTGCGTGTCTTCACCTCAGAATGAGCTAATGATTAGGATTAGGAGGAGGAAGAACACAGGCTGGAGCTGCAGATGCAGTTGGGGCTGCCAGAGGAACATGTGTGTTGCAGGTCTTCTCTCCTGAAAACTCCTTAAACAAGGATATGGCTGGGGATGGGAGGCCCACGGCAACCAAGTCCTTTGGTTCGGACTGGTAGGGCAAGAAAGCATGGGACTGCTGTTGTCAGGGGCTGCCAGGGTAAGGTGTGGGTTAGTGTTTTTTCCTCACCTTCACTTTCCCTTGGACCATGGCCATGGGCCTTGTGCCAGGTCCCCAGTGCAAAATGCTGAGGGATCTTCTTTGCCCCACATTTAAACAGAAATCTACCAGAGCTGGTAAAACTTTGTGTATCAAGATGCACCCTCTATGTGAGTCTAAATCCGTACAGAAAACTTCACAGAGCTGTGAAGGCAGAGGTGTAGTTAGTGGCTCTTTTGAGAAGCAGGGGTGGACAGTAACTCTGTGAGTAAAGGTGACCATTGAGACACTCTGCATAAACAGCACGGCTTTTCAGCCACATTGGTAGCAGAGCAAGCTTAAACCACTCAATATCTTGGCATCTGAATTGTCACTCTAGATGAGGCAATAATTCTGAAGCAGTCTGTCTGCTCTGGAAGAAACCTCCCTTTGACACATTCTGCAGTGAGCAAGTCCTTTGGAGATTTACCAACAGGAGGTAAACATTTTAATAATAATTTTCATTTCTTCCTTGGAGTTTTTCATCTTGCCCCATTCCATTTCCCCCCTCTTCAGACTCCAAACAGTGATCTAAAATGCTGGCTGTTCCCTGCTCCTTTCCTTCCTCTCACTTGGTCCTTCTTCTGTATTTCACAGTGAAGCCTTTACAAGCCATTTTGAAGATTTATTTAGAATGGGTTCTGGCATTTCAGGTTTTCATTAAGGCCTCTTTATTTTACTTTCTATTATTGTCTATGACTTTTGATCTGCACGTGCAATATTGGGTATGGTGCCTGATGTATTTGTGTTTCAGTCATAAAGAAATACATAAACTTAGCTAATATATTTGCTTTTTTCTGAAACAGAATAGGCTGACTGAGGATTGAAATCCCAAGAGACATATAGTGTTTGGAAAGAAGTCCTCTGACAAAAAACAAATAAAAATCTTGAATTGCCTAGTGTAGCAGCTAAATGGAAAATAGTGGTTTTATAAGGTTGCTGCTGTGTGAGGCTAAAAAATAACATATTGTCTTTTGGGGAAAATACAAGTAATTTTTTCCCATCCATTAAATAAAATAATGGTTATAGGAGATGTGCAGTTGTTTTCTAGCAATTATCTGCATCTAGGGGGGAAAAGTGAATTGTTTGTATAGAAAAGTATATTCATTCATCTGTTCTGAGGACAGTAGTGTTAGATGGTACCTTAAGCTGAAGGCAGGAATAGTACAGCAATTTGTACGAGCTTGGGCTGAGGGTTTTTAACTTGAAGAAGATCAAAAAAAGTACCCTGAACTTCCAAAAATGTCATTCACATTGGGTTTGTTGCCACTCCTGATACATGATTGGAGATGTGGAGACTTCAAGCATGTAATAACACAAGTACAATTTAGAACAGATTTACCAACTCTGATCATAGAGAACACTGAGAACAGCATCTCCCACTCTGCTCTCCTGTTCTGTCCAAGTGGTTGCAAACACCCCATCCATATATTATTTCAGGGAGACACAAAAAGCAAGAGTTGAGAAAAGACGGTAATTTCAATGTTCACAAAGACAGATGTCCACCCCAGGAGGAATGAACTCCCTCATGAGCTTGCAAACTGCCACAGCCCTATGGAATCAAACAGTAAATACCATGCCACTACAGAGAGACAGCTCTTGGTGGAGCTTTGAGGAGTGACACACCTCATGTTATCCTAGCTCAGAAGTAGAGAGTTGAAAGACTGTTAGCTTTTAGTTGAAAAGAGTATTCTTTTAGTTGGGATAAAAGTCTTAGCAAGATTTCTCAAATATTAAATATTAATGAATTTACTGCCACAGTAAGCTGCCAGAAGACTCTGCTCGAGTGGAGACCATGTCAGCACAAAGTGAGGTTCCTGTCTTCTGTGGTGGCTATCCTCATTTTCAGGGAGTTTTAAATTTAAGTAGACATCTTTGTTTCTCTTCAAAGATCTTGAGTTTGAAGTCAGTGTCTTGACCTGATGATTTTCTTCGCAATGGATGGAACTGGTTGAATTTTTCTGTGGATAAAAGGCGTAAGGGTTTTCTCTTGGGGGAAGGGTGGTGAAGACACAGTGTTTGTTGAGACAGGATTTTATAATTAAAATTCCCCACTTTTAGAGGCTTGGTCATTTTTTTGAGTATTCTAACAATAAGCTATGTCAGCACATGTGTTCATGGGTGGCAAGGAACTTGGTTTTGAGGGGTTGCTAATCTTTGGACACTGAACAGTGTTCAACTGTGGTATACTGGTCTGATGGTGTTTCCATGGTGAGGTGGGGTTTTTTTGGACTCCCTTTTTGTTTGTTTTCTCACATCTATGATTTATGGGGACCTCCATTCTGTACAACATAAGCAAGAATGGCATTTAATTTCAAGTGAAGATTCAGAAAAATAGACAGGCCACCCATAAAGTGTACATCCTTTCTCACTTTCCTGCAGTGCAGAAACTGCCAGACCTGGATGCCTTCTGGGTTTCTGCTCTCAGGCCCTTCCAGACATTACCTGCCTGTAGGCTATGAAGGCAGGCTGATGTGACAAAATTCACTGATGTGATCAAGATCAATTTAGAATAAAAAGCAAATGCTGTTGAGTTACTGTGCTGTGGATATTTTTCATTCTAGACTTTCTTCATTTCAGTGGTGGCTTTTGGGTGCTCATGAGTGTTTTGAGGAGAGGAAAGAGTGGAGACTCCTCCTTTCCAGCCATATTGAAATCCTTATGTGCTGGGAAAAGTGTTTGATAATTTGAAGTTTTGTGACTTGCCACTCATAAATAATCCTTTCTCGTAACAGGTTGCTGAATGCAATAAAGCCAGGATTGGTAAAAAAGATCAATAGACTACCGACCCCCATTGCAGGTTTGGTGAGTATATCAAATAGAGGAAAATATTTCAGTGCTGCTTTTTGCACCTTGACTTTATGACTGTGTGATTCAGATAGCAATTATTTTTGTAACTTGAACTCTTCTAACCTTGTAAGCTCAGACAGTCCCTCTGAAATCCAAACGCTCTGTGGAGTCACCTTAAGACCTTTCAGTCTTTGTTGGTTTTTTTTTTTGAAGCAGGCAATATTCAAGAGGCAGGGTATATTTTTAAAGGAAGAAAATCTACTTGGTTATATGTCATCTTCCAGTTGTGGTGCTAGCTTTAGAAAAACTAGAATGAATGCATTAGAAACCATCACCACAGAAAAAAAGGTTTTTGGAAAGGAAGGAAACTGTACTTGTGTGTTTTGTCTCATTTTCCCTTTCCCCAAAATACCACAGTCTGCAGATAACATTCATTGCAGGACTATCTAGGGAACTGTTTCATGTTGACTTCAAGACCACAGAAAATGTTGGTCATAATCTATTACAAGCTAAGAAGACCACAGAGGATGTGCTGACAGCTCATGGGCTGTCAGGAGCGCTGGGTGCTCAGGAGGTCACCTCAAGTGGTGGCACAGTCCTGTGCTTGCTGTTGGGGCAGAAGGTGGGGGTATGAGTGGGTGTTGGATCTAACAGGATTAGCCACATAGAATTGTGGATGGTTTGATTTTATCTGCAGTTGTAACTGATAACAAGAGGGTCCTTGAGCATGTGGAAGGTGGCCATCCTGGAGTTAGACTAATCATATATACATGGTTCCTCTCTGTTCTGGTCTGCTGACATTGTAACTTAGTTGTGCAAGATTCAGAACATAGTACTTATTGGTAACTGAAGTTAACATTCCTTTATAGAAACTGCATTAAAAAGTTTCAGTGTATTAGAGACTATATGACATTTTGTTTTATATCAGTTCTACAATGTTACTACATAGGTTTTGAGGCTGGATCCTTCAATCTGTAGATTGACAGATATATCTCTGCATGAATACTGCCTGGGTTTAGGATCTAATTTTTGATCCCCACCACCCTTTCTCTAAAGTTTCCTTGTGTGCCTTTCTTTTGCCTCTAAACCCCATCTAGTTTTATTCCTTTGCAGTCCTCTTTTGAAAGGAATATTTGACATAAACAGCTGCAAAAAGTACCAGTAGTGCAGTTTTCTTTTCCTTGGCTCCCTTTCAGGAAAGACTCAATTTTTGTTATGACTGTTTTAAGATGATATTGAATTACACTGGGTTTTTTCCTTATGCATATGTAAAATCCCAAAGGTAAGGTGACTGTAGTAGGAGGGACATAGCAAAAAGTCATTATGTGTGTGTATTTTTCTCATTCCTTGAGATAAATGTCTTTTGCAAGATGTATATCTTTAAAACGTTATTTAAAAAAAGCAGTTTTCATGCTATTAATGAGACAGCAGATCTTTTTTGTGTTATAAAGTGACTTTATTACCTCTATACCTGTGTCCTCTGATTATCTTCAGAAATTACTTTCCTAAATATTTTTTCTAATAAATAATTAGGCTATTAAAAAAAGTTCACTGCTTCTGAGTTCTTGGACATTACTAATGGGTGTTTTAATATACTGTTCTGTGAATAAATTTGTCCAAACAAAACAAGGCATCAAAATTTTCCCTGGCTTTCCAAAGTGTCTGGTTCCATACCTGCTGACTTTTGTTGCCATTTTTAGTTAGAGTGGTGACTAAGTGGCTGTTCTAAGAATTGCATGTGAATTTAAATGAACAAGTGTTCTAGTCTGTTATGCTTAGTTATGGTGTATTATTTTAAACTACAGACATCAGGAGTATGTTTGAATACAAGGTGTATCTTTTTCTGTTCACTTACATGTACCATGTCAGTGTATCTGAAAAAAATTAAAATATTGACACTACAGCCCAGAAACAGTTATACCTCCTAGTAAGTTGACCATATATGAGAGACATTACTTTATTTATGGCCAATTTTTCTTTATTATCTTAGTTTTGGTTGGCTTGACATAGTAAATAGTTACTTCTTTCCAGTTATTTCACTCCAGTGAGTGTGATTTCCTCTAGTACAAGTGGAAATGCTGTGAAAGGCTTCAGTATCTTTTCTGCATAGCATAAGATATGTGCTTTTGAACTCCTCGATAGTGCTTCTGCCTAAAAAGTATAACTTAATTGTTGTAACACAATTAATTTTTTCCTGGCAGCTGGTAGAATAAGTATTTAGTTCACTAGCAGAGACAATACGTACATTTTCTTTTCTGGAGCTGGAGCTAAAAATTATAAGTAGTTGTAAAGTACTCAAAGTGCCTTTTGTTTCATCTTTAACCTCCAGAGACACAAACAGTCATATATTATGTAGCTCTACAAAATGTCTGCTTGAGTCTAATTCCCCAGATGATGGTCTGTTTTTCTCCTTTGTTATTTGTAAGGAAAAATTAAGAAGTATCCTTTATTGAAGGAAAGTAACAGTGAACTTGAAGCCCATATCAGAGAATGCTGAGGTGTTCATCTGGGATTATGATCAAGTGTAAAAATTTTGCCTACACTTCATGTTTGAATGGCTTCTCACAACATTGGTGTAAAGTATTATGTATAACTGGTTTAGTGTTGACAGACTGAACTCTTCAAACTTTTCCTGACATTTAAAACTAGTTGAATCTGCAGTTACTCTGAAATTCTCACCAGTGACTTCCCTATGTGGTTTAAGAGGGAATAGTTTATTTGCAGATCTTGTATATCAGAACACCAATCATGTAAGTAGAATTTATTGGTTATAGTGTTGTAGTGTTAAAATTAAGAACTCAAGGATCTGCACATCCCTATACAAAGTACACAGGCCATATAAATACACAAAGATGATCTTTGTCTAGTTGCTAGTCTGAGTCAGGATGTGGATTGTATGCAGCATTACATATGGAATTACATATGTTCAGCTTGGCAGGCTTGTTTGTAATTTGCTTTGATCTCCAGAAGTGCCGACTGCTTCTGTTATCACAGCAGAAATGATTCATTGCTCTAATGAAAGAAAATGTAGGACCCATGGTTTGGTGTTCAGACTTACAGCATTAAATTTGATGAAATGTTTTCTCATTCCTGTTCAGAACTCATGAATCCCGAAAGCTAATGTTCCCACCAAAAAGCAAACTCACAAAACATCCAAAGAACATATTAGGCGTAGGTAGGAGTAACAGGCTTTGCTGAAAACCTTGTTGCCAGAAGAAATTTTCTCATGTGAGAAGTTAATACTGAGCATTGTTGTTTTAAGACTGTCAGCTTTCCAGCAGCATCATTTCATGTATTTAATTGTAGAGGCTGGAAAAGTATTTTGGCTAAGCTATTAATTAAAAGACCATCTGAAGCTGCAGAAGGCTTACAAAGATGAATTATTAGACTACAATAATATAATTAAGTGATTTTTACAAAACCAGCAATTTTTACAGTGAATTGCTGTTGGTTTCTTTAATTTCATATGATGTTCATTGTCAACACAACTGATTTTTAAGGTTTCTACTAATTGCAGTTTTGTACAGCTATGCCTTATTATCTCCTCTATGGAAATAAAAAATTACTAGCATCACCATAGATAAGCTTTGCTCTACAATGCTAACCACTGTATGTTGACTATCTTTTTCCCTTCAAAAAGATTCTAGTTTTTGCTTCCTGTTCCTGAATAATGTCACTCTATGAGAAAAGAAAAGGTTTCTGCCTTATCTTTTGTTTGACAGGGTTTAGGGGAGTTTATAGCATTACTTCAGTTCCTTGAACAATCCCCACAGGAGCTCAGACACTTACTTCAGAGGCTCTGTGAAAGATTCTCACATATAATAGTAGGAAGTAGTCAAGACAAAGATGGAGACATGAACTTTAGCTTGGATCTTGGCTCACATTTCAGCACTACTGAATAAAATCTGTTTACTGTGGAATCCACTTTTCTGTTTGTGTATAGTCCTCAACTTTGTGACATCTGTGTGATTTAGCACTGGAAAAAAATAGCTCTGCAAAAGTCACCTGATTGCATGGTTATTGGCACCCAGATGAACAGAACTGTAACGTGCTGTTTAAGAAAGCTTGTTCCTTTGAAAACAAAGTTGTTTTTTTTTTTCTCTGATTATTTTCCTAGGAAGTTTCTGTTGGCAAAGTGTTCTCTGGGAACTTGTTATTAACCTTATTAAGAACAGCTACCTGTCTGCTGGGGTTGGTAGTTTGCTCTCATGCTGTAATATTGCAAATTTCATCATTCTATTAGTTTCCAGGAGTTCATGCTACTAATTATGTTCAGCAAATGAGATCTTGTTTCTTCAAAATAAAATTACAAGACCCAAATATAGTGTATTTCACATAGTTAAAATAATTAGTGAAGATGGGGAAATACACAGAACTTTAACTGATGTGCATTATTTTTATAACTATTTCCATTCATACTTTCTTGTTATTAATTTTCTTTCTTAAAAAAATACCTTCTCAGTTTTTCTTTTAAATTTATCATTCTCCCTTTAATTCTAGTACTTTCTGGAAAGAGCCTGCTCCTTTTGTAATACATAGATTCATAATACATGATAATTCTGTTTCCTTGCTTTGTACTACTACTCACTGCTGAACATATTCATTTCCCAGCACAATTGTATTCATAAAAAAGTCTTGCTGTGTAAGTTGTGGTACTTGTGAAGTAAACGGAAGCAAAACTTCCTATCTAAAAACAATAAGCTCTTGGCACTGGCATCCCAAAAGCATTTTTGTGAATGTTGATGGAAAGCAAAGTGTCAACAGCACAGCAAAATGCTGGGCAAACCATTCTGCTGTGATTTCTGTGAATCTTCCTCACTAAATGGTACTGGGTCTGCCTTCAGTTCTGAAAGCTGAATATTTGACTAAATCAGTATTACGGTCTGGCCAGAGGTTTGGAACAGTCCTGTGTGCTGTGGCTCATCACATACTGCAATATATATTGAATCTCTTCATTAAAGCGATAGTGTCCTTAAAAAATTAAATGGTTTGCATCATTGCGTCTTTTTATGCTTGTGTTTTATGGTTTTTATACTCCCCAAGCTTTCTGGACTTTGCCTTCAAATTAAATTTTCATTTAGATTTTCCTGCCTGTTTGTTTTGGTGTCATCTGAGCTGGACAGAGCTATCTTATAAAATTCCTCTTTAATAAATTCTGTGGTATGTTATGTACTCATAAACATTTCTAAGTTACATGAAAAATACAAAAGTAAACTGACAGGTGTTTCTTAACCACACTGTTTGTAAACAATCTGCAGTGACACTGTAGTTAATTCATCACAGAAGAGGAAAACAGCCATCAGTTCAAATTTGGCAGGAAGCATGGAGGAAACAGCATCACGGGGAAATGAAATGCAAACCAATGAAAACTAAAACTTTACATGGAAATTCTGCTTTTTTTTATTTTAGAAAAAAACTGGATTGAAGGGTTTTATTGCTTCCAATTAGCCATACAAATGCTGTCCAGAAAGCATTGCTCTCTTCCCATTTAGAGATAAACTAGTGAGTCAAATGCAAACCACTATGCTGGCATCTCATTTAGTGTTTTATTGATTGAAATGGATGTGCTTACTCTGGTGTTTTGGGTTTGGCTCCAAAGCTCTCATACATTTGATGCTGGAAACTAATCATCAATCTGACAGCAAATGTGGTAGAGACATATTCCACTACTGCTTTTGGGTTCAGCCTGTGTCGTCCAGGCTTCCAAGTTTGCACTTTAATTGGATATATGAATGTAAGAGAGGGTGAAACAATAGGAAATTAATAAAATACATGAACCACAGAAAAATAAACAAAACCACCTTGTTTATTTGCTTTTGATGGTCTTAGTTGCATTTAGCTGTAATGCACGCCCTCAGAGAAGTATGGTCAGCCAGCTTCTTACAGTCTTCATGTTCATCATCCCTCAGTGGCTCATGAGTTGTCCCTAACACCTATGAGCAGTCCCTTCTGTCCTCAGCTACCAGCCGGAGTGTTGCATTTATGATGGCTGGAGGTGAAATTTGAAGTGAAGGTACCTTGTTTGCTTCCAAATTTCCTGTTACTAATCCCTCACAGGTTTTTGTGTGCTTCCTGCACCACTGGCCTCAGCCAGAACTCTGGAAGACCAACCTCATTGCTGGCCCTAAAGTCCCTTCTTCTGGATGGTTCCTTAGCGGGAGTGCTTAAGAGCGCACTCACTAAGCTAAGCTGTTTATTGGCTGGGACCACTCCTTGTCATGCTAAGGGTACTGGCCCTTTCTGCCACTGTCCAGAAATTTGTCCCTTGTTATAAGCTGAAGTCTCTCATTTAGCACTCACAGTGTCCTGAACAGTTTACTTATTGGGTGAGGATGGCACCAGTCAAAATGGGTAAAGGTTTGCAGGACACATGTGAAGGATGGCCGATCCATTGCTGCTATGCAAACTTCACCATGTTGTTGAGACTCGTTCCCAAACTAGACTGGTTAGGATTCAAAGGTGCAGCAGTTTCACAGTCAGCTTAAGCTGTGCCCTGAGCCTGCTGAGCTCTGCTGCTGAGAATGTCAGGACTTGTTTTGGCCAAATGCTAATAATATGTGTAAGCTCTTTGTGGCAAGGATCATCTGCTAGTCTGTTTTTGTCTAACACCTCACCCCATGAGTCCTGCCCTGTAGCCAGGACTCCTAGACAGTATGTTAGTACAAATAATAAATAACAGTTACAAAAATATCACAGGCATTCCTGTGTCATTGGCAGTCTGGTTTTAGACTGCTCTCCCAACAACCATGAATTTAATCAGTAGGTTTATAATTAGCTGTATACCCATTGAATAATTTAAAATGTTAATATGCAGACAGAGAGGTAAGGAGAACCTTCTCTGTGTTAAGACCAAGACGGGATGATCACTGCAGAGGATCTCCTTTTCTGAATTTTTTTTTTGTTTCACGGAGATACCCTTTTCTTGCTCAGCCTTAGCATGCTCTAGGGAAGAGTGCTTGATTAAAAACAAAGAGTCTACCTGTTTTGGGGCTGTCAAGTGACTGCACAGAGATGTAATTTATAAAATGATATAAATAAAGGCTTAGTGTAATGATTATTTACTTTTTTTTTTTTTTTTTTAAATAGGAAGTTTAATAAAGTGAAGGATTCCAGAGATAACATTTGAAAATGGCAAAAAGAAAAATGGTGCTGCTGAAGCTACAATGCTAGGCAGCTGAAACGTGAACTTGCCCTTATCATGGCATTAACCTTTACTATAAATGACAGAGTCTTTCTTGGGTTGGGGAGGTCAGCTGAAGCTCATTTTGTACCCATGAAAAATGTAGGTTGCCCACTGGATTAATTGTTAGCTTTGTTTTCAGATGCTAAAGAGTGCTTATACAAGTTCAGCCATGACTTGCATTACATTGGTTTAATGACTCTGGTTGAGTATTTTAGAAATGTCAAGCTTTTGAAGAATAATCTCTAAGCATCTGTAAGTACAAAAAACCTGATAGTTTAACAAACAAAATGCCATTTGCCATGTATCTTAAGTCTGCACTAAATGAAGGATCTAGTGCCTTCCTTGAGCTGTTGTCTTAGAAACAAAAGACCTTCTAAGCAATGATTTGTAGTCTTCAGAACCAATCTTGCTATTGAAGCTTATGATTCCTCTTAATAGTTGGGCCAATATGACATGCTCTAGAGCATCTTCAGGAGTTTTCAGTGAATGCGTTGGATGCCCTGAGTCTGCAAATGTGTCACCCATGTCCTGTGATGAATGTGGCACTGTTGCAGTTGTATCCGGGCACCTGCAATTTTTGGGTGTCTTCTGTGGCAAAATTGATTAGTTTGTCAATGAGGATATAAAAAGAAGCACTTGGCTGATGTACTGCATCTGTTTAGGCCAACGCATGTAAAATAAGCAGAGCTATGACTATTTGTGCCTTGAGGCTAAATAAGTATCAGCTCTTGTCCTTAACAAGAAAAACTAGACCTAAGGCTATGGTTGCTTTCATCTGCTCTGAATTTGGCTTTCCTACACCTTCTACCATGATAGCACTAGCACTCATGTACTTATTCGCTGGAGTGGGCAGCTGATCTGGCTGAAAAATACCCTTCATCTTACAGCATGAGTAGGAGTGCAGGCATGAGGGAAGGAAGAGGCTCACCAAGTTGGGGAAGGAGGTGTCATTCGATCAGTTTAAAGTAGTCCTGAAATTGCAGCTACAGAGTTTAAACTTAGATGTGCTCCTTAAGGTATTGGCCAAAAGCAAAGGACACAGGAACCTGCGAAAGTCTCAAACCTTAAATCCCTCATTTAAAGGTTGTCTGTATTTCAAACTATACTTAGTAGTACTCTCACACCCTAATTCTGGAAAGCCTCTCACAGGTTGGAGTCTGTAGGTCTGCGCTATAAATACTGTCTCTGATCCCTAACTGTCTTTTTCGGTGACATGTAGCCTCTGCTGCAGGGAAGAGCTAGATCCGTGTGATATGATCTGGAGAATGCTGATAACCGGATAACAGTAGCGCTGGAGGTGTGAAAAGGGAGGGTACCTTCCCAGTAGCTCTTAATCTGACCTGTCCCTGGGAGGAGATACAGTTTTCACAGAGTGGTCAGACCAACAGATCTGCCACCTCAAAACGGTGCAGGGAAGCTCAAACTTCCTTTGCCTTCTCTTGTGAAAAGGGAGCAAGCAACAGTCAGTTGTCAACCTGGCCCTTGGGCTGAGAATGGTGGCAGAAGAATGCTGTCTCTAATCCCCTCCCTGGCTGCAAATCAACTTGGTGAAGTCTGTTGCAGTTAATGTCTGCTAGCAACTGTTCATACGGTTTCTATGCTGAAAACCTTTCCGGGCACTCTAAGTGGATTTCTGTCAGATGATGTGCATGTCGCTAGCGGGAGTCTACGTGCTGAATGCAGATGACGGAACATGTCTTGCTCCAAAGATCACACTGCAGTTGTTTCCCTGATTTAAAGCAAACAAGCAGGAAGGCAAACTAGTGGAAAACTGGTGCCTTAAAGATCCATACACAGTGATTTTTTTGGTTTAAGAGCACAGTAAAATTCTGTAGTCTGGTGCTGTGGTCAAGAGTTCACAGAGGTTGAAATATCTGACACTGAATTCTCCTTGTCTTCTGCATTCCTCAGTGCTCCTGGATTAAAGCCACTTGCTTCCTGCTTGGCATGGTACTTTACAATTGTAATGTGCTTCCTCTAAAATGTCCAGAGGTCTAATGATCCTATTGTAAACCTGTTAAAATTAATGCTGCAGAGGAAACAGCTTAGTTAACTGCTTGTGGAAGATACAGTGGTAGGCTGAACTATCTGACTGAGGGACACCAAAACCATTTTAACTATTAACATTTTGAAACGGAAGAGCCTTGTGATACCATGTGGAAATCTGTCCCACAGCTTAGTAGGAGAATTACACATTCATTTATGGTCAAGCAATATAACTAATGGTCTAGAAAATTAATATTGCAATACAGAGGCAATCCTCAAACTCTTTTGAGTGGTGTCTTTCTGTTAAAGTTCTCACTGTTGCCATGTATTTTTTTTTGTTTCTGCCTCCTCATCTTCATGTGGGAAGCACTGTTACTTAGTGAATGTCTGTTTTTCTTTGGGGCAATGGTGCACGCTGATTTATTACTGTGTGATGTGTGAAAGAGTTCTCTTTTCAGGCTTTTCAATAAGGGGAGAGTGTTGAACTTGCTAAATGTGTGCATGCATCCAAGTGTGTACTGAGTTCAGCTCAGCGTTTTTCAGTATGCTGCTTCATGACCGCAGCTTTTCTCTTTGAATTGTACTAGTTCTCATGCACGATTTAGAATCAAGCTTGTGTTTCCCCATAAGACTAATGGTAAACACAGTGTTTTCTCCCCTTCCCCTTTCTTTTCTTTTTTAGTCATAATGTTGGTATTATTTGGTGTCTTTTTACTGCTAGAGAGATGTTACTTGACTTAATGTGTTGTATCGGTGTGTTGGGAGGCAAGTTGGACTCTGTCAGATTGTGACTCTCACCCTTGCACCTGTCATGAGACAACAAATTTCAGGCCTTAAGCTGATAGCCTGGGCTGCTGGTGCTCTTGCTTCTTGCCTTTTATAACTGTTGGGTTGGTTGGTGCTGTGTACCTTGGCTGCACAGCCAACAAATCCTATGGGTGTTACCAAGCGTTCCTGGATAGTTCCCATACTTTCTTTTAACGTAAGCTGCCCTGTTGCTGTTGTCCTTTGAATACTGTTTCTAGTTTGGTTGGAAGGAAGCTTGCTGTTTTTTCCAAAACCAATCCTAACTTTACTACTCCTGCCTAGCAACAGCATTAGGGATCTTAGAATTAATGCCTGCTGTTGGCTAAATACATGAGTTGCCAGTAGGTCTTTGCATCCTCATCTTTGCATTCAAGCCCCGATATAATGCAGTTGTAGAGGTTCCTCTGAAGCTGCTTAGTGAGTGCCTTCAGGGAGAAGCTGCAGGCCTGGTTGGCCAGTGATGGGCACAGGAAGGTGGAGCACAGTAACCACAGCTGTAAAATCTGAAGTGTCAGGGGGACATAGACTTACCATGCAGGCAGCACCTAATCTCTGGCTGACTGCGGGAGGGATCCAAGGTCATTTTGGCAACTAAGGAGAGCTGAACTGTGAAGCAGCTCTGTTTCCTTGGCCAGCAGTGCATGGATCAGGAATGCTGGTTGGTGGTTTTTGGTTTTAACCTTCCTGTCCTTCTTATCTCCTGTTCTGCAGCCCACAGCAGTTAGTAGGACCATGCTGTAAATGTCCTCCACTTTTCAAACTGGTTTTCAGACCAAAGCTGACAGACCTGCTAGATAAGAAGTGTGACGTTTATGTATTAATTTCTGGAGTTAGAGGGATCAGCCACAAAGTATTAGCACCACTATACAGTGTACCCTCTGTTATTTAAAAGGGAGGATAGTGAATAGGCTCAGTTACTTGAGGTTTCAAGTAATCCGGGGCAATTTTCAGTGTAATTAATACATGTCAGGAATTTGACCCTTGTGGGGATAACAAGAAGTGCTGGATAACTGAGGTGATACTGTAAACAAGTAGTGAAAATTGTGCCAGAAAACTGTCTGCACAGGTCAGTAGCACCAGCTAATAAAATCTCTCAATTTCTGATCTAGAAAATACTTTATACAACTTTCACTTGACATACACAGAAGCAGGAAAAAACTTTCTTTCTGTACAATTCTCAGATGTTTTCTTTCATTAAGTTTCTCTTGTTCTCCCTAAAGAAGTCAGGCAGTAATTGCTTCTTAAACTGTAGTAACTGCATGAAAAGGATAACTTGGAATGTCCTGAGAGTGCTGCATGCATCAGACACAGACACACTGTTCTGCTGTGCTGAACATGTTTACTTTCAAAGAAAATACAAACACATTAAAAAAAAATTAATAACTACTACTACAGGCTTGATATTATGTATTTTAAACAGTGTATATTCCGATATTTCAGAAAAACAATTATGAACAAATGCAGGAATTGGATCAATCAGTGGCAAAACTAGTTGCAAACCAGTAAATAAAACAGAATGGTACCCAGAAACCACTGTCAGAGCTTTTACAAAAGCCTATAAAGAGGCAAAGTGAAATAAGTACATAAATAAATGTTTTGGGCCAAAAGAACACATAAAATTTGTTGCTAAAATCTGTGCTTAGTGGCAGACATGTAAAAAAGAAACATGACAAAGCTTGTCATAGGAGACTGGGGGGTTTTTTGTCTGGCTGGGGTTTTTTGTCATTGTTCTTTTTTGTTGTTGTTGGAGGGGTTTTTTGGTTTTTGGTTTTTTTTTTTGAGAAGCAGTCAGTCTAGATTGATCTTGCCCCTTAGTGTGTGTGCTTGTATTTTATTTTAACACTGCTGAATAGCGACTGGGTGGAATCTGATATGTCAGTGGAATAGATTTTTAGACAAGGAAGAAGAAAGATAATTACATCCTCTTGGAGAAGTGTTGCAGTCCAACAAAAATTTGAGTAAGCAACATATTAGCAGAATTATTTTAGAATGGGTGATACTTTATCTTCAGCACTATTGCACGTGTTTTTTTTCTTGTTATTTCATTCTGTCTGAAACAACCCAAAAAGCAGAATTCAATCCAATATTATGATTAGTTCGAAGGGAGTTTAGGAGCTGTGTCTTCAGACATGCCTGGCCTCCATTTTTGAGCATCTCAGATGTTTGCATGATACAGTCAGCAGTGATCAAAATATGTTTTCCTGCAAAGTATCAACTTACTGGTATGAGTCTCCTCATCCCTTTTATGCTAGATGCTATATGGCATCTCAAGTCTCTGCCTTCAGCAGTTTGTAATTAAGAAACAACACATAGTTAAAAAAGGACAGAGAGAAATAAGGTATTTGTCAGCACAGTGTTATTAGCAAACCTGGTATCTATCTGCCTTTGACTTCACAGGCATAACTGTAATGCAGAATTTTGGGGAGGATGATGGAATCTCCTACTGAAATTTAGAGGAGGCTACTCATAAGCATGAGGACTCCGCGTGAGAAAATCCAAAATCTGCCTAGAGTCAGCATCCACAGTATTAGACTAAGTTGGCTAGTTCCCAGGGGTGTTTGAGACCTTAAATGCTCTTTAGTCCTTACCCTCTGGTTGATCAGAGATTAATCACTTGCTTTTTAAAATACTATTACCCAATCTCTTGAGCCACCCAATCCTGACTAAAATTTACTTTCTAAAATATGATCCTAGAGAACTGAAACTCCTTGAATTCCAAACTTTTGCACATTTTTTGAAGAACTGAGAGTTCTTGGTGTTCTCATACTTGCATAAAAAATTCTTGCAGATAGTTTATCATCCCAAGAGTAGTTCACCTTGCTTATTCTATTTTGTTTGGCTGAAATCTGATGAACGATATTAGAAATCCAGCACTTAAACCTTAATACAAACTATTACGTAAACAAATTACACACCGAGAACTTCAGAGATTATTGTTAATACTCTTCATTACAGCTTCCAGTATAATTTATTCTCTTCTTATAGCAGCACACAAATATTCCTGTAGTTTATAACTTTACAAGTTGGAGAAATAAAAATGCCAGACTGAGGTTAGGAAGTAGATGGGAAGTAAATAAGAGGCAAATCAGTCAACTACTCTATTCAGGATAATGGAAGGTGGAGTTTGGGATACGCCAGAGAATGGAGAACCCTGGATAACCTCTGTGTTGTGGGTGTGGGCAGCTCAATGAACAGCCTGCTTGGGTTTGGCAGCAGCATCTATCAGCCTGGCTCGGGACAGCCACAGCACAGCTCTTGCGGGAGAGCAACTTGACGCCAGTGCCTTTCCCATCTGGGGGCAAGCGGCTCAAAGGCATGAGATCAGCCTAGCAGTACAGCACAGCACAGTTGGGGATTTCCAGGTAGCCAAAAAGCCCCAGGAACTGGGTGCTGCTTGGGTGCTAGCTGACTCTTCAGGCTATCTGCAGTCACATGCAGAGCATGGAGCACACTGAAGCCCCTGTGCAGCTCTGGGATGGCTGTCATATACATAAATAGGCATGTGTGACCAGGGTCTGGTGCCTCGTGGATGGGTGTGCTGCAGTTTAGGCAGTGTTCCTGCACCACCTAAGGTGGTTGCATAGCTCTGTAATCTCTGTATTTGGATGACCTTATAAACCCCAGGTATCTCTCATTAGGGTCTCCAGATTTAAGGGCTAATTGGCTTCAGCCCAGTGCTGAGCATCAGCTGGGTCTGTGCATTCAAGTATGGCAGTACTGTGTCTGATGAATGTTCCCCTGTCACTAGGAAGGGCAGTGTAGAAGTGCTTGCCAAAGCCAATAAGTCCTGCTGGCCTTGAGCTGATTTTGGGTAGCCGTGTGTAACATTTGCATTCTCCAGAAATCCGTGCCTGCAGGAGTGGTTTGGAGATGTGAGCTGGCTGGGGACTGGAGCTCTGCAGTGCTTTAAATCAGCTAATATGCTGGCAGCTTCTTATTGGTGCTGTAGCCAGTACAGCTGCTTTCACGGCTTTTGAAGCATGGACTAATAATCGTGCTGGACTCTACTGGTTCTGCTGTCTAGATACACCTCTCTGTGATCAACTCTGAGTCCTGTCCCTCTGCTGAGGAAAGGAAAAAATCATATTTACTTTAAATTTAATATTTTCCTTTATAAAGTCTCATCAGCTAACTTTTACTAAATTTTTGATGTGGCTTTAAATTGTAAAGGTTTGCAGAAGTAGCAGGTGAGGAGTGGGAAGCTTGTTGTTTGAAGATGCATGAACATCTCTGCTGGCCTTATTTGTGGCTGTTCTGAGCAGAAGCCACTGGTTATACTCAGGTAAGCTGAATTATAAACACAATTGGTTGTTTTCCTCTAGCAAACAAAGCCTGGCAAGGACAGAGAGTAGGATATAAATTGAAGTTTTAAGAATAAATTATCAGTGATAGCTGATTTGTTTCTCCTTTCTGTTCTCTTCATCAACAAATGAGACAAGCTATTTCTGCCATCTCTGCTGCTTAGTTCCTGATCCTAAAGACCTGGTGTGATGCATGTGTTCATCTTTCTACACTTGTTGCTTTGTGCATTCCAAGGGGAGAGAGGATGTTGTAGTAGTGGGCCTCAAGCACACCTCTAATGTGTTGAAGAAAACTGAACAGAAGTATCTGTCCTGTAGGAGGAGAGATCCTTTTCTGTTCTGCTGTCCAGAGGAACCAGAACCAAGGCATTGTGAAAGAGCTGGGAAAAAGCCTTACAATAGGAATACACCATATTAAAAGAAGTGTTAATTTCTTTCCCTCTTGTTTTAGTCATTGATTTTATGTCTATTAACCTGAGGAAATTCTGCTTTTTAAATGTGGTGTATTACTGTACTACTTTTTATTCCTCCTGAAAGCTTAGCATCCAGCTGTAATTCATGAATGCTGCTTTCCAAATGGCCCTTCAAAGGCATATTCACATGACCTCTATAGACTTAATGAACAGCAGTAATTTAAGTTGACTATTCTGCACAGTGCATCTAGGTTTGCAGGTACCATAGTTTCATGAGTAGTTGTGCTAATTCTTGAATTATATCTAGGGAATGCTTCACTGATGATTGAACAGGGGTGGAGAAAAAAATCACTACCAGACCATTCGGTAGCTCATCTTGCTTTGAATATTTACCATAAAAAACTCCCACCAAAGCTGGAGATATTTAAGATGACTGACACTTATGGCCATGCCATCTAGATACTAAATGTATGTTTTCAAATCTGGGAAAGAAACAACAGATACATGGATTGACTGCTGGGGTATTCAGTAATTGAAGCTGTTACAATGTATATGGTCTAAGTTACAAATGGGCACTGATTTATTTAGTATATTTTTGCACAGGTATTTTGATTGTCTGTAAAATTCACTTGCAGAAAAATCAGAATTATTCATTTTCTTCCCCTTCCCTTTCCTTACCAAAATCATTCTAGACATGTAAATATGAAACCTTTATATTTATTTTTTTTAGTAGAAGCAAAAACAATAAGGTAGATTTTGCAAGTGGAATGTACTGGAACTTCATTCAGTAGGAAAAGCCAATTGAAAAAAAAATAGTGTTTTTTGGACTTGATCAGTTTATTTTAGAAGTATTTGCAAGGAGACCCCCAACCTGTACATTAAAGAAGTCCAGTATGTTTTATGCAATGTTGGCATGAAAATGCAAAGCTATGAGTGGGGGTAAAACGCATGTCAGGTATCATGTAACAGCAGCAAAAAGATTTCTGATTTTTATCAAACTTTGACCACCGCAGATTATTAAAACATATTCCTTGGCAATAAAGAGTAGATGTTTAATTTGAAAGAAGAAGTGGAATTTGTTGCTTTTTTTTGCAGAGGTCGTGAACTGAACAGGAATGAGTCCTCCTTGGCGGTTTCACTGTTTTGCTGTTTGCCTTGGGGAATAGAGATTTGGTCTGATTTTAAAAGCTACTGCCAGGCCCCCACAGGCAGCTTCCTTGCATCTTTCAAGGCCCACCTACAGCAGTTGTACTTGGACATGGAGATGCAGAGGCCCTCCAACAGCTCAAGCTGCATAGTGTCCTGATCCCTGTAGTGGATTGCTGTTTGCTGAGAAGTCTGAGTATGGGCAACTATTACTATTTTGCCTGTAAATGGAAGATAGCTTTGCTTAATATAACAAGCAAAAGAGAATATACCATGTAAAAGAACAGGGAAAGAAAGTAAAGTCATGTTAGTAGTGAGTAGTTACTGCAATTAGAAATGTTATGAAGCTGCGAGGTGATGATCATACATGCAGTTTTAGAGGTTTGATTTCAAATCAATTTTAATTTTAGGTACTAATTTCTTCTGTACCTTTACAGTTTCAAACCTTAAAAATAAACTTTAAAAGATTTCAGCTATTCTATAGCTGTGAATGTTCAAATTTTTTGCACTCAGCTGGTTCAGTACAGCTGGATGTTGCAAAACTTCAAATGAAATTAATTTTTCATTAAAATAGTGTATTTTTTTGGATTATACAATTGTGATGAAATATACTTGTATGTCTGAGTGGGAAGACAGCTGATAAATGACATGAGGAAGGTAAGAATTGAGGTTGTAACTCCAACAGAGTTTTGTGTCTCTAATTAATCGGGTTCTTTTGTCTCAGAAAAGCATTGTGTGTAACTCTCACTATTTCTCATTTCTATTTCTTTTTTTTTTTTTTTTTCCCTTGTCTTTGTCATTTGCTTTGGATGTAGTGAGAGAGAAAAAAACTAAAAGCAGTCGGTAGTGGCCATGGATTGAGAAGTATTTTCTCAGATAGCCATCTCTGAATGTGCATGCAGATGCATCAGTTATGCTTTGCAATACCTATACTGGTTTATAAACAGACAGTGCTGGTCAGATAATTAATGACACCTTTTCAGGTAGACAAAAATCTTGCACAGACTATTTGATGCACAGAATTTTTACTCATTTTCTTCTCTGCTAGGCCCACTCCACCCCAAAGGTCCTGTTGCAAGTTTCCTGGAGCTGGGTCCCTTGAATAGTCAGCACTGCCCTTCCTGGAAAACAAGGTTATTTTCCCTACAGTCAAGTCAAAATATAGAAAGCAGGTGTTGGGTATCAGTGCCCTGAGATATCAAATGTTATCAAAGAGATCCCATGAAGTTTGGACTCTGCAGGCAGAAAGAGAAAGGGGAAAAAAAGTATTACCTGCTAATATAATTAAGGAAAACATGGAATGAATTTTAGAACATAGATTTGCTTTGCATAGGTAATCATCTTTACCACTAAAGTACACTATCTCAGCTGGAACTCAAAAGTAGTTTTTAAAACATCTGTTTTGCCATGGCTTAACACACAATTGCCCTGACAGCAGTCTGGAAAGCCACAGGTTTATACAGCAGTGCTTGGTTTTAGCTGATGGCCATACATAACACATGAAGGACTTGTGTTGGAGCTTAAGCTAGTTGTGGTGTTCCTTTGGACTACCTCAGGGCTGTACCTTTTGGGTATATTGCTCAGGAGGTAATTCAGCTGTATTTATCTATAAATTATTTTTTTCCCTTGTATGCATGGTGATAAGCTTTAACTCTCTGACTAGTGAAAAAAACATACTTTCCTGTATTTAATGCTCACGTTAGTTTCTTTGGTGGTCTCCTTTACTTACAGACTGGTTTTGTTTTCACAATATCTGGTGTAATAGTTCTTATGATTTACAACTTTAGATTTAAAGTTTATGTACTTTTGTTTTCTTTAAGCAGTTTGTTTGGGATGGTTGTCTTTTGAGATCTTCTAAATCCATAGTCAGACTGTACTTTCCTTAATGCCTGGCAGGATAACCACACACAAATAAACCAAACGCAGAAAACAGCACATTCTCCATAGCTGTGAATTTCTTGCCCATGTTTATATTTTACCATAGAGCTCATTTGTGGGGGCAGCAGCTGCAAGGATGTGCTGAGAAAGGTGTCCAGTTTCCCCAAGATGTCCTGAGGGAAGCATTGTGGCACTAGCAGTGGTTTCAGGGTTGAAACCCTTGAAATCTGTGTTTAGATTAATAGTCATACTCCTGCACTCATAATGTGAGTGCAAATAAAGGTGAAATTTGTCTTCATGACCTATTCTCTCCTCCTTCAGGCAGACAGCACAACTATTGCCAAGAGGATGGATAAGAAGGAGTAGATGCCACAGATGCAAACTCTGGTTGCCCTTGAGACCTTTGCTGCTGATATGTTTCTTTCATTCTTGTCTCTTTTGTCCCTCTTTCCTCAACCCACTCTGCCACAGTTTTTGTACTGACCCACTTTATAGCCCAACCAACAAGGCAGAGTGAGGTAAATAAGTCTTTTCATCACAGCAAAAGGAACCATGCCTTGCTTTTTTGGTGCTTTTGTGTTTTCACACATCTGGCTCTGGATTTTACCCATCTGGCAAGGTGAATTCCCAGTGGCTTCTAGGAGTGCTTGACTACAATTCATTGTACATGAGCTTGCTTTTAACCCAGATCTTGGTGAGCCTTGTTCATAAAAAAAAAAAAAAAAAAAAAAAAAAAAAAAAAAAAAAAAAAAAAAAAAAAGGGNAAAAAAAAAAAAAAAAAAAAAAAAAAAAAAAGTGGGTAACAGAAAAAGTCAAAACTGAAGCCCAAACCCAACCCAAGCACTATCACATGGTACTAAAAAGATAATGAGAGTGACACTGAGAGAGTGAGTTGCAGAGAGGAAGTGGAAAGGAAACATTGTTCTCTTCCATGGACATAGCATGGCTGTTACTATAGAATATGGTATCAGATAGGCACTCCCTCTGGGTGAAATCTGACATCTGTTTGACATCTGGCTGTGATTTCATCAGCATCAGAGCCAGTGAATAGATTCAATGCTTTGGGTTTTTTTTCCCTGCCTGCCTATGTTCTGTCTTCATTGCTGTAAACAAAGCCCTCTTACTCAGGGTGTATCTTGGGTTTGGCAAATCTGAGGGAATTCACATCATCTGATTGCTCTCTCTCCCAAAGACATGGAGGTTGACTGAGCCCGCATTTGTTTAAATGTTTTATTTGTGCCTTCAGGGATAATGACCTGATGTAGGAAGGAGTAATATCAGGACCTGCTTGACTAGTGAAGTCATAGGGTCAGCCTTTGCTCATGCTGTACGCACCCCTCCTACCCCCCCGTGGTTTGCTTTTGCCTCTTCAGTTGAAGGCTACTCTTGCTCATGTTCTTCCATATGGTCTCCTCCCATTATTTTCTGCTTTCTTTCCTTGTCAGCCTTCTTTCTTGTCCACAGTGCTTCTTCTTTTATATCATACCACGCTACTTTTTTAAAAACTTGAAGAAATAAGATACATTATCCATTCTGTACCCAGCATGAAATTTTCAGTACCTGTGCAGGACATGCAGTGCCATTTTAAATTCTGAGCTACTTGCATTTGCCTTTCATTATATACAACATGCTCATTCCTGTTTGGGGATTTTAGCGATAACTATCTTACAAATGGTAGCAATACACTGCATTGCATAAGGAGCTTATAAATGTGGCTGAAATTTGTTATAGCGCAAAGATCTTAAAAAGCAAATAATCTGGTGGTGAAGAACAGATATAGGAAAATAACAAGACAATTATTTGAGTAGTGCTGTCATGCTTCTGATTTTCACCAAGAATTGCAAGCTTTTAATTGTACATGTGCTTTTTAGTTTTCTGAGGACAAATGTACTCGCAATTTGCTTTGCTCAACACATTTAATTTATTTTGGGCTGGCATTTTATAGTCCCCCCTCCATCTTCTTGCTCAAGGTACTTGCAGTACCTAGCGAGCCTGGGTGGGAGCAGCAGGATCTGAACACCTTGGCACTTCCAGCAAGATCTTTGGGGACAGCAACACAGAGGGAGCTGGGTTCGTTTTGTCTAGAGAAGAGGAGGCTCGGGGGAACCTCACTGCTCTCTACAACTTCCTGAAAAGAGGGTGTAGCAAGGTGGGGATTGGTCTCTTTTACTGTGCCTGCAGTGAGGGGACAAGAGGAAATGGCCATAAGCCAAGACACGGGAGATTCAGGTTAGGTATTAGGAACACAATCTTTCACTGTAGGGTTGTCAGGCATTGGAACAAGTTGCCTGGGGAGGTGGTGGAGTCACCATGCCTGGAGGTGTTCCAGAGGTGTCCGATTCCGGCACTGTGCAATGTTGTTTAGCAGTCTGGGGGCTCCAGTGCTAATGCTGGGTGCACAGTTAGACAGGATGGTCTTGAAGGTCTCTTCTAACCTTGATGATTCTATAAATCAATGATTCTATCTTCAGGCAGCCTTAGATGTTACCTGAAGATCGCTTAGGGCCACGTCTGGGGTTTCTGGTGTGTTTTGTGCAGTAGCAGTATGGTGCCAACCAGCCCATTTCTTCACACAGTTTAGAGGGCTTTTTTGCCTTTTTGTTAAGGGACCAGGGCTGTTGTTAGAGGAGGCACATCTTTTCCTTATTGACTGCGCAAAAGGAAGCAGAAAAAGCTTGGGCTTTCTTGGCAAATATAGTCCTCGTCAGCTTCTCCTGCGGCGAGCAGAGCCCGCCGCCGAGCCCCGCATCCCCCCGTGCCCGGGTGGGGCGGGGGCGCCGCTGCCGTGGGTGGAGCCGGGTCCGCATCCCCGCTGCTGCTGCCGCTGCCGCTGCTGCCGCGCCGGGGGATCGCGGAGCGCTCCGGCGGACGGGCTGGGGGTAAGTCCTGCTGCCCCGGCCGGCTCCCGGGGCCGTCTCGCTTTGGTTTTCCCCAGTTTAATTTTCGTGGGTGAGGCTTTTCTGTCACAATAGTGGGGTGTAGCAGCCCTGGCTCCCCTTACTATTCGGGGGTGGGGGGTGTGCCTTCAGTTTTAGTGTGCTTCCTCTTCTGGGGTTTAACCATCCTCAGTTTCTAAGTGAATGTGTCCCAACTGCGATCGAGTTCCGAATCTGCCACTGAAGACTATGCTTTGTGTAGTTTATTATATATACAGGAAAGCATTTTGTATAAACAGTAAACCACACATATATACACACACATATATAGTGAAACATATACAGTAAAGCATACTGTGTAAATAGTAACACACATGTACATACTTATGTATACGTATGTATGTATATACACGTACACACACACACACACA